>OY728161.1:673206067-673806067 GCA_963277665.1 Viscum album | reverse complement strand
TATTTCCTTTTTAAACCTTGAGATATTACAATAATCATCTCATAAGGAAAGACAAAGGGAATGTAATAATGGAGTCCATGAAATAATGAATTAAAATCATATATGGAAAATCATACGTAAAATATAAATATATCATGATAATTTAATTCAAAATTAGGTTAAAATATGTAAAAATAGTGGTTAAGTCATATTAGAAATTAAACATTTTAGCATGGTTTAAGAAAGATATTAAATAGAATTTAAAGTGGAAAATGAATTTTTATTTTCATAAAACTAGAAACAAACCAAGAGTATTTTTTCACAATAAAATTATTTATTTTAAAAATATTTATGCCTTATAAAATATAATGGAGTGCAATTGAAAATTCGTATGAAAATGGGTAGTTTTCTTTAGTCGTGCATTTTATCGGGAAGATTTGAGAAGGGAACCATATTAAAACATGTTTTTCCCATAAAAATTGATGAATTGGCCAGGATACATGATTTTTTAACCTATAAATAAAATTTATCATATGTTTATAAAAATAAATAATATTTATATTGGGGTAAATAGAGAGTAAGAGTAACCCAAAGGGAAAATGGAGGATTGGAATGAATCCCTTAACTTATGTCTGAAAGTGTTCATCCATTGTACATAATGACGTGGATAATGAAATTATATTCATTAATAATCTATTTCATAACCTATATAAAATTTATTTTATTCATTATGTTCATTTATTGTCTTTTATATGAGTTATAAGATACAATTTTGTTGTTCTGGGAGTGTTTGATTCCTCAATTTTCAATATCAGTTTACTTATATACACATAATGAAGATCATTTCAAATCAGGATTGCAACGAAGAATCGAAATTATAAGTTACTAATAAAAATAAAGAATAATAAATTTATTTCTATGTAAATTTTTTTAGAAAGTAGGATGAGTCGGTAGATAAAAATTAAATGATGTCCGTTTAGATTATTTTGGAATTTTTTCAATCATGATGATCCAGTTTTGTTTTAGACATTAATGTTATATTTATAAATATACTGTTCAAAAATACTAATAAGTTGTAATTTATATTTTTTAATTTTGTTTTACCATTATATTTGTATCCTAACCGTCCAATACGAAGGTATTATAAAATAAAAAATCATCATACATGATGGTGGTGAATTCGACACCACACAAACAATTACTTCATTCTTTGAACAAAAAGGGACATGGAATAGAATTTATGGTGAATATAACAGTAACACTATAAAAATATAGTATATATATTAGATAATCGAGTTATCATGCGACATTGGGATGGATATTTGAGGATTGGATAATAAAATAAAAGAAAATGAAATAAATTAAAAGAGAACAGAAGAGGATTTTACAACTTCAATTTATTGTCCTTCAAAACCTCATTAAGGAAAAGGGTTTGGAATTTTTTTTGAGAAAAAAGGATCATAGAAGTTGGTGGATATAATTTCGAGGGTATTCGGTGGAATTTCTACAAGCATCAATGCTATGGAGGGGTGAGGAGAAGGGGTGGTCTTTATAGTGGAGGGGAGTTGTGTTTTTGATTATTTTACTCATTAGATTATTATTTTGAATCCAGAATATGAATAGATTTTATTACCATGAATAAATAAATTAATGTAATATGGAGAGTAAGAGATAATAGTCGTTACATAATCCACAAATTACCCATTATTCAACAATTCATGTATTTAGATTATACTGTAAATTAACATATTTCACTCTTCACTAAAAATTCATCTATTCTAGTGAAATAAAAAAGCACCCTAACCATTATTTGTTGTGTATAATATGAAGGTGAAATCCATTTCATTATAATAATTTTTTAAATTGATAAATTTAGTTTTTAATTATTCTCATCATGTACTCCAAAATTACTAATTTTAAAATTATTACTGATTTTAAAAAATATTGAAAATTAAATTATGTTATTATAATATCATATTATAATAATAAGAAACAAAATATTATTTTATGAATATATTTTATTGGCATAATTTTCTAAATAGTTATATTAATTATAAAATTGAAAATAAACATTTTTGTTTTAATGAAAAACCAACACTTAATTTATAATTTTTTCAAAACAATTATTTAATTGTACTATCATATATTTAAATCATATTTTAAGTAATAAGATTCATAAAATTTATTTATAGTTTCATTTTTTAGGTTAATATTCTATTCACATATTTATTATTAATAAGGGTCAATCTACTATTACAAAGGTCAAGTTACTATTTCTTTAGTATATGTTCTTTTATTTGTGAAGAAGAATATTATTTCATTCATTCTTCATTTATAACATTTGTGATGTGTTCTCTATGTGATTTTTTATGATTCATACAATATGAAAAACTTATAATATAGTAATTTCCATTAATAAAATTATGGGTTGTTAGATTCTTCCCCATTATAAAATTTCACCCTCAAATTTTAATTTTACAACTATGGAAAAAACATGTGAGGGTTATTTTCCATCAATTATTTATCAGGTTCACATACATCATCTTCATACTTATGGATCCTTTATTGTACATTGACTTGGTGATTATTCTTGTTTCATAGACCATTATCTCAATTATCCAATATCTTCAATGGATACTCCCTGTAAGAGATATCATTTTCCAACTGTACCACCTCCAAATTAAGTATATGTCTGGGATCCGAGATTTACATCTGCAAGAAGGATACATTGAGAAAATCATATACTAGAGACATACATGGTGGAATTAAAAGCTGGTAGTCCATATCTCCGACATGATCAATAATTTTGAAGGGGAAAATATACCTAGGAATTTTCCTTCAGTTCTTTCTAAATATCATGATCATCTTCCATAGAGATATTTGGAGGAATAAGGTGTCTCTAACCTCACAATATAGTCCATATTAATGATTTTCATAATAGATATTTGGCCTCCTTTTGGAAACCTTGATGTAGTACTGAATGGTTTTTACCTTATCTACCATTTCGTCAACAATTCCAGGTCCTAGAAGACTACGTTCACCTTCTTTATCCTAGAATGTCTATGTTCTCCACATTATCCCATAAAAAGAATCATGTTGATCCATTTTCATTCTAGTGTGGAAACAATTGTTTTAAGAGAAATAATATTTAGGAAAATTTTGGTCCCATCCTCCATTTATGTCCATAGAACACACTCTCAACATGTCTTCCAATGATTTAATAGTTCTCTCAAATTGACCATCAGTTTGATAGAGATAGGATGAACAAAATCTTATTTGAGTGTTTAGATCCTATTGAACACTATTCTAGAACATGGAGGTGAATCATGGATTGTGATCAAATATAATTTATAGTGTTAATCCATGCATCTTTACAACATCATTGATGTATATCCATACAATTTGATCCTGAGGGAAGTCCTCTATAACTGTGATAAAGTGACATGTATTTGTATGATGATCCATCATGACCCATATTCCATTATTTTTTTATGGATTTATTTATATGTTCAGTGAAAAAGTCGATGGTGTTGTTTTCCCACTTCCATATTTATATGGGTAATGGTTGCATTAACCCCTTAAAAATTATCCATTCTACATTCACTTACTGAAATACCAAGAACATTGATATATATTCAGTGATTTCCTTCTTCATATTATCCCACCAATTGTTCTCTCAATGATATTGATACATCTTTGGGATCCCTGGGAGAATAGAAAAAGTTGAGTTATGCGACTCATTACGAAGATATTTATTTACATTTAAATTAGATGGTAAAAATATTCATGACTCAAATCTCAGGACCCTTTCCCCATCCGTCTTAAAATAATTAGATTTCCCATTTCTAATAAATTACATCTTTTTATGAATTTATCCACCGTTATTTTATAATCCATTATTTTTTCTATAAGGGATAATTGAAAAATAATATCAGAAATTGTTGGTGATGTTCCTTCTATAATTATTCTCATTTCAATCCTTTGTATGTATAAGAATATTGAATCCATATCAATTTTAATCATTGATAATGATGCAAGGTCCTTAATACTTAAAGCATTCCCACAATTTATTTACTTTACCTGGATGGAATTGGATTGGTCATTCGTAATCCTCAATAATATCTAACCATCTTTTCTGGTGCATATTACATTCATTATATGTGAATATATATTTTAGGATTTTATGATCAGTTTATATCTAACACTTCTCCCCATATAGATAATTCTGGTATATTTTCAATGTGAAGGATAGAACCGCCAAAAATATATAATGAATGTGATAGTTTTTATCATGAACTTTACACTAAATTTAGGAAGACTTTATCACTATATCATTTTGTGTTAGTAAAAAGTCTAAGACTTTATCTAAATAATCACAACATACCATTAAATGTTCCCCACTAGTCTAAAGTGTGAGTATTGGTGCAATGATAAGCCATTTTCAACTCATTGAATCCATCTCCACACTCACTGGTCTAGATATGCTTTAATACCCTCCATTTCATCGTTGATAGTTTGTTTTCCAATCATGATAGGTTCTTCAAATGTCATTGGTATTATCCTGCTAGACCAAGGAAACTATAGATCTATATTATAAATGTTTTCCTATAACACTCCTCAATTTCATTTATCTTATAATGGTCCATATATATTCCATTTCTACTGATAAAATTCCCCAAGAACTGTACTTCCTCCATACAAAACTGTCATTTAACATACTTTACATAATTTTTCTCCCTTCACAAATTCTTTAATGTAGTATTCATATTCTCTTTTTTCCCTCCTTACTATTATATTATATCATAATATCATCAATAAATACAACTATTTTGTTGAGTTAATAACAAAAGACTCTATTAAATTAATGTAAGAAAATTTATGGAGAATTAGTGAGTGTGAATGGAATGATTATGCACTCATTGTTTCCATACCCTTTTCAGAGGGAAGTCCTAAAAATATCTTCCTTCGTTTGATTTAATAATTGGTATCCTGACCAATGGTCGACCTTATAGAAATACATGGCCCCACTTATTTGATCATGAAATACATATATCTGATGAAGGAGATATATTTTATTTATTGTGATCTTTTTAGCTCATGATAAACAATTGAGAGGCTCATTAATTCATTCTTTATCTATATGAAGATGAATGGTGAACCCCCTTGTGAAGTATTTGAGCATATACACCTCTTTTCTGGGATATTCGAGAACTGATTCTTCGGTTCCTCTAACTCGATTTTTTCTATTCTATAGTTTTTATTCAATATAATAAAATATTCAATAATAAAATCAATTGATAAATCCACCTCTCAATCAAGAGGAAGACCATGAAATTCATCATGGAACCATCTGTGTAGTCCCTTATAATGGGAATGTATTTTATCATGATTAACTCTTTTATCTAAATCATTTGATCTAGATATTCCCTCTCATAAGGTAGTAATATACCCAATTTATATGATTACTCTAATAGAAATTAATTCCTCATCCTTACACTTATATAGAATTAGAGGATACTTCAAGATGTGTTGAGTGATCTCCCTTTCCAGATAGTTGATCTTGTATTTGTATAAAACATGTGGATCCAGGAGTTGATAAGGTGACTAAAATACAAGAAGAAGAACCAACTGCCTCATGTTTGTCTGGTTAGTTAGTGTAGATAATGAGGGTATTGAATAAGAAAACACCTATGAGCATATCATGCACTCGAATAAAGAAATGTTAGAGGAATATTTACAGATCAAGATGTCAAAGGATTAAAGACACATAATATTTCGTAGATCATTGAGAGTCAATTTGAACGAAGAAAAATCATCATGGATTGAAAACAGAATAATATATTGATCTATGGTTTCAACTAGGGAAAAACAAGCCTAGAAGAGAATGTTCAGACTTGGGAAAATGGTTTCTCACATATATGATGTCATTAAAGACAATTCCGAAAAAGAGGTTACCACCATTGAATGGAGTCTTTTATTCTTAAGATTTCTAATTACATTAATTTAGTATGGAATGGAATTTTAATTTATTATGCGGTTTGATTATTTTGTTTTTAATGAACATATTTTGTTTCCCACTTTTTATTTAAACGTGATTCTAAATAAAAAATTTAGTTGAGGTAGTATTTAAATAAAAATAACGAATCCATGCATAATATATCATAAAACTCTAGAAAATGAAGTAATAAAAAATTTTGTGGAAGGTTCTATCCACAAACAATAATTGGGGAGGATTTATATTATATAGATGCAATAATTAACATATTTTATATTCTCACAAATTACTCAACCTCAATATTATGAGACGGTGTTCCAATATCTCGACTAAACAATAATGATATGAAAGAATGTTTAGAACCATAGATGATAATCTAACCTTTCAATATTTGATTCTGGTTCAAATCATTTACATGATCTGAAATAAATGTTGGAGTGATAATTTTTAAACTTTTAGACACCTAGAAGGCAAAAAATGAACATTAATGGGATAAATTATAAGTGAAAATTATATCCAATATTCCGATTCCCTAATTTTCAATCTAGGTTATCCAAGGTGATAGAAATATCCCTACGGTTCTTACAATAGTTTTCTAGACCGAATCTCAAAAAAAATAACTAGATGATTATATGATGAAAACTATAATGAACCCAACATTTTATGAATATTTTTAGAAGATTTTAATCACAGTTTACCATGAAATAAAAACAAAGGATCGTAATGTCAAGTTTCATTCGATAATTACGTATATAATGTTACATCATGAATCCAAAATAAAGATGTATATTATTTATTCTCTATAAAGAGATCCAATCCTCAATTGAGATATTGGATCTGAAAAGGATACCCTGGAAAATACATGAAAAATAGAAGAACGTAGAATCCCATTATGGGTATAAGCATATGAACAAAGCATAACACATGGATTAAAAACAACAACTTTATGAAATTAGAAGTCATTGAACATGAATAATCCAATGGAATCATAACATACAAAACATCATATCATTTCATCCCGGAATCATACAAATGTGGCAACAACATACAATATGACATAAAAATGAGCCACAACTAACCTCTAGTATCATTGAACATAGATGTGCATGAGTTAAGGATAACTGGAAAGACCATTGCACATGGTGGAGAATGAGTCGATGATTACAATAAAGACCACTTTACATTATTTCTTAAGAGATTAAATGTTATAAAATTCATTGGATCACTATCTTGGAGCACCCATCATAACATGATCACGCATATTTATGCGACATGATGAATCAAGCATAAGGGTTATACATGGAACGAATTGGGTATCATAATCATGTCATAATGCATAATATAGGGAATATAATCAGTTTTTCAATGTGATAATGGTTTTAAAAAATAAATTGTATTTAATAATTGAAAATAGGCATAGATCAGGATAAGTTCATTTACCTTTTTTAGGAGTTATATGGTACAATTTCACCGTTCTGGTAGTGTTTTTCCTTGGTATTCGTTATAGGTTTACTTGTGTATGTGTATATAAGATCATATAAATTAATTGCAGTTATCATGAATTGAAATTGCATGATATTAATTAAATTTTATAACAATAAATGGCATTTTTTATCATTTTGTTCATAAATTTGGATTTCTCAATAGATAAAAATTTAATGATGTTAGTTAAATTATTATGGTGTTTTTTCGATCATCACAAACTAGATTTGTTTTATTATTCAATATTTTAGATATATACTAGTTCCAGAAGACGAAATATGTTTTAATATATTTTTTAAAATAATTTTTAACCATTATATTGGTTTAATGACCAGCCTTGAAGGTTCTATTGGAAAACAAAAAATCATTATCCATAAAGGCGGTGAATTCGACACATAGTAGATAGTGTTTTCATTTTTAGAACAAATTGGGAGAGCGAATAGAATTTATGGTGGATATGTCATTAACATAATAAAATTAAAGTATATAAAATATATTGGAAATATAATTCACCATTGGTATTGGGAGGTTGGGATAGGATTATAAAATAAAAGAAATTAAAATAAATTAAAAGAGAATGGAAGAAGATTTTAACTCTTGAATTTCACCTCCTTGAGAACCTCCACATGGAAATGGGTTTGGAAATTTTTGAGACCGAAGGATAGTGTATGTGTTGGGGGGCGTGGGAGTGGATTTTAAATAATTTCATCAATATTCAAGTCATTGGTGGTGTGGGGAGATTAAGAAGTGAGGGTTGGTATTTATTGTGGAGGAGTGGTGTGTTTTTTATTATCTTACCCAATAGTATAGTATTTTGTATAGGGACTAAGAATAGTTCTTATTACCATCAATAAATACAATAAATAAAGAAGTAGAGTTCTAGATAATGGTTCTTACATTAACCATACATCAACTATGACTCAATAATTCCTTTATTTTTCTTATAATGTAAATTTATGTATTTTATTGTTAAAAAAAATTCAACTATTCTAGAAAAATCCAAAAACATCACCCTATTAATTTAAAAAATCATATAATTTAAAAAATAACTAGAATTTATAATAATATTTTAATAAATATTATAAAATTAATTTTTAATTAAAACAATCATTTACACAAAAAAATATAATTATTACCATTATAAATTATTTTATAAACCTTTGAAAAATAAATTTAATTATCATAAATTAATATTACAATCATAAGAAAGAAAATTTTAACTATGTAATATATTTTTCGAAAATAAATTTTGTTTTAAATAATCATATTAATTAAAAATATTTAAATTAACATTTTTGTTTTCTTAATATTTACAACACTTAATTTTTTTATTTTTAAAACATTTATATACTTATACTATGATATAATAATTTCATATTTTCATTTATAAGATGGAAAAATGTTATTTACAATTTCATTGGTGAGGTTACTATTTTATTAGTTAGATTACTATTCATTAGTGTCATATTACTTTTACAAATATCATGTTACTATTCCATCAATATATGTTCCCTAATTTATTAAAAAGCCTTCTAATTTATTTATTCTTCGTTTACAATGTTTTTATTGTGTTCTCTTTATGGTTTTATTTTATTTTTACTATATAAAATATATATAATTATGAAAGTTATATTTTTGTAATTATAGGTCATCACATGTCCTGAATTAGACACATGAAACCCTATTATATCTAGATCTATTCTCTAGATAGTTTAAAACTATAAGTACATACCTATTTAAATTGAATAATAGATTTTTATAATGATAAAAGTTCGATGAAACTAAGGGATATATATATTGTTTGGGCCTCAATATTCCATAGATTTTCAAATAATTAATGATATATAGTAATCACTTTAGTGAATAAAAAAATACTTTTCAAATATTCATATCAAATAAAAAATAAAGATTTATCAATATTTTCCTAGATAACCAAATATATTTTAAAGTAAATATAGAAGAAAAATTATATATATTTTAGGCCATAATAATATACAAACCTTGTAAATGTGTATGTTCAAGTAAATTTTCATAGAATATTATTACAATAATTTGATTGTTTCAAGAGAATTTTAACAATCACAAAAGAAAGTGATATTGCAATGATAACATTTACCACTTATTAAGTATCAACCTAAATCACATGAGTGATATATTTCAAATAGAAACCTAAAATACCCTGAATTATTATTTAATCATGACATTATATGAAATTTGGAAGTATATTTACCATAGTAATGTGAATTGGTGAATAATAACAAATAAGTCTCAATAGAATATAAATTGAGATAAAATCCCTTACCTTGTGTTTCCCTTTAGGTGAACATACATTAAACTCTGGTATAATCGTTTTAATCATGTTATTAACTTATATCAAAATCATAATAATATTTATAATATCACATATTAAGTTCTTATAATATCTCATTACCTATTTGCTAAAAATCATCCATTATTTTCACTCTTTTTGGAGTTAATTTCAATGTCTTTCTAGTGTGTTTTGACTTGTAACTCTTTATTTCTATAAATTAGAAACAGATTTCAACATATCTAACATTTAATAATTATTTAAATGTAATAAATATTATTTATTTTTGTATTATGAATAGTCCCAAATAATTGGATATTGGAAATGAATTGCACCGTTCATAGAGGCAGCATGTAGTACGTACACATGAACACTACATCTATTTCATTGTTGTATTAAATGAATGAAAATAAAAAGATATTTCTTTATATTATAATTCCATTAAAATATTTATTACATATATGCCATATATTTTTATTAAGACCATACTTAATACATTCTGTGTATAGTGTAATCAAATCACATTTCTTTGAGGAGGCTCTAGTCCAAAAGTCCACAAAAAAAGGTATCATATTCCAAAAAATCGAAGGCTTGAAGGTATGGGTTTTATAATAATTAAATAAGAATAAATACATAATAATAATAATATGTATCATATAAAAACAGTTTTTTTTCATAATTCCCAACTTTGAGAGGTGGTCAAAAAATGAATGAAATTATGTCGTGATGCGGTACTTTGCCGTACAGAAATAGCGAGTTTGTTACCCATTGGATGGAAGTGTGTTTAGATGTAGGTCTAAAACAAATAATAAAAACATCTATTAATATTTAGTATAATTATTTTATTATATAAGTATATAATAAACAAAAATTAAATAGTGGAATAAAAAATAGAACATAAATTCATATTGGAGAATGCTAACTCATTTTTGGGAAACTTCTTTTGATTTATACCAAAAGACTTCGGTAGATTTAATTATGCAAAAATTAAGGGAAATAGTATGAGGTGAGGGAATTTTATATAGTTATTAATCAGATATTATGTGTATGAAATGACTTTATAGGTTTGAATATGTGGGAGGGTTGAGTTTCTTTTTATAGTGGATGAGGAGTGGCAATATAAAAAGTAAACACTATTGAAAGGTATACATTAAACAATGACCCACAAATAATAAACCAAATTCTATAAAAGGAATTATAGGTTCTAAATATTTATATAAAATGGATTTTGTAAACTTTTATAGTTTATTTTGGCAATTATGTTTACATTTAGTCCCTTGTTAAAATAATATTTCTCTTAAGTTTAGTAATTTATTGTAATCACTTTCACTAATATTATTGATTAGAAACAAATTTGACCATATTATAAATTAAATATAATAATAATTAAAATCAATTAATTCATTTTTAAAAATAATAATAAATTATGATAATTTATATATTCCATTTTAAAAAATTATTTTTATTTAGACATAAAATATTTATAAATGTTCCTAAAATTGGATTTAAAATAGGTTCTCTATTAAAAGGTGGAAAAACAATCTTTATAAAAACATATAATTTTAAGCATAATGTGGATTTGTTCTTATCTTTTTCATATCAAATATATTTGATGATTTTACAAAATATTTTATTGAATATAATATATTTATATGTATCATTAAAATCAATCAATGATAAAAAGTGATTAAAATTATTAGGGTCAAAAACATTTGAGAATATAAAAAATTTTCTTTTATATTCAATTGATTCATATATTCATTTCAAATTAAATTTTAACCAGTAAGTTAAACCATATATTTTCATAAGTTATTCAATATTATTAATAATTTATAATTTATTAACTAGGTTAAAACATTAAATTTACATAATAATGTTATTATTATTCTGTATGGTTTGGTTTTTTATGTAATAAAAGTTATCAGAATTTTTTTATGTGAAACAGAAGAAAAAATAAATTTTACATTCATTGAAATACATAGAATACATTGAATTTATTTAAAATGGAAAATATAATATAATGAATTGGGATATTATAATACCTTATGTGGTTTGTGTTTCTTCTTATACATTCTATCAAATACAATGTCCTTTTTATTGAATTTTGGGGTGTTACATTCTCCCCACCATAAATAAATTTCATATTAACAATTTAGACATGGTCTTTGCAATTAAGGGATTTATATTTGAAAATAATAATATTGGAAAAAATGATATCATAAATATGGTTAATAACACCAATTACTAATAATAGGGAAAATTTTTTAAGGTAACCATTAAACATATGTTATCAAATAGAAGAACATTGGTGAAAACATTGATGTGGATGATAATTCTATCTATGAATTTATGATTGAGAGTGATAGTCAACATTTAAATGAGAATTTGTTTGACCATAATGTAACAGACTATAGGTGTGAACAAAGGTCATTGAAATCATAAAAATTATGACAATAGGACACCAATTTTCTTTTCCAGAACATTCTTTACTAGAGAAGGATAATTCTTCCCCAGTCTTAGAATAAGTAAATATATGTTTCTAAAAACAATATTATTAATTATTTTTTCCTTGAAGTATTTCTAAATTATTTATAGATATAGTTTTTATCATATTCTTATGTAATACCATAATTTGTAAAAGGGCGTCAAAATGTTCAACTCAAACCATTTAATAAATTGGTAAATTTTCTAAAATATTGTGATCATACACTTTAAAAAGAGGGTCCAACGGAACATATCATTATTTTTCAATCAAAATAATGTAGCTTTTTAATAATCAGATACAAAAAAACTAAAAAATTTCATCATGTATTCTCTTAAAACATCGTAATAACTTCAATTACTATAAAACCTTATTAAAATAATGCTTGATCCATTGTTATATAATTCAAAAGAACTTGTGGATATATTCTATAAATGAAAAAGTTTTATAACCCCCATAAATTAGAGAATAATCCATAATGTCAACAAATAATTTATTAATTAAAAGGTATTATTTCATATTTAATCTACTTTACACATATATATCATCTATGTATTCTAAATTAATTATCTCAGTATAGGGGACATATTAAGGGTTTTCTTCCCCTCACGCATGTGTTTTCCAAAAATGGTCTACTACATATAGAATCACCTTTCTAGGTAACATTCAACATAAAATCTCAAATATTTAATGAAAAATCATTTTAGTAAAGTCCTCCCACATTCCATAAATAATTTCATGAGAACATAATTAATTATATACTTTTCCAACATATTTAATAGATAAAAATAGTAAATTACATTAATCATTCAACTTTGGTTATGTCAATAACATATGTTTGGCCTTGACCACTTATATTATTTGAAGTTATATTCATTTGATTCTTGGGTAATTAGTTTTCATAAATCCTCATCTCTTTGAAATTGTAACACTAAATAGAATATTTTTCCTTCTTCCCTTTAAATTTATTTTCTAATGACCCTTCTCTCCAAACTAATATATTTTTTTTAATTTTAAGAATTTTTTACAAATATAATTTCCATAGTTATTATATAATGGAATATAATTCAATCCCTTATCCCCCTTATCTATTTTTTTTATTTTCCATTCTCTTTTTATCTCACTTCCCTTTGAATCTATGAGACTTTGATAATTCTATATTCATATTTATAGCACATAAAACTATTTCATCTAATTATGAAAATTTAAGGGAAACCAAATCCATTCAGATAGATGGCTTAAAAAATTCAAATAATTGATAAATCATGAAATATTTGTTGCATATGTAATTCTTATCATAACTAAATAAACATATTAAGGTAGATTCATAATCTTCAACAATTTCTTCTTCCTTTTTATTTATGATAAGTAAAATTTTCATTATATCACATTTTTTATCATGAGGGATTTATGTATCAAATATTGTCTCCTAAAATTTCCTATATTTCATGAGATCTATTTCCTCTTCCTCTCTAGTATTATGGATCAACTACCACTATTGATCTACATAATATTTGATATAATACACTAAAAGTGTAACATTTTCCTTTTAAACACATACTCACACCATAAATATATTATACAAATACTTAAGGGGGGCTATGTCACATATAGTGATCCCCTTCTGGAGAATTTAATTATAGAATAGGTTTCTCCATCTAAGAATGGTCATCTTTCATAACCTGATTAAGCTACACTAATATATCCACAACTTCCTCCATTATAATACCATATACATTTATTTTTTCATAAGGGAACATATACATTGTCCATGAGTATTTATACACTTCTTTTACTTAGGATCTATTTATAAACAATGGAAGACACTATATTTGATCATAAAATCATGATCTTTGTATAATTCCTAATATAAATTGAAAGATTTATTCATAGTTAATATAATAATCATAAACATAGTTTATTTGGGGATATATTAAATTGAAATTCTTCATAATAGTTCGTAATGAAATCATAAATATTATTAATCATAACCCATGGGTGTGTCAAACTAGGTGTTCTGTAAGACAAGTTGACATGTACCGGGTTAAGGTCATGTCAGGCTTGTTTCCCCTAGGTACATCTGTGCCACAACAATGTGCACATGTAGTATCCAGACAGAGATGTATTATTAGGAATACCCAAATAATATCTAACATACAAAAATTCTAGTATGTTCTTCTATACATATCCTCAATTACAATCTTTTGGTTATGTTCTAAAATTTAGGTCTATTAAATCTAGTTTACATGCTTGCTGTTAAACATTCATTTATACTAATTACAACACCCTAACCACAGATGCCCTGAGTCAATGCATTACATTATTACATTTTCATGATTATAAATAATAAAATAACTATGTAATGAATATTTTAGTAGTTCTAGAAATCAAAATTATATATGTGATACCCATAATAAATTTGGGATATAAAATAAATCATAACATAAGAAAATTCTTGGTATCCTTGAAACTTATTCAATAGAATCTTCTACAGAACATGGGGAATGGAAGCCAAATAAGGGAGAGATAAAACGATCAATAATGGTATGTAAAGAGGGATAAATAATTAATCAATAATAATAAATCATCACTGAAAGGTAAATAATAAGAACCCATTAAATTTAAATATATGGATATGGAAAAATCAATATGGGATGTTAAATATATGAAACACATTCCATTTAATCAATAGTAATATATTGATGTGAATTACTAAATTATATGATATGGAAAATATAGTAGATAAAAATTTATTTGAAATTAATGAAATTCATAATTATCGGATGCCATGTTTGGGTAATAGTAAAACCACTACTACCAATATTTATACTCTAAATATATTAATATTGTAGGTCTAAACCTATTTAATTTGGCCAACTGAATTTTGAAATGATAATATGATGATGAATAATGGGGTTATATAATGGCTGGTACATACCCATTACTACATGTTCAAATTATTCATCATATTGGGTAATGTATTTAATTAATAAAAGATATTCCTTATAAAATATCATTATGAAATAAAGAATATATATTTACCAATATTTCCCCTGATAAAAATATAACTATCAAGTTAATCATTGTACGTAAATAATGGTATGTGGTTTTCGAAATAATAATATAAAAAACCCAATAATGTGATTATTTAAGAGAATAGTCAATGAAATATTTTTACAATAAGCTGATTGTTTCAAGAAGAATTTAATAGTCACCAAATATAGTGAGATTACAATGATAACATTTACCCATTTTTAGTTTTCAAGCTAAACCACATAGAAGAGATAATTAAAATGGAATAATAAAATGACATTAATTATGAGTGATTAATGTTATTAAATGACATTAAAAATTATATAAACCTCAATAAAGTTAATTAGAGTATAACAAAAAATAGGTTTCAATAAAATGTAAATTGAGATGAAATCCCTTGTATTATGATTCCCTTCTAGTGAAAATCTGTAAAACTACAATATATTTTTTTAATCAGATCATTAAATTATACTAGAACCATAATAATATTTATAACATCATATATTAACTTCATTTAATATCTATTTCTTATTTGTTAACAATTTTTCTTTATTTTCACTATTTTGGGTGTCAATTACAATGATTTTCAAGTATGTTTTGACGTCATAAATGTTGTTACTATTAATTATATTGTGATTTAATAATATAATGGGTGTAAAACATTAATTAAATATCATATATATTCAGTATTTTTTAAATTTATAATAATCTATTTTATTTGTATATTGGAAATGAAATGCACCATTCATAGGGATGGTAGGCTACACGTACACATGAACAGTACATGTATTTTTTTCCATATTAAAAGAATGAAATTTAAATGATATATATGTATAATATAATTAATGTTTCATATTTATATCTTATATGTAATATATTTTTATCAATATAATCCTTAAAACATTTCATGTATAGTTTTACCGAACCACGTCACATTGAGGTGGTGGTGGTGCACTTGTAAATAAATGAAGTTATCGTATTCCCACAAAATGGAGAGAATTAATCTTTGAGTAATATAATAATAGTGGAAGAATATATAAATTATAATTATCATATATGTCATATTAAAATATTATTTACATCATAATATCTAACCATGAGATGTTTTATTGGAAAAATGAGATCATTTCGTGAGGTTGTAGTTCAGTGTACATGAATGATATGTTTTTCCCATTTGAGGGAAATGTGTGTTGATGTAGGTATAAAATTTAATATAAAAAATATAAGTATATTTACGATACTTGTGTTATTATATAATTATGGAATAATAATAAATTAAAGGATTAATAAAGAATTAGAACATAAATGCATATTCGATAATTTTACCTCATTTTCGGTTAATTCTATTTGGTTTATACAAAAAGAGTTAATTTTTATGTCATATGACCAAAGTGTGTATTATAGTATTAGGGGAAGGATTTTGAGAGGTTATTTTATCATATTTTTACCTTTTCAAAGGCCTTGATAGGCATGATCAGGTGGGAGGGGTGAGTTCCTTTTTATAGTGGAGGAGTTATATTCTTATGATTATGAAAAGGTAAACACTATTGAGAGGTCTCCCTTACGTAATGTTCCTCCAATAATTTACAAAATTATAAATAATGTATTATAGGTCTGAAATAGTTAAAACAATTCTCTTTGGACAAGTGTCTAAGTAATTTTGGCCATTAAGTTTGAGGTTTAGCCCCTAATTAATATATTTTTTCCCTTAATCATTGTAATTAATTTTAATCACATTCGGTAATATTCTGGGTCAAAAACTATATTTAACATATTAGATATTCTAAATTATGATTATTCAAAATGAGTTACCCATTTATACACAATTCAATCATAGAAGTGGAAGACATTAATTTAAATTTAATCCCATAAATGGGATGACAATACGAGTTTTTAAAGTAGAAATGTTCAAAAGTTTGAATTGTTTTTTATAAACTTTCAAACTAAAATTGATACCAATGATATAAAATAGATTATATAATGTATAATTTATTTAAATATTCTTCTAAACCAATAAAAAATATAATTATACCCAATAAATAAATTATACCAAAAACCATTTTTGAATTAAAATCAATTATTTTTTAATAAACATTAAGAAATTAAACATCAATGAAAATACCTGAAATAGATAATAGTATAATTTTTATGAAAAAATTTAAAAAGAGAAGTTCATTTTCACATATAAAATTTATTTAATTTCCAAAAATTTTATTAAAAATATCTTATCCATTAACAGGTGGTAAAACCTTTCAGGGAGAGCCTCTCCCCTGGATCCATCAACCATACCGGGTCGCTCGGATTTCTTCTGGGCGGGCAAATTGAGGTGCGGCCCAACTACCGACAGATCACTTTGACAGAACATCACTGCTGGGCTTTTACCCTCAGGATTCTCTACCATCTCGGCTGGTAACGGATACTTCCCCAGTTGGGGATCTGCCTTCAGGCACTACCTCTTCGTGGGGGAGGGTGGTTTCTCGGTGTGGAGGGTTCAAAAAGGCTATACTGGTAAATTCCCATTATTGAGAACAAAAAAAAACAGGTGGTAAAACTATCCTTTGGAAAATATAGGGTTTTATGAATAGAAATGGGTTTGTTATTATCTTATACAGTTCAAATATATTGACTGAATATCAAAAATATTTAACTGAATATATAATATATATTTCACTAATTTCAATCACTAATAGTAATTAATTTATTTTAACAGGATAAAAACCTTTTTTAGCATAAAAACATTTCCTTTATATTTAATTGGTTCTTATATTCATTTCTAATTGACATGTAAACAATGAATTTAACCATAAATTTTCATAAGTTATTCAATCATATAAAAAACACTATATTTAATTTCTAGGTTATAATTTACATTTTAAAGAATAATATTAATTTTATTTGCTGAGATTGAATTTTTTGTCATAGAATTACATTGAGAAAACTAGTTGTGGGCAACAAAACTAAAATTAATTTTTTGTGCATTGAAATATAGAGAATAGATTGAATCTATTTATAATATAAATATTACATCAAATTCAAGAGATATTATATTCCCTTATGCAGTTGGTGTTTCAAGTTATTGAATCTATCAAATGTAAGGTCATTATTTTAGATTTTCAGGATGTTACTTATAGATGAACTTTTAGTTAGTTTGATTATTTAGCATATAGAGTGTCATTATAGTGAATATTAGTTGGACATATTATAACCAAAACATAACATAAATTTATCTCACATTATTTAATACTGATGATCCCTTTCATGTGTTACTATATGTGTTTTCTATAGAACATGTCAATATATATTTTGGAATTAAGTACTAATAAATGGTTAATGAATTGAGAATACACCCATTACATATAGATTAGAGGTGATTTCAATGATTTATGGGTAATTTTTATGGCCTATATAACAATATTATGGAAAATTAGATATTTTCCAATGTTATAAATAGTGTTTTGATGAGTTGGATTATACATGGGTAGCCCTAAAATTGAACGATAAACTAATTCAATCCCCATGGAAAAGGAATGTTCCAAAAAGTGTTTGATGGGAATTATACTATAACCTAGTTGAGTGATGAGTCAGATTATATATATATATATATAATATCTATATAAAAATGAATGATTAGATAGATTATTTTGGTGATAGAATATTAATGGTTTTTGAGAACACATTCGGGTGTACTAATGCTATTGAAATTATTATTAATATGAATTTGATCACAGATAGTGAAATTAAGATCATATATGTAGTTATAATTTATGGTGATCTACCTTTAATATCTCAAATAGGTGTAAATATAAATTATAATTTCTTGGGAAGAGTAAATAATATTTTTTTAACTCTTTATAAATTCACATTTTTTTAAGATATTAATGGGGTCATGAGTTGATTAAAATAGAATATATGCTTGAATATAGAATTATGGGTAATTAAGTTTAATATTTAAATTTTAAATATACCTTTGACTAAATGTATGAATCATCTTAAAGACCAAGGATCTATGTACGCCACAATCTAGTGTTGTGCAAACTTAATTTGAGATGATTTGAGCTATGCACAGGAATACCCTAGTTCCAATATATAATTGATTTCCAATATTTGTAAAATCAACTAAATCTATATAAGAATCATTTACTAATGAAACAATCTATAGAATAATGAACCCTCTCAATGTAAACATCATATGTACCAGCATCAATGTAATCTATGTAGGGATCATTCTATGTAAGAATATTTTATAGAAGCATTATTCTATATAAACATTATATTATATTAGAAATAAGATATTCCTTGTTTTTTTCAAAAAATTGACTTTATATATAGAATTTCATTAGAATGAAATTATTAAGATAATCATTATACTTTTCATAATGGATGAACATCAAAAATATGATTTGATAAACTCCATAAATTTTAATTCATATGACACTCGAATCAAGAAATGGTAATATCAATAAAAGTGATTTTTGAGAGAAGTTTCATGTACGGAAATATAGAGTTTCTATAATTGATTAATTGTAATTGAAAAGAAATTATTAGATACTAGATAAGGAAATTATGTATTTAATACATCATAATTTTTTGATTCCAGTTGGTTTAACAGAGAGTATAGAAGATATGAGAATGATTATTTTCTAAATAAATTATCTATATTTAAGATGATATTCAATAATTATTAAAATCTGGAAATAAATGAGAAGATAATGGGGATTATTTGAATAGAATATAAATATAAATAAATTTTTTGATTCTTGTTTCATGATAGAGAGATAAGAAATTAAATTACATAATGATCTAATGAGAAATGAATCAAGCCAGAATCTGAATGTTCTCGATTTATCAAACCTGGAAATTGAAATAATATGATGTAAGAGATAAAAATTAGTGTATTCAGTGTCAAAAATAAATTATGAGAATTAATTTTACTGATTTGAAAATGAAAAGGTGAAATTGTTCCTATATAAAAAAATTTGCGAAGATTTTTAGTTTTCTTCCATGATATAGCTCATTATACTAGAAGACATATGAAGAAAAATGTAAATACCCATGTTCAAATGGAGCATGTTTTTAATATAGAGAGGGTTATTTTTGAATATATATATTTCAATTGATGTGCATTAAGAAGATGAATTTTTGAGGCTAGTATAACAATCTAATATATTTAATGTAAAATAGATTTACTAATAAAAAGGATATTTAAAGGGTACTTATAATAATATATATGTTACAATGGTTAAGGAGAAGAAAATAAAATGGTGTCATGGGGTAATCCAATGTCCTAATAAGTTGATTAAAATGGTAATGAATATCTTGGAAATCAAAATTAAATATATTTTTTTATATTTTTTTATAGAAAATAATATTTTACGTGACCTGCATATATGAATAATGAAATAGAGAAACTGTAATGTTAATAAATTGTGGGGATAAGATGAGAAATAAGATCTTAGAACACTAAAAGGGGAAGTTGAAAATGGGATTATTGATATTTTTTTTATTTGAAGATCCCTTATGTATAAAATCTAATGGAAGAATAAGGATAATGTGATACCAACTATTACAAATTATAGAAAATTAAAAGAGAGACTAATAAGGGGTTAAAATGATCTAATATGAATGATATCATATAGTAGTGTTGTGTATTTGAAATATTTATGAGAAAGTAGATTTGAGATGATCATATGTGATCAATGAGTTGCTAATCCTGTAAAAATATTCTTTTAAAGGTACTAATCTAAGAAAAAAAGGAGACTGAGCAGAAAGTATGTAAAGACCCATAAATTTCAAAGAAATTTTTTTCTTAATTTTCTTTGGAATTTTACAAGAACGCTGTTTCTGACAGCACCTGATTCCGAGGCCCGGTGTGCCCGGAATCATTTTCCGAAGTTTGGCTCGGGTACATTCAGTGAACGAACGAGCGAGTTTTTCTAACTTTTGAATCGGTGCTCGGAATCTAATTCTGAGGGCGCTGATGGAATCGCAGCGCCGATACTTTCTTAGAAACGCCTCTTCCGGTGTTTTGTTTTCTCGGGTGTGGCTTTTAAATTTTTGGGCTTTAAGTTAAGAAATAAAATAAAGTGGTGCGACAACATTATTTTTATTTCACTTAAAGCCACTTAAAAGACACTTAAAGCTGCTTAAGCTGAGTTGAAGCGGATATGGTGGAACCCAAAAATATCCTACCCTCTTGGTTAGATATTTGTGAGGTGGGGCCCACACGAGCCCCACCATTTCTTTTCCGCTAAGTAACGCACCGGCCAAAACCCCTATTAATTGAAATTCAACCGAGACGTTTCGTAATATATTAAAAGCTCCTTTTAATTGGGCGGTTTTATTCGTTGAATTAATTCTATGAATTAATGGGTCGTTACTTAAATTATCTTTTTTTCGTTTGTTGGCATTTTAATAAAATAATACCAACACTCTTCTTCTTGTGTGTTGTTCCTTGAGAGGTTTTGACAGAACCTTAAGTCCTTCAACCTCCTTCGCGAAAAACGCGAAGAACGCGAAGAACGCGAAGAACACGAAGAATGCCGGCCTTCGATGAAGGGCCACGAAGAACGCCAAGCCCTCGGAGATCGACGACGCGACGCCAAGTACCGCAACGTCGACGATTCATCTCACGCGACGTTCTTTTGCGAAGTTCCTTCATCTGCGACAAATCTTCAATCATCCGTTGAGGTAAGAGATTGAGGACCTTTTAATTCGTTTTGGTTTATAGCAAAAACAATGATTTAATTTTTATAATTAAATCGGTGTGTTCTTGATCCTCGGAGTTCGTCGACGCAACGCCGTATACCGCGACGACGCGACGCCCTTCTGTGACGCGACGATCCTCTTCTCCCGCGACGATCAATTCTGCGAAGAACGCATGTACGACAGGGTAGGGGTTTGATTCTTTAAATCTTTGTGATTAAATTCACGATCGTTTCAATATTTTTGGGTGAATATCTTTAAGACCGCTAACGCGGTGGGTGGGGACTAACGAGAAAGTCCGAACCCACCGCACCTTTTTGTTTTTGGTGCACGAAACGGCGGACGACGACAAACGGGGCCGCAAGGGCAATTCGAGGGCCTGGCAGTGAAGATCGGATCCCGGAAGGACCACTGGTGAAGACCGCATGCAAAACGGACCACCGGAGCACGTCCGATGGCCCGCGGAAGCTCCTGCCGGCAGCGTCCGGCCGCCAGGTGGCGGAGGTGCCTTGCGCGCTGCCGACAACAACCCACCGCGACTGAAGCCACGGCCGCATGGAACCGGGAGGAGGGACGCGGCCTAGCCGTCGCGTCCGCTGGCGAGGCGGCCCCACCCGGGGCCGCGGCGTTTCATCGCGCGGGGGCGGCAAGCCCCCCGCGGCTTCCCCTCGCGTGGCCTCTCGGCCGTGTCGAGCCGGGCCGACCCACCGGCCCGGGTCACGCCCAAGTCGGGCCGGACTGCGCCGAGTCGGGTCGCCCCGGTTCGGGCCGACCCATGCGGGGTCGGGCCGGGTCGGTCCGGGCCCAGACGCCCCTTTTTCGGACCTTTTCGGTATTTTGGTCATAACATGAGCTACGGGCCTCTGAACAACGCGCCGTTAGCGGCGATGCGATCCTTGGATCGAGGCAGTCGTTTCGGTATATCACACTCATGGTTTCTAAATACTTTGAGTTCGGCCGGGTTGGTTCGTACACGAAACCAACCGGGGCCTCAGAGCGGAAACGCTCATATCTAGAGATTCGGACGTCCGATTGACGTGTCGTTGACTTTGTTGAATTCCTCTAAGTGAGAAGGATCTTTTGGCTTACTCCGCTCGAGGTTGGGATGTCGTCGGCGTGCAGTCGGGTTGGTTCGCTCACGAAATCCAACCGGGGTCCTGGAACGAAAAAGTCAAGAACTCACAGACCGGGCATCCGATTGATGCGCCGTCTATCTCGTTGATTTCCTCTTGTTGAGACGGAACATTTGGCATACTTTTCCCGAGTTTTGGTTGCAGTTGGATAGTGGCCGGGTTGGATTGCACCTGAAATCCAACCGGGCCCCTGGAACGGGAAAGCTGATATCTTTCAGACCAGACGTCTGTTTGACGAACCGTCAGCGGCGTTGGTGATCAAGTTGAGAAGCGGTCCCTTTGAGTTTACTCTATGAGATTTTGGGGTATATTTGAGATATGTCCGGGCTGGTTCGCTCACGAAACCAACCAGGCCTCTGGGATGAAAAGGCTAATAACTCAGAGACCGGGCGTCCGATTGACGCGTTGTCTGTTGTGTTGAGACCCCTATGACGAGGTGGTACATTGAGATACTTCTTCATGGGAATTTGAGATACTTGGAGTATCAACCTCTAGCTGTTGGAGCAGACCCTGTCAGAGACGAGCGTGCGGAGTACGGAGACCGTGTAGTCGACTGAGACCTGACGAATGCTTGACCGACTCGACTTGGAATGAGTCGACTAGCCCAGTGGACGGAGCACTACTTTGTGAGGTGCAGACCCATGGAGGAAGAAGCACTACATGTGTGACAGTGCATACCTGCGGTACTCGTCCGGAGAGTACCTCTGCAGGCTACTAGGAGGTGTGCACTACTGTGTTTGGGTGGCATACCCCGGCGAGAAGCACTACTGTGTTTGGGTGGCTGAACCGCGGTACTCGACAGGAGGAGTACCTCAGCAGTATTAGGTTATTGAGCAGTACCTCGGAGTCGTGACAGGACCACTGTACAATCCAGAGATGGGGCTCTTCAGCAGTTATGGTTTCGATAATAAAAATCCTGGTTTGAGCTGAGTCTATGACCATTGTGTTTCCTCATGATTGAGATGGGTTACTTGATAACTTAGGTATATGTATGGGCATATACCTGGGTAGTGGTTATCTGTTGATTTCATAATCCTTGTGTTTCCTCATGATTGAGATGGGTTACTTGATAACTTAGGTATATGTATGGACATATACCTAACTAGAGGTTATTTGTTGAGATCTTCTTTGTGGTTATCCTTGTTGGTTTTAGTGGGACCTTGAGGGTCTCGGGGTCCCTAATAAGTATCGTTTTACTCACCCCTGCACGGGCTATGCCCGCACCTCGTTGTGTTGGTTGCAGCCGATGGGAAGTGCTGATGGAGGCCGAGTGTTCGAGGACTGGATGGTACCCAGAGGTGGACTACACGACGAGTCAGTATCCGGAGGTGGACTTCACAACGATCCAACACTCGGAGGAGGTTGACGGGCGAGAGCATTGTGGAAGCTATCTGTACCTACCCTTCAGGTAGGATCCGTGGTGGACGATCCAGGAGCTGCACCATCTGTACCTACCCTTCAGGTAGGATCTGAGGAGGACGACCCAGGAGTCACTTCCATCCTAACAGCTGTTGACTTTTTCTGTTGTACTTTGTTCAGTTGTAGCTGTACTTTCTTTTGGGTTTGTATTCTGGCCCATTTACCTTTCAACACTTCTCTTTGTACTTAGTGTTTTACTTCCGCTTGTACTTTGTGGTGTTTTGTTTAATTTTATAAAGGAAATGCCTTCCTAGTTATCGGGATTTACGCCTTTGGTGCTAGTCGCCAGCCCCTGGCCTATGGAAGGCGGGTTTGGGGTAGTCACGGCACGGGACCCGAGGACGAGTCGTGACAAATTGGTATCAGAGGAGTCGGTTCTACCGCAGAACTTATAACTCTAATATTTTCTTTCTGTGAAGCGATAGTGTTAAAATTACCGACTGTGCTTTTCAGTTCAGGGAGTCCAGTGTTGGTTCGGGCGGCCAACGTATCCATACACCAGGACCCTGATAACTGATTTCCGACTTTGTGCACGAAAACACTGATTGCGTGTGTGTTTCTAGAAGTTTTTAAATGTCAGCTCAAACCAGTTCAGCTCACCAGGTATAATCATTTGATAGTGTCACGTTGTTTCTTTCAGGATGCCTTTTCTCGGACGACCAGCTAGAGCCCAGAGGGACGTGCATACTGACAGCTTGTCGAGCGACGAAGCTTCGGTATAGGGCCCTCTTGTAGTTGAGGCACCAGCGGAGGCACCATCGTTAATACCGTACGTTGGGACACCGATGCCACCAGCCCCAGCAGTAGGCGATGCACGCCACTTGAGCGTGCTGCACGAGTTCCAGCGCCAGAGACCACCCAGGTTCCGGGGAGAGACGGACTCGCAGGCAGCTGAGGATTGGCTGGAGGCTATGGTGAGAGTCTTGAGGCTAGTGGGGACACCGGCAGACTTCATGGTGATCTTTGCTGCTAGCCTTCTTTAGGCAGCAGCAGGTAGGTTGTGGAGCCACTTGTTCCAGTTTTGCGATGGGATGACCTTCGCATGGGAAGACTTCGAGACCTTCTTCAGGGTGGAGTTTGTGCTAGTAGATCTACACCCCGAGCATTTATAGGAGCTTCTACCTTTGACGTAGGGTTTTCAATCAGTAGTCGTGTCATCTGTGGGCAGTAGACAGATGATGCATAGGTCCAAGAGGGCCAGAGCCAGCCGTACGAGGAGCAGGAAGTGTTATTAATGCGGCAGGAAGGGTCACGTGGCATGTGACTGTCCGAATCCTCGTACAGTTGATCTGCAGGCGTTGGAGGAGCCACCGAGGCAGAAGCAGTGGCTGATGCTTGAGAAACAGCCGAGTAGTGGACAAGGAAGTAGAGCTCCGGGAGCAGGTGGACAGGACAGGAACTAGTGGATACGTCCTTTGTACTTCTAGTTCCATGTTTTTGTTGTATTCATTTCTTTGTACTATGAGCTGCAATAATAAAAAGACACTTATCTTGTGATGTTTTCTTTCATGTCCTTTTTGTTTGGTTTATACTGAGTGGTCCTGGTTAAGAATGTTGACTTGACCCTCACTTTCGAGATTTCTACTAGAGGAGACCTAGTGATTTCACACTGATGCCGACAGTGTGACTCGACCCTTGGAGGCGAGAGTGACAGTTGGATCTCTTGGTAGTTACGCCGAGGCCTTACGACATCATCCATGGAATGAATGCATCATTCATGTTGGGATTGACTGTATTAGTCAACGAATGTGGTTCATCCAGGGGATGAGACCAGATTTCTCTTATCGGCAAAGAAAAAATCATAGCACCTCTTGTGAGACTAATGAAGGTCCAGGTCATCCAAGAGAGGATGAAGACTGCACAATGCAGTAAGAAATAGGAAACCGGTGCTAGTCCTAGAGACTCGGGCATGTTAAATGTTTCAATAAGAGGAAGCTTTAAAGAGATATGAGTCTGCGAAGCGGCAGACATGGAGGCAGAGCTAGGAGAGCAACATGAGGTGGTGTACATCTTAACATGCTACAACCACCTGCCTTATTTGTCCCCACCAGGCTCAGGGAGCTGGAGGGCAGAGGAAGAGTGTGGCTGCATGCGGTCAAGGAGTGTGACCCTGTGGCTCTAAAAATGATTCGAGGGACGGTCTGTGTCCACTACTAGCTGCTGTAGTAACAGACGTCGATATGAATCATTCATCGCTTTCACAAATCTTGTCCCAGACCTAGAGTTTCTGGTAAGCCGTAGACTTGACCCTCACGTCTGGAGATACCTTGTGAGAAGACTCGATAATCACACATACGCCGATGGTGTGGTCAGACCCTTGAGGTTAGACTTTCGGTTGGAATCTCTTGGTGGCAGCGTCGAGGCCTTACGAAGTTGGTTTGAGTATGGACCGGGCAATCACAGTTCATACACAAATTGACGGTATTAGGCAAAAAGGTTGTGGTTTAACTACGACGTCGGAATGGGTTTTCCTTGGTCGGTGAAAAAGGAAACCCCAGGAAGTACAGGGTAACTCATGCACAGGAGGGTGCGACCGATCACTCTTGAGTCGGTCAAAATTACCCTCGTGGAAGCAGTTGTTTTGAGTTTCAGTTCTAACAGGAATTGGAGACCTCTAGAGTTCGAGGATGATGATCATGTCCTTATACGGCTCTCACCTCGACGAGGTTTATGGAGATGTGGCCAAGGCGGCAGGTTATCTCCGAGGTTCAGCGGCCTTCTTAGGTCCTCAGCTGGGTAGGCGAGGTTGTTTACCGCTTGACCCATCCACCTCAGTTGCACCAGGTGCACGACGACTTCCACGTATCTCAACTAAGGAGATACGTGCTCGACCCTTCACATATCCTCAACCATGAGGAGCTGGACAATAGCGATGAGGTGACATCCATGGAGGTTCCCCTGGGGATCGAGGATCGACAGGAGCAAATCCTAGGAGGACGGTTGATTCCTCTTGTGCATTTTCTTTGGCAGCACGGGAACCTCCAGGTGAGCACATGGGATCGGAAGGCTCAGATGTGTGCTCAGTACTGCTTTTGTAACCCTAGTTTGTGTTAAATCTTTACGAGGACGTAAATCTCTGAGGTGGGAGTGATGTAAAGACCCATAAATTTCAAATGAATTTTTTTTTAATTTTCTTTGGAATTTTAAAAGAACGCAGTTTCTAACAGCACCTGATTCCGTGGCCCGGTGTGCCCAGAATCATTTTCCAAAGTTTGGCTCGGGTACATTAAGTGAACGAACGAGTGGGTTTTTCTAACTTTTGAATCGGTGCTCGGAATCAAATTCCAAGGGCACCGATGGAATCACAGCGCCGGTACTTGCTTAGAAACACCTCTTCCAGAGTTGTGTTTTCTCGGGTGTGGCTTTTAAATTTTTGGGCTTTAAGTTAAGAAATAAAATAAAGTGGTGCGACAACTTTATTTTTATTTCACCTAAAGCCACTTAAAGCTGCTTAGGCTAAGTTGAAGCGGATAGGGTGGAACCCAAAAATATCCTACCCTCTCGGTAGGATATTTGTGAGGTAGGGCCCAAACGAGCCCCACCGTTTCTTTTCCACTAAGTAACGCACCCACGAAAACCCTTATTAATTGATAGTCAACCAGGGCATTTCTTAATCTACTAAACGCTCCTTTTAATTGGGCAGTTTTATTCGTTGAATTAATTCTATGAATTAATGGGTCGTTACATAACTTATCTTTTTTTCGTTTTTTGGCATGTTAATAAAATAAGACCAACACTCTTCTTCTTGTGTGTTGTTCCTTAAGAGGTTTTGTCAGAACCTTAAGTCCTTCAACCTCCTTAGCGAAGAACCCGAAGAACGCGAAGAATGCGAAGAACATGAAGAATGTGAAGAACGCCGACCATCGACAAAGGGCGAAGAAGAACCCCGAGCCCTTGGAGATCGGCGACGCGACGCCAAGTACCGCGACACCGACGATTCTTCTCCCGCGACGTTCTTCTGCGACGTTCCTTCATCCGCGAAAAATCTTTGATCATCCGTTGAGGTAAGAGATTGCAGACCTTTTAATTCTTTGTGGTTTGTAGCAACAACAAGGATTTAATTGATATAGTTAAATCGGTATGTTCTTGATCCTCAGAGTTCGTCGACGCAACACCGTATACCGCGACGACGCGACGCCCTTCCGCGACGCGAAGATCCTCTTCTCCCGTGACGATCAATTCTGCAAACAACGCACGTACAACGAGGTAGGGGTTTGATTATTTAAATATTTGTGATTAAATTCCCGGTCATTTAAATGTTGTTGGGTGAATATCTTTAAGCCTACTAACGCGGAGGGTGCAGACTAACAAACAAGTCTGAAACCACCGCACCTTTTCGTTCTTGGTGCGTGAAACGGCGGACGACGACAAATGGGGCCGCAAGGGCGATTCGAGGACCTGGTAGTGAAGATCGGATCCCAGAAGGACCACTAGAAAAGACCGCACGCAAAACGGAGCACCGGAGCACGTCCGGTGGCCCGCGGGAGATCCCACCGGCGCGCCACGCCGGCGCGACGGCGCCCGGCTTGCCGCCGGCAAAAACCCGCTGCGGCTTCAACCGCGGCGGATCGCCTGTTCTGCGGCCGCGCGGAACCGGGAGGAGGGACGCGGCCCGGCCGCCGCGTCCACTGGCGAGGTGGCCCCACCTGGGGCCGCGGCGTTTCTTCACGCGGGGGCGGCAAGCCCCCCGCAGCTTCCCCTTGCGCGGCCGCTTGGCCGAGCCGAGCCAAGCCGACCCGCCGGGCCAGGTCGCGCCCAGGAGGGGTCGCGCCCAGGTCGGGCCGGGTCGGGTCGACCCGGTTCGGGCCGACCCAGGGGGGTGGTCGGGCCGGATCGGTCCGGGCCCAGACCCCCCGTTTCTGGACCTTTTCTGTCGTTTGCTCATAACATGAGCTACAGGCCTCCGAACGACGCGCCGTCAGCGGCAATGCGATCCTTGGATTGAGACGGTCGTTTATGTATATCACACTCAAGGTTTCAAAATAGTTTGAGTTCAGCCAGGTTGGTTCGTACACGAAACTAACCAGGCCCTCGGAGCGGAAACACTCATATCTTGAGCTTCGGACGTCCGATTGACGTACCGTTGACTTTGTTGAATTCCTCTAAGTGAGACGGATCTTTTGGCTTACTCCTCTCGAGGTTTGGATGTCGTCAGAGTGCGGTCGGGTTGGTTTGCTCACGAAATCCAACCGGGCCCCTGGAACGAAAAAGCCAATAACTCACAGACCGGGTGTCCGATTGACAGGCCGTCTGTCTCGTTGATTTCCTCTTGTTGACACAGAACTTTTGGCACACATCGCCCAAGTTTTGGTTGTAGTTGGATAGTGGCCGGGTTGGATTGCACCCGAAATCCAACCGGCCCCCTGGAACGGGAAAGCTGATATCTTTCAGACCAGACGTCTATTTGACGAACCGTCAGTGGCGTTGGTGATCACGTTGAGAAGCGGTCCCTTTGAGTTTAACCTATGAGATTTCGAAGTATAGTTGAGATACGGCCGGGTTGGTTTCCTCACGAAACCAACCGGGCCCCTAGGACGAAAAGGCTAATAACTCACAGACCGGGCATCCGATTGACGTGTCGTCTGTTGCGTTGAGACCCCTATGATGAGGCGGTCCTATGAGATACTTCTTCGGGGGCTTTGAGATACTTGGAGTATCGACCTGTAGCTCGTGGATCGGACCCTCCCAGAGACGATCGTGCAGAGTACGGAGACCGTGGAGCCGACTGAGACCTGACGACTGCTTGACCAACTCGACTTGGAGTGAGTCGACTAGCTCAGTGGACGGAGCACTACTTTGTGAGGTGCAGACCCATGGCGGACGGAGCACTACTTGTGTGATAGTGCAAACCCACGGTACTCGTCCGGAGAGTACCTCTGCAGGCTACTAGGGGGTGTGCACTACTGTGTTTGGGTGGCATACCCCGGCGGGAAGCACTACTGTGTTTGGGTGGCTGACAAGCGGTACTCGACAGGAGGAGGACCTCAGTAGTCTTAGGTTAGTGAACATTATCTCGGAGTCGTGACATGACCACTGTACACTCCAAAGACGGTCTCTTCAGCAGTTACGGTTTCGATAATAAAAATCCTGGTTTGAGCTGAGTTTATGACCTTTGTGTTTCCTCATGATTGAGATGGGTTACTTGATAACTTAGGTATATGTATGGGCATATACCTGGGTAGTGGTTATCTGTTGATTTCATAATCCTTGTGTTTCCTCATGATTGAGATGGGTTACTTGATAACTTTGGTATATGTAAGGGAATATACCTAAGTAGAGGTTATCTATTGAGATCTTATTTGTGATTATCCTTGTTGGTTTTAGTGAGACCTTGAAGGTCTCGGGGTCCCTACCGAGTATCGTTATACTCACCCCTGCATGGGATATGCCCACACCTCATTGTGTTGGTTGCAAACGACGGGCAGTCCTAACGGAGGCCGAGTGTTCGAGGACTGGACGGTACCCGAAGTTGGACTACATGACGAGTCAGTATCCGGAGGTGGACTTCACGACGAGAAGACACTCTGAGGAGGTTGACGGGTGAGAGCATTATGGAAGCTATCTGTGCCTACCCATCAGGTAGGATCCGTGGTGGACGATCCAGGAGCTATTCCATCTATACCTACCCTTCATGTAGGATCCGAGGAGGACGAACCAGGACCCGCTTCCGTCCAACTAGCTATTGTCTTTTTCTGTTGTACTTTGTTCAGTTGTAGTTGTACATTCTTTTGGGTTTGTATTCTGGCCCATTTACCTTTCAGCACTTCTCTTTGTACTTATTTTTTTACTTTCTCTTGTACTTTGTGGTGTTTTGTTTACTTTTATAAAGGCAATGCCTTCCCAGTTATAGGGATTTACGCCTTTGGTGCTAGTCGCCAACCCCTGGCCTATGGAAGGCGGGCTTGGGGTAGTCACGACATGGGCCCCGAGGACGGGTCGTGACAAATTGGTATCAGAGGAGTCAGTTCTACCGCAGAACTTATAACTCTGATATTTTCTTTCTGTGAAGCGATAGTGTTAAGAGTATCGAGTGTGGTTTTCAGTTCCCGGAGTCTAGTGTTGGTGCGGGCGGCCGTCGTATCCATACACCAAGACCTTGACAACTGATTTCCGACTGTGTGCACAAAAACACTGATTGCGTGTTTGTTTCCAGAAGTTTCTAAATGTCAGCTCAAACCAGGTCAGCTCACCAGGTATAATCGTTTGACAGTGTCACGTTGTTTCATTCAGGATGCCTTTTCTCGGACGACCAGCTAGAGACCAGAGGGACGTGCATACTGATAGCTTGCCGAGCGACGAGGCTTCGGTATAGGGCCCTCTTGCAGTTGAGGCACCAACGGTACTACCATACGTTGGTCCACTGATGCCATGAGCCCCAGCAGTAGGCGATGCATGCCACTTGAGTGCACTGCACGACTTCCAATGACAGAGCCCACCCAGGTTCCGGGGAGAGACGGACCCGTAGGCGGCTGAGGATTGGCTGGAGGCTGTGGTGAGAGTCTTCAGGCTAGTGGGGACGCCGACAGACTTCATGGTGATCTTTGCTGCCAGCCTTCTTCAGGTATAAGCAGTCAGGTGGTGGATCCACTTGTTCCGGTTTTGCGATGGGATGACCTTCGCATGGGATGACTTCGAGACCTTCTTCAGGGTGGAGTTTGTGCTAGTAGCTCTACACCCCGAGCATGTACAAGGGATTTTTCCTTTGCCTCAAGGTTTTCGATCAGTAGCCAAGTCATCTGTGGGCAGTAGACAGATGATGCATAGGTCCAAGAGGGCTAGAGCCAGCCGTACGAGGAGTATGAAGTGTTATGAATGCGGCGGGAAGGGTCACCTGGCACGTGACTGTCCGACTCCTCATACAGTTGATCCGCAGGCGTTGGAGGAGCCACTGAGGCAGAAGTAGCGGCTGGTGCTTGATCAATAGCCGGGCAATGGACAAGGCAGTAGAGCTCCGGGAGCCGGTGGACAGGAGAGGAACTAGTGGATACGTCCTTTGTACTTCTAGTTCCATGTTTCTGTTGTATTCGTGTCTTTGTACTATGATCTGCAATAATAAAAAGACACTTATCTTGTGATGTTTTCTTTCCTGTCATTTTATTTTGGTTGATACTGAGTGGTCCTGGTTAAGACTGTTGACTTGGCCCTCACTTTCGAGATTTCTACTGGAGGAGACCCAGTGACCTCCCACTGATGCGGACAGTGTGACTCGACCCTTGGAGGCGAGAGTGACGGTTGGATCTCTTGGTATTTACGTCGAGGCCTTACGACGTCATCCATGGAATGAATGCATCATTCATGTCGGGATTGACTGTATTAGGCAACGAATGTGGTTCATCCAAGGGATGAGAACAGATTTCTCTTATCGGCAAAGAAGAAATCATAGCAGCTCTTGTGAGACTAAAGAAGGTCCAAGTCATCCAAGAGCGGATGAAGACTGCACAGTGCAGTAAGAAACAGGAAACCGGTGCCAGTCTTAGAGACTCGGGCGTGTTAAATGTTTCAAAAAGAGGAAGATTTAAAGAGAGATGAGTCTGCGAAGCGGCAGACGTGGAGGCAGAGCTAGGAGAGCAGCATGAGGTGGTGTATATCTTAACATGCTACATCCACCCGCCTTAGTTATCCCCTCCAGGCTCAGGGAGCTGTAGGGAGGAGGAAGAGTGTGGCTGCATGCGGTCAAGGAGTGTGACCCAATGGCTCTAAAAATGATTCAAGGGATGGTCTGTGTCCACTACTAGCTGTTATAGTAATGGACGTCGATATGAATCATTCACCGCATTCACAAATCTTATCCCAAACCTAGAGTTTCCAGTAAGCCGTAGACTTGACCCTCACGTCTAGAGATACCTTAGGGGAAGACTCGATAATCACACTTACGCTGACGGTGTGGTCAGACCCTTGAGGCGAGAGTTTCAGTTGGAATCTCTTGGTGGCAGCGTCGAGGCCTTATGACGTTGGTTTGAGTATGGACTGGGCAATCACAGTTCATACACAAATTGACGGTATTAGGCAAAAAGGTTGTGGTTTAACTATGACTTCGGAATTGGTTTTCCTTGGTCGGCAAAAAAGGAAAACCCAGGCGGCACAGGGTAACTCATGCACATGAGGGTGCGACCAATCACTCTTGAGTTGTTCAACCTTACCCTCATGGTAGCAGTCGTTTCGAGTTTCAGTTCTAACAGGAATTGGAGACCACTAGTGTTCGAGTATGACGATCACATCCTTATACAGGTCTCACCTCGATGAGGTTTATGGAGATGTGGCCAAGGGGGCAAGTTATCTCTGAGGTTCAGCGGACCTTATTAGGTCCTCAGCTGGGTAGGTGGGGTGGTTTACCGCTTGACCCATCCACCTCAGTTGCACCGGGTTCACGACGACTTCCAAGTATCTCAACTGAGGAGATACGTGCTCGACCGTTCGCATATCCTCGACCATGAGGAGCTGGACAATGGCGATGAGGTGACTTCCACGGAGGTTCCCGTGGGGATCGAGGATCGATAGAAGCGAATCCTAGGAGGACGGTTGATTCCTCTTGTGCACTTTCTTTGGCAGCACGAGAACCTCCAGGTGAGTACATGGGAGCGGAAGGCTCAGATGCGTGCTCAGTACCGCTTTTGTAACCCTAGTTTGTGTTAAAGATTTACGAGGACGTAAAGCTCTGAGGTGGGAGTGATGTAAAGACCAGTAAATTTCAAAGAATTTTTTTTTCTTAATTTTCTTTGGAATTTTACAAGAACGCAGTTTCTAATGGCACCTGATTCCGAGGCCCGGTGTGCCCGGAATCATTTTCCGAAATTTGGATCGGGTACGTTCAGTGAACGAACAGGCGGGTTTTTCTAACTTTTTAACCGGTGCTCAGAATCGAATTCCGAGGGCACCTATGGAATCGCAGCGCCGGTACTTTCTTAGAAACTCCTCTTCCGGAGTTGCGTTTGCTCGGGTGTGGCTTTTAAATTTTTTGGCTTTAAGTTAAGAAATAAAATAAAGTGGTGTGACAACTTTATTTTTATTTCACTTAAAGCCACTTAAAAAACACTTAAAGCTGTTTAAGCTGAGTTGAAGCGGATAGGGTGGAACCCAAAAATATCCTACCCTCTTGGTAGGATATTTGTGAGGTGGGGCCTGCACGAGCCCCACCATTTCTTTTCCTCTAAGTAATTCACCCGTGAAAACCCCTATTCATTGAAATTCAACAGGGGAATTTCTTAATATATTAAACGCTCCTTTTAATTGGGCGGTTTTATTCGTTGAATTATTTCTATGAATTAATGGTTCGTTACTTAACTTATCTTTTTTTCGTTTGTTGGCATGTTAATAAAATAACACCAACACTCTTCTTCTTGTGTCTTATTCCTTGAGAGGTTTTGACAGAACCCTAAGTCCTTCAACCTCCTTCGCGAAGAATGCGAAGAACGCGAAGAACGCGAAAAACTTGAAGAACGCGAAGAATGCCAGCCTTCGACAAAGGGCGACGAAGAACGCCGAGCCCTCGGAGATCGACGACGTGACGCCAAGTACCGCGACGCCGACAATTCTTCTCCCGCGACGTTCCTTCATCCGCGACAAATCATCGATCATCCGCTGAGGTAAGAGATTGTGGACCTTTTAATTCATTGTGGTTTATAGCAACAACAAGGATTTAATTGTTATAATTAAATCGGTATGTTCATGATCCTCGGAGTTCGTCGAAGCAATGCCGTATACTGCGATGACGCGACGCCCTTCAGCAACGCGACGATCCTCTTCTCCCGCGACAATCAATTCCGCGAAGAACGCACGTACGACAAGGTAGGGGTTTGATTCTTTAAATCATTGTGATTAAATTCCCTGTCATTTAAATATTGTTGGGTGAATATCTTTAAGACCGCTAACGCGGTGGGTGTGGACTAACGAACAAGTCTGAACCCACCGCACCTTTTCATTCTTGGTGCGTGAAATGGAGGACGACAACAAACGAGGCCGCAAGGGCGATTTGAGGGCCTGGCAGTGAAGATCGGATCCCGGAAGGACCACTGGCGAAGACCACACGCAAAACGGACCACCGGAGCACATCCGGTGGCCCGCGGAAGCTCCCGCCGGCGCCCAGCGTGCCGCCGGCAAAAACCCTCCTCGACTTAAGCTACGACGTCGAGCTGGTTCTGCGGCCGTGCAGAAACGGGAGGAGCGACGCGCCCCGGCCACCGTGTCCGCTGGCGAGGCGGCCCCACCCCGGGGTCGCGGCGTTTCTTCACACGGGGGCGGTAAGCCCACTGCGGCTTCCCATCGCTCGGCCGCTCGGCCGAGCCGAGCCGGACCGACACGTCGGGCCGGGTCGCGCCCAGGCCGGGCGGGGCCGACCGGGCCGGACCGGGCTGGGTTGGGTCGACTCGGTTCGGGCCGACCCCGGTGGGGTCGGGCCGGGTCGGTCCGGGCCCAGACCCCCCCTTTCCGGACCTTTTCGGTCTTTTGATCATAACATGAGCTACGAGCCTCCGAATGACGCGTCGTCAGCGGTGATGCGGTCCCTGGATCGAGACGGTCGTTTCAGTATATCACAATCAAGGTTTCAGAATACTTTGAGTTCGTCCGGGTTGGTTCGTACACGAAACCAACCGGGCCCTCGGAGCGAAAACGCTCATATCTTGAGCTTCTGATGTCCGATTGACGTTCCGTTGACTTTGTTGAATTCCTCTAAGTGAGACTGATATTTTGGCTTACTCCGATTGAGGTTTGGATGCCGTCGGAGTGCGATCGGGTTGCTTCGCTCATGAAATCCATCCGGGCCCCTGGAACGAAAAAGTCAATAACTCACAGACCGGGCGTCTGATTCACGCGCCGTCTGTCTCGTTGATTTAATCTTGTTGAGACGGAACTTTTGGCATACTTCGCCCGAGTTTTTGTTGCAGTTGGATAGTGGCTGGGTTGGATTGCACCAGAAATCCAACCGGGCCCCTGGAATAGGAAAGCTGATATCTTTCAGACCAGATGTCTTTTTGACGAACCGTCAGCGGAATTCGTGATCACGTTGAGAAGCGGTCCCTTTGAGTTTACCCTATGAGATTTCGGGGTATAGTTGAGATACGGCCGGGTTGGTTCACTCACGAAACCAACCGGGCCCCTGGGACGAAAAGGATAATAACTCACAGACTGGGCGTTCAATTGACGCGCCGTCTATTGTATTGAGACCCCTATGACGAGGGGGTCCTTTGAGATACATCTTCGTGGGACTTTGAGATACATGGAGTATCGACCTGTAGCTCGTGGTGCGGACCCTCCCAGAGACAACCGTGCGGAGTACGGAGATCGTGTAGCCGACTGAGACCTGACGACTGCTTGACCGACTCGACTTGGAGTGAGTCGACTAGCCCAGTGGACGGAGCACTACTTTGTGAGGTGTAGACCCATGGTGGACGGAGCACAACCTGTGTGACAGTGCAGACCCGCGGTACTCGTCCAGATAGTACCTCTGCAGGCTACTAGGGGGTGTTCACTACTATTTTTGGGTGGCATACCCTGGAGGGAAGCACTACTGTGTTTGGGTGGCTGACCCGCTGTACTCGACAGGAGGAGTACCTCAGCAGTCTTAGGTTAGTGAGCAGTACCTATGAGTCGTGACAAGGCCACTGTACACTCCAGATACAGGGCTCTTCAGCAGTTACAGTTTCGATAATAAAAATCCCAGTTTGAGCTGAGTCTATGACCTTTGTGTTTCCTCGTGATTGAGATGGGTTACTTGATAACTTCGGTATATGTATGGGCATATACCTGGGTAGTGGTTATCTGTTGATTTCGTAATCCTTTTGTTTACTCATGATTGATATGGGTTACTTGATAAATTAGGTATATGTATGGGCATATAACTAAGTAGAGGTTATCTGTTGAGATCTTCTTTGTGGTTATCCTTGTTGGTTTTAGTGAGACCTTGAGGGTCTCGGGGTCCCTACTGAGTATCGTTATACTCACCCCTGCACGGGCTATGCCTGCACCTCGTTGTGTTGGTTGCAGACGACGGGCAGTGCTGACGGAGGCCTAGTGTTCGATGACTGGACGGTACCCAGAGGTGGACTACACAACGAGTCAGTATCCGGAGGTGGACTTCACGGCGAGACGACACTCGGAGGAGGTTGAAGGGCGAGAGCATTGTGGAAGCTATCTGTACCTACCCTTCAGGTAGGATCCATGGTGGACGATCCAGGAGATGCGCCATCTGTACCTACCCTTCAGGTAGGATCCGTGGAGGATGACCCAGGAGCCACTTCCGTCCTACCAGCTGTTGTCTTTTTCTGTTGTACTTTGTTCAGTTGTAGTTGAACTTTCTTTTGGGTTTGTATTCTGGCCCATTTACCTTTCAGCACTTCTCTTTGTACTTAGTGTTTTACTTCTGCTTGTACTTTGTGGTGTTTTGTTTACTTTTATAAAGGCAATGCCTTCCCAGTTATCGGGATTTATGCATTTGGTGCTAGTCGCCAGCCCCTGGCCTATGGAAGGCGGGTTTTGGGTAGTCATGGAATGGGCCCCGAGGACGGGTCGTGACAATGTAGGTATTATTGATGATTCAGTGGTAGTCTTAAAATATTTTGAGAGGAATGATATTTATCTGGTTGATAGTTAAGCTTACTGAGTGGATTTCTTGATCCACATTAAGTTGAATTATAAATAAAACAATAATTTATTCATGGAGTGATCATGTTGAACATATTGGACTCTAGGTGTGTGTAATGATATTATAGTATGATGTTGTTATTATATTTTTAATATGTTTTTTGAAAATTTATTCAGATGCATGAAATTGTAATAAGTGTGGTACTTTGTGTTGGTGTGGGATGAACTAATCATTGTACATAGTATTTGATTATAGAATTGAATCATTGATTGTAAAGAATAACTAATAAATATAATGGCTATTTCTTAAATCCATGTCATTTAAAATACAACACACTCTGTGTATTTTCATGACATTAATGACACATGTTATGATTCCTTGGTTAATATTAAAATAGATCAAACCATATTAACATTAAATTGTTGTTCATAACCAAAGAAAATTTTAATTTTTATTGTATTTTTATAATAGGTTGTTTAATATCATATTTCTGACATTTAATATAGTGACTCGGGTAAAATGAAGTGTGTTTATTTTTTTCCACAGAATACGAAGTCTCAGTCAATAACTTAAAAATTAGATAGATAAAAGAATCTATTAAAAAGGAAAATTATTAATGAAGCTAAAGGAAAGACCACTATATGAAGGTAATCAAATTGGTAAGGAAACTACTTAATCTTTTGATTATTATTTTTTTAATAATGTAAATTTAAATAATAAAGAAGATTATTTCCATTATATGTCAAATAATGTTTTTTATTTTGGCGTTGAATTTTATTTAAATAATATTCTTGATGAATTGTCTGTATATATAATTACTTATATTAAGGGACTAATAAATAAAAAATCATATTTTGAAAAGCAAATATATTTTATTGAAGATAAATTCTCTAAAAAATATGGAATATTCAATACCCTCAAAAAACTATTATGATAAATGGATGATATTGGATCACTTTATAATGAATATTTTATTCAATCTATCAAAAACATAATAATATCAGTTTGGGAAAATTATTTTTTTGAATTTTTAGTCACTAAATTACTCTATCTTTTGGATAATGTTCATAAATTCATAGTGAATGTAATGGTATCTTAGTGAGATCAAAAAGATAAAAGGGTGAAAGAGCGTGAATATTCAGTTCAATATACTAAAAAGATGCATAAAAAATTTCAAATGTGGAAGGTAGTTCAAATATTTGGATTAAATCAGTTGAGGGTATAAAATATCCATGAACTTAATGATCGAGTATTTTATAGAATAATTGATAAATCTAAAAACTGCAAACCCAAAATCCTCACAACGTACTAGAAGAATGTGTATGGACACATAGAATTCAATTATGTTTTTCCCAAGGATTTTTATTTTATTAGTATTAAATAAATTTTTATAACATGTAGTGAATACTCAACCCCATTTTGATAGTGAATAGTACCCCACTCTGTCAATAAAGTTGTGAGTATAAAATAAATTTTAATAAAGTTTTATAAAATTTCAATAAACAATTAATATTTGTTAGGTAAAAAATTTATAAAAATTCCACCAATTTATCTATGGTTGATTTGATCACATTCAATAAATTAACATCTCAAATCAGAGAAACAAATTTGGGATTTCAACATAAAAATAATAAGAACTAAATATATTTATATTACTGTAGCTTATATCTGATGTAATAATGAATAAGATTGGAAGGAATATGATGGTGCTTCTAGAATATTTTGTTAATTTTGGATGATATTTTTCATAATATTTCTATTACTAAACTTGTTTTTGTCTTAAGAAAGCTATGATAAATTATAATAAAAGAATAATACATATTATTAAAAATTAGTTTTCATATATAAAGAGATATATGTCACTAAAGAATAGATCTGAAATCCATTAAAAGTTCATTAATTATTTCTACATGTATATATCCACTTATGATGAATGATAATTTGTTTCATCCACTCACGACTCCTATAGTTATTTGATGAAATGACTATAATAATATAAGAAATAAAAAATAATGAGAAGAGTGCTTCAGAATGTAAAATAAAGTTGAATGATTTTGAAAATTTTACTTATTATAATAAACAGAATATAGATAAGAAATATGACACACTGGAGAATATAATTTTATTTTATTTTTATAGGTGATGTCACATTTTGGACCATTTCAATATGGAAATGAATTTCATGAATTAATCGAAAAAGAAAAAAATGATAAATGATTCAGTAAAAGAAAGAAATAATAATATTTTCATGGTGGAATCCATCTCCAATTAAGTATTTTCGAGGATTACTAAAAATGGTATCCCGAATTAAAATTTAGAGGTGTGTAGAAGGTCAAATATTACTAGACACACTCTGAACAAAAGAATAATGGAACTACAAAGACAAATGAGGTAGAAAAATAAAAAGGGGAATGAAACATCAGTTTCCAATCTCAAAAAGGATGCTTCAAATGAGAGGTCAACAAAGAAAAATAAATATGAGAATATACCCAAAGTGTATTTAATCATAAATCTAGATTACATGTATTTTTCAAAGATTCATGAGTAATCTGAGAAGAGTGAAAATTCACTAATTTATAAATTTGAAATTCCATTTCATGATGATAAAAAAGCTTGAAAATGAACAAAATTATATTCTTTCAAGGGGTTAATATATATGGAATGAAAAATAAAATGTATTGTTTAATTAATATAGACATTTTAGATTCTATATGAAAGTATTATTTTGGTAAAGAAATAAATAGTATTCCCAATGCTGCAAATGGTGAATAATAAAAGTCTCATCCTATTCCCAATTTTTTTGGGGGAATATATCACTAAATGTATATTGTAGGTGATGAATTAAATGATTAGATGAATTATGTGTTATCATTAAAATATGCATGACAATCCATCGGGGAGTTGATTTGATTGGGTATTCATTTACAATTATTATATGAAATCATCTATATTCATTATTTCTTAGAGTTCTTTACTGGAATAATACTTCCATGTTTTATGAATTTGGAGTTAAAACCATAATGACAGGATAACAAATTTATAAATGCTACTAGTGATTTGTTTTTTTCACATAAATCAAGAATCTAGATAGACCTTGAAAATAATAATTAATGAGGTGTTATTTTCACTCTCTTAACACTATTATATCTTATGTAGGATGTATTATTAAGTGGGAGTGATTTTTAGAAAAAAATAAGGAACAAAAAAACTGATTTTTGAAAAAAAAAATTGTTCAGTGTTAGTTATTAAATATTCACTAATTTATATCGAAACAGCCCCAAATAAGTGAATTTATATTTGGGTCGTCATTGTGAAACATATATATGGACAAGACTGATGAGTTGTTAAAATCTCTTTTTATTTTAAACTCTATTGGTCCACATAGACATAGAGTTTACTTAAATAATAAACTTTTCTATTCTATTTAACGGTTTAACCATCGTATTAATAAAATAAAAGAAAAATATAAAAAAAATTCCTAGAATAAGGGTTTTGAAATAAAGAGACACAGTTCTTTTTAACTCATAGTATGAATAGTGGGGAGTGAAAAATATTTTCCTGCGTTATATTTTTTCCAATTTAGGGGGACAAAAATAGTATATTTTCAATGTGCTATTACCATAAATTTCATTCGTTTGGATTTTCAATGTACTGAGAGCCTATCCTTGGGGGTATTGAAGTGATCCTTTCTAGGTGATTGTGTTTTCTCTTAATAAATCATGTCAAAAATGTATATTGGAAATCATTCTACTGAAATGGGCAACGGATTGAGAATCCACCCATTACAAGAAGATTATAGGAAACTCCCATGAATTTTGGTTAATAGTGTAGAGTTAGATGTGATTTGTCATGACGTTAATAAATTTTTATATTTTATATTTGGTGTTTGGATTACATGGATACTGTGTGGCTAACCAATAAAATTTGTTGACTGATTGAGTTAGTTATCATGGAAATAAAAATTATTATCATGTATGTTATGTAATATCAACTACAATATAGATTTCTTAAGAGACCCATTATGTAAAAAATTAAAAAACTGTAATAAATTTTTTTTAATATCTATTTAATTTTTGATATTGAATATATATGGTGATAGAGCATCCATCCTTGTATATTACCATTGTTGAGTTCTTAGAAATTTCACAAGGATGATGGATCCATGGAATGAGATGAGATATAATGTCATGAAGTTTAGCGATCATCCTTGTGGAACTCAAATATGAGTAAATATACTACAAGATTTCATGGGATTAGAATTGAATTTTTTTTGATGTTTTTATACATTCAAAATAAGTATTTAGAAGAGATTGATGATGTACATAATTGATTTAAAGAGAAATAGATCATGTCTATATAGTTATATATATTGAAGTAAATGTTGAGTTTTTTTATGTCCCAAACACTTTGTATTCATCATCTCACAAATGAAGAAAATGTGTTAAAATAAATATATAACTATATAGAAATCATTTATGAAAAGTTGAAATATTGAAAATAATCATCATTCCACTATGAGTAGTTTGTCTTTGGCTTACTTGAAAGCACCTCATAGTCCTACATGAAAAATGGGGGTTGAAACCCCATTTAGAGTAGGACATTATAGAAGTAATGTAGCGGTGACGTAGTAGCAGAGGTACTGTAGCAACGATGAGCATTGTAGTAGTGTCATGATGGTAGCAGTGGTGGGTATTGTGCAGTTACTATAGCTAGAGGGCACTATAGCAGTACTATTCATAGAATGGGCATTGGGCCAAAACATTTGGGCCTATGGGCCATGTAATGGGATATATTCCCATTGGGACTTCAAGATAAGTAATGGTTCTCCCTCTACCCCGTTAAAATAGGCATTGGCTTTTCTTTAATAAAAAGATGAGGCTTCATCCCTAACCATAAAAAAATCATGCCTCTATATGAATTTTTTTTTATCTTTATAAACACCATTATAGTCCTGGTTAAACATAATATGATGATTAAGATTACAAATATTGATTAAATAATTATATACAAACCCCAGGGTTATTTAGTTATATGATTACCAATATAAGAATCTTGTTACATAGTAAAGCTTATACATAATCTACACACGCCAAATTACCAAACATGATTCCATTATATATTTTAAATATATACAATTAAATTTTATTACAATGGGAAATGGGAAACATATCAAAACTTAGGATAAAAAATCCGATTAGAGGATAAAATAATATAAATTATCCATAGAATATTAATCATTTGGCCATAAATAAATAAAAATATTTAAACATGATATAAAACCCATGAAAAGTAAAATAAGATCATAAAAACATAATAAGTGATAAAGATACCTGATATCATAATCAAAGATCATCGATATAAATATAGATCTATAAAAAATGATTTAGGTAACAGGAAATATACCATGATGTTATAATTTATAATAATTAGACAAAACCATGAATGGTGATGGTTTAAAATATGAATGTGGAATATGCATTGAAAATCATAACATACATAAATGATATATTCTAGGACCATCATCAAAAAATGAACAAACATGTCCTTTAAAAACATGGGCCTTGAAAGCCATCCTACGTCCTTTAAAATAGTAGAATATGGTAAAATCTCATGTTCCCTAACAAATTATTCAAGGATAACCTCCCATGTCCATTAATATATTATACCTGGATTACCAAACAATTCTCTTAACACAATGGACTGAGATGACATCCCATGTTATATAGTGCAATAGGGTAACATCAGGTGTCCCTTAACATGATATAATTAGATACCCACTCATGTACCTTAATATAGAGGACTAGTGGAACCTACAATATAATTTAAATTATTTTACTAAGTTTATACCTCATCTCCATTAGCATAGAATTCAAATATACCCACCCATGTACTTTAATACCATAGACTTGCATACCAATTCTTATTCTTAAGCAAAGTGGAAAGAGATGACCTCTCTTTTTTCCATCTTAGTAAACTAGTATAACCTCCCCTGTCCTTTAACATGAAAAAAATATTATTATATGGTCTTGGTTTCCATAAAACACATCCTTTGTGTTTTCATGGTTTTAGAGATTCCAATAGGGAGTGTAGAGGTATTTTAGAGTCCACCCATGTGGTATAGGCTATGGCGGAGGTCTTTGTCATTTTTTCTTTGTGGTAATTAGCCATTCTGGTTCACTGTAGTCTTTGAAAGTGAAATGCTTCTGTAAAATGAATTTACATTGTTGTTCTTGGTATTTCTGTGAGAATTGATGGTTGTAGGATCTCTCAGTATAACACTTGGGAGGAAAAAACACTTGTTGGAGGTCATGTTATCCTTAATGTACTCAATCATTTGGAGAAACTCACACCATTTCATGGTGGTTTAATTTTAGTGGGCCTAACACATATATATAAATCATGTGAGAAACTATAAGTTTTAAATATAGATTAGGCGTCCATAGAGGTTTGGTGTCATGGTGAGTGAAGACTTACTAGGTTGGTTGGAAATGGGTAGGATGGATCCTCCACACCATGGTAATATCCATAGTGAATTCAAAATTTTCTATGTAGGACCACATCACTATGGAGGTCTCTCTTTGGTAATCATTATCAACGATTTCATGGGTGTGTTGGGAACAAACATAAAAACGGTGGCACTCTTAATTAGTCATATCATCATGATTCGTGGGTTTTTCATTTCACTATTTAATTCCATTATCTTATGTTCATTTGTTATCGTACAAATGGAATATTGAATGTTTCAACATGGATCGTCAAAATATTAAAACATTTCACTCATTTATATTGTATTATGTTGTGATATTAAATTCCCCTACACCAATTTTTTTTGTGGTTCCTCTCTTCTTTCAGGATATCCATTCATTATAACACTATATAGGTAGAGGTAAAAAAATAATCCTATCACCATTCCTTGAGTAGACCAATTCCTCAACATCTATTGTCTCTTATAGGTTCTATAATTTTGGAACTCTATCCTTTGTACAAGGTGAACAACATAGCTTCAACACTTTGATATTTTCTCATTCCTTGAGTTCAGATATCCCTATAATTTTTATTATATTATATGTTTTTTATTTGTTGTAGAATCTTTTACCCCATTATTGATCTTTAATTATATGGTTTTTATCTTTTAGAACTGAATGAATTTAATTATTATGATATAAAATTCAATTCCAACCCATTCAAAATTGGATAAGGGATATATTCAAATTCACCTAAATTTAAACCCACACATTATATCCAAGAAGATTATTATTGTTTTATTAATCTAGTAATTTTTAATCCACAATATCTAGAACTAGAAAATAATGGAAAGTAATTAATCATTGGTCAAGAATAGTGTAGATTATTTGTTCTAGGAAAATGAATTATAATTTACTTGATTAGTTTTTTTCTCAAACTTTTTTCTCATGCCATTGTTTATCTAGGAAAAGGTGCCTTTTAATTTCACCTTCTGATAATTTTTTTAATTTTTTTATATATGTATAATTATTTTTTCCCATGATTCTTTTAAAATTATGTGTATATTGGTAGTTATGTGTAGAATAAATTGATCTTGTGATGAAAAATTATATTAATAAATTTCTTGTTTAAATCATATGGTTAAATTTAATCTTAGAAAATGATATTATTTACATATAAATTTAGAATATAGATTAAAGTAATAGAAGGAACCTAAATAGTGGAAATAAAAAAATAAAATCACAAAGTGTTAGAGAGTACCCATATAGTGATTATGAATATATAATTATCTAAATGTATCAATAAATAATATAGGTTATGTTTAAAATTAAGTGATTTAATTTGCCTTTGTATTGTTATTTAAGAGGTATCATCTTAACTTGGTTCATAGTGGTTTATCATAATAACTAAAGAACTGAGAGGAGTAGAGTGATCAAATAAATAATTTTTAATAAATGTTATTCATTCCATTGTACTAAATTTTTTTATATATTTATCACATGATTATCATTAATATGAATTATCAATCTATGATCATCTATTTTATTATTACTTCTTGTTATATGTTGTTATTTTTGTAATTATTATTTCTTGTATGAGTTTATTTGAATATACTTTTTTCTATTCTTGTACTATTGTTTGATGCATTATTATTTGTTTTAATTTGATAGTAAATAATAGGGTTATGATGGCTCATGTTGTTTATTATAAGTAATATACTTTCTGTAACACCATGATTCATTTTTTTGTTTGTTTTGAACCATTTATTTGAGTATCCAATGATTGTTTATCTGTGTAAGTTTTTCAACGGTTTTTTCGGTCTTTTTTATGGTTTCTGGGACCTGTGCAAGGTTATCGAATGGATTGGAAAACCATATAGAAAAAATATTCATTGTTTTTAGTATCCCATGTAGGAGTGTAATGTTTTTCATGGTCATAAAAACCATGCAGCTAAACCATGTAACATGGATAGTAGGTGTCTCATGTTTGTTCATGATTAAACAAATTGTGTAGCCTAACTGTGAAGCTATTCTAGGGGATCTATTTGTGGTGAATAGTTAAGAACACAGATATTACTATCCATGAAACCTAACCCATGAAACTCTATAGATGATTATTAAATCACCCAAAAATTTTAAATAAAATCCCCAAACCCTCTAATTACAAATAAACTCCTCCAAACTCAAAAATATTTAATGCTTTGGATTTTGAAATATATATAGTGGCATATTAGATCTCCCAAAATCATGTAATAGTGGATAGAAGTACACATCTAAGTATTTATCCTCTTCTTATGAGTTCATTTCATATATTCTTTGATCACTCTTTTTATTTTTAGTACTTCTTGCTAGAGGCTACGTTATCCATTTGAGTCATTGGACCTATGATGATTTATGAGGAATTGTGAATCTGGGATCTTTTATCTATTATTTTGAGATCCTTCTTCCTAGATCTAAGGATCTCCATCTGAGGTGAAAAATTTTAGATTCATTTTTGTTGGAATATGAATATTTCAAGTAGATGTCTCTATGATTTTCATTCTTTTTCGAAATTAATTATTTCATGTGATTTTATATTGATGTACCTCATTCAAATTCATGTTCTATAATCATTGATATTAAATTTACATGTGAAATCATTCTGGATTATAATTTAAATTAAATAAATTTAGAATTTATTAATTCACATTGGTTTATTAACTATTTAATTATATTTTGATTTTAATTCCCATTAAAATAATTTTTCATGGTAACATTTTGAAAATTTCTGGATTATGTCTAACTTTGATTTCTAAAGTGAAATGACTTGATTTGAATGATATGAGTTAAACTATTTTATGTTTTCTAAGTATGTTCAAATTCATTTATTTTTCAAATGACAATAAACCGTTTTTTAATGATTTTAACACTTTTTTAAGTAGAAGGTCATGTTTTATTTGAAATGATTCATTTATTCATATGGAAAGACTAGGGTAGTACCATGTTTTGAAATGTATTCAACATTGATAATAATTACATTGAATTATTTATGGATTATTTGAATGAAAACATTTTTTTAAAGTGTATTTGTAATAAATATGATATGTTATGAAAGGAAGAGAGTATGATTACCCTTTTGAGTTTTGAATTTTATAAAATGTTTCTAATTGAAATTGATGACGTTTGACAGCCTTGTTGGAACTTTATGATAATTCTCTCATGTAATAAACCAGAAATGAAACTTCTTTCATTATTATATATTCTATTTTTGGTTGTTAAAAAAGGGATTACATACTTTGAATCTATTTATCAATGATAGTGAGATGTTATTTGCTGGAAAGTTCCCTTGATTAAAATGTTGGGGGCTTGAGCCCATGATTGATATTGAAATGTATCACCATGTTATAAGTGTACCATGATTATCCCACTCACCTATTTTGACTATTCATGGGAAACGATTTAGAGATATTGGATTATCTAAATATAATATTTAATAGGATACTCACACCCCATTTAGTGGATCCATAGATAACATGAAATGTAGAGGATACAGATGTGGTACCAGGAAAGTAGGTGTACATGAAACTTGTTTTCTTGAGACCGCAAGAGACTATGTTGGATCCCATAGACTAGTCCTGAATTTATTTTACTACCAATTATATTGTAGACTGACTTTTATTTAACTTGGTCGTTCCCATGTCATTAATATACATGATACTCGATACATGATAGTGTTAATTTTCATTACAAAGAACCAGAGTTTCTTTTCTGGATTCATTACTCCACATGATTGGTCTTTTTATTCATATTTATGACATTGATTCTAATGCATTTAATTTGGTATATTTTTTATATCAATCTCAAATTCTTATATTTTCTTTAATACCTTTCAATAGACTTTGAATTCTTTAATGGTTTCATGAAAATATTTAATGTTTAAATGGAGAAATTGAATATTTTAAATTTTTTGTTTGATATATTATTTTTAAATATTTTAAACTATATTTTGATACTAATATTCATACTCTATTAAACTCTTCCTTTATCATATTTTTATCACCTTATGAAAAAAATATAAAAAATATTTTGTGGAACACAACTGGGCTTTATAGGTCAAAGATTTCTTGTATAGTTTGGTGTTTAAACCCTTTTATGAGGATATAGTAGGTGCTCGTGTTTTCATCTGCCATTGTGGGTTCGATCTAGGGTGACCATGGGAGGGTTTCATGGGACATGGTGGGTGGTCGTTGACCACCAAAAGATGAGTTTTTGAAATGATTGTTTTATTTCTAGTTTTTTATTGTCTCCTTCTACATGATATGGTTATATTATTGTACATATTTTATTATAATTATATAAGTTTAATCTATTTACGGTAATATTTTGTGGTATTAATCACTCCCAATAGTCATTTTGATGAGTAGGTGCTAGTTTTTTGGGCCATAGAGATCCAGAATTCTCTTCAGGTTATTATTACCCCAAAATATAGATTTTTATTCTTAATAAGAATCTTTTATGGAGAAAGTGTGAAACTAACAAGTACAACCATGCCATAAAACACTATAACACATTAAAAATTATTAAATATCATCTTAAACCCATTAGACATAATATCCTTAAAAATTTTCCAGGAGAGAGATGTTACCTCGTTTCTAGGATCATCTCGGATTATGTATTCTAAAAGAGATGCCAGCTTACCCCATGCTCATAAGAACTCAAACTCATCTATTTTCTTGTTGTTGATCCCTCTAACTAGGATTAGGTGTTGTTTTTATATCAACTCACTTTGTACCATGGTTGCGTCAAATTGATTCGATCTTTTTTTCATTTGTTCTATTGCTTCAGTAGAATCACAGATGGAAACCACCTTCTTTGTCATCCCCTACTCTGAATGTAATAGAAACTCCAATGGATATTCCCTGATCAAAGCCTCCCCTTATGGCACCCCAAGCATCCCCTTCACTCCCACCATGGAAGGTGAGGCCGATTCAATCAAATTCACCTCCACTTCCTCTACACCTATCTTATTAATTAGCCCGGTTCCTATCTCACACTCTAAACCCATGGAAGAAGCATCCTCGACCACTGGTACCACCTCCTATATATACAATTTCCTCTCCACATGTTGATATCCATCCTGTGAGGATTCATTCTCATGTAACTTAGAGACCAAGACCTGATATCCATCCAATTTCTCAACTTATTTTGACTCGAGCTCTTTGAGATTCCCCTCTTTTTATCTCGACCATGTCTCCATCGGTGTAGGAAGATAAGAGTAGTCTTTCGTCCCCTTTGGTTTTTGATTCCTAGGAAAAATGCAGCACACTATGTCCCTGTTCTATTTATTCCTTTTCTTCCGTCTTTGGTTGTGCAAGCATTTTCCAACCCCTCCCAAGCCATTATCATAAAAAAATTGTCCATCACCCTTATAATCATTCTCATATGAACCCTTAGAATATCCTTCATACTCTCCTTCATTGCTCAATATCCCAAAATAGTTGTGGAGGGAAATGGAGGATAGATCTCCCCTCGAGTTGAATTCCTTCATTGTATCTAGTGGCCTACATTTCCCAAGTGAAATCTTTTCCCACTCATGACCTGCCTTAGAATTATTCTTTACATTAGATACCCTTTCCGAGACCATGTGTCACGACCCGTCCTCGGGGCCCGTGGCGTGACTACCCCAAGCATGCCTTCCATAGGCCAGGGACTGGAAACTAGCACCAAGGCGTAAATCCCGGTAAAAAGGGAAGGCATTACCTTTATAAAGTAAACAAGCACCACAGAGTAAGAAAGCAGAAGAAGTAAACACTATGTAAAAACTGGTACAACAGTAAGTGGGGAAAGGTAAGTGGGCTAGAATACAAACCCAAACTGAAAGTAAAGTACAACTGGAAAGGCAAAACAACAACTGAAAAGTAAATCCAGAACGTCGAGCAGTCCACTGAAAATCCCACCTGAAGGGTGGGCACAGAAAGACTCCACTGCTCCTCGGGTCCGGCAAACCTCTCCGAGTACGTCCCGCCCAGTGGTCCACCTCCAGGTACCGTCCTTCTCCATAAGCCTCAACCACGATCAACGTTGTCCGTCGTCTGCAACCAACACAACGTAGTGCGGGCATAGCCCGTGCAGGGGTGAGTATAAGCTACTCAGTAGGGACCCCGAGTCCCTCAAGGTCTCACTAAAACCAACAAGGATAACTACAAAGAAGATATCAACAGATAACCTCTACTTAGGTATATGCCCATACATATACCTAAGTTATCAAGTAACCCATCTCAATCATGAGGAAACCCAATGGTTATGAAATCAACGGATAACCACTACCCTGGTATATGCCCATACATATACCTAAGTTATCAAGTAACCCATATCAATCATGAGGAAACAAAAAGGTCATAGACTCAGCTCAAACCAGGATTTTCATGATCGAAATCGTAACTACTGAAGAGCCCTGTCTCTGGAGTGTACAGTGGTCCTGTCACGACTCCGAGTTACTGCTCACTAACCTGAGACTGCTGAGGTACTCCTCCTGTCGAGTACTGTGGGCCTGTTGCTACAACCAAGCGCTTCCCATCATGGGTATACCGCTACAACCAAGTGCTCCCCCTCATAGGCCCAAGAAGTACTCCTTCTGTTGAGTACCGCGGGTCTCCCGCTACAACCAAGCGCTCCTCCTCCGTGGGTCTGCCGCTACAACCAAGTGCTCCCCCTCATAGACACCAGAGGTACTCCTTCTTTTGAGTACTGCGGGTCTGCCGCTAAAACAAAGCGCTCCTCCGCAGTGGGTCTTCCGCTACAACCATGCGCTCCCCACTAGGCTATCCGAAACACACAGAGTCGATCGGTCAAGCAGTCGTCAGTTCTCAGCCGGCTACACGGTCTTCGTACTCCGCACGCTCGTCTCCGGGAGGGCCCACTCCACGAGCTGCAGGTCGATACTACCAGTATCACAGAGTCTCACGAAGAAGTATCAAAGGACCACCTCATCATAGGGGTCTCAACGCAACAGATGGCGCGTCAATCAGACGCCGGGTCTGTGAGTTATTAGCCTTTTCGTCCCAGGGGCCCGGTTGGTTTTGTGAGCAAATCAACCCGGCCATATCTCAACTGTACCCCAATCTCTCATAGGGTATACTCATAGGGACCGTTTCTCAACGAGATTACCAACGCCGCTAACGGTTCGTCAAACAGACGTCTGGTCTGAAAGATAACAGCTTTTCCGGTCCAATGTCCCGGTTGGATTTCGGGTGCAATCCAACCCGACCACTATCCAAATGCAACCAAAACTCGGGTGAAGTATGCCAAAAGTTCCGTCTCAACAAGAGAAATCAACGAGACAGACGGCGCGTCAATCGGACGCCCGGTCTGTGAGTTATTTTCTTTTTCGTTCCAGGGGCCCGGTTGGATTTCGTGAGCGAACCAACCCGACCGCACTCCGACTACATCCAAACCTCGAGCGAAGTAAGACAAAATATCCGTCTCACTTAGAGAAATCCATCAAAGTCGATGACATTTCAATCGGACGTCCGGAGCTCAAGATATAAGTGTTTCCGCTCTGAGGGCCCTGTTGGTTTCGTATCCAAACCAACCCGGTTGAACCCAAAGTATTCCGAAACCTTGGGTGTAGTATACCGAAACGACTGACTCGATCCAAGGATCGCATCGCAACTGACGACGCGTCGTTCGGAGGCCTGTAGCCCAAGGTATGGGCGAAAAACCAAGAGGGGGCCGAAAACGGGGGGTCTGGGCCCGGACCGACACGACCCGGGTCCGGGTCCGACCCGGTTGGGCGCGACCCGGCCCGGCCGGGGTGGCCCGGACCGGCTTGGGCATGACCTGGACCGGCGGGTCCGCTCGGCTCAGCTCGGCCGAGCGGTCGTGCGAGGGAACCGCGGCCCCCATGCGGGGGCCGCTCCGCGGTTCCCGGACGCGGCTTGAGCCGCGTCCTGCCTCCCGGTTCTGCGTGGCCGCGGAACCGTCTCACCGCCACGGCTTCAGCCACGACGGGTTTTTGCCGGCGGCGTGCCGGAGGAAGATTCCGCGGGCCACCGGACGTGCTCCGGTGGTACGTTTTGCGTACAGTCTTCGCCAGCCGTCCTCCCGGGATCCGATCTTCACTGCAAGGCCCTCAAATCGCCCTTGCGGCCCCGTTTTCCGCCGTCTGCCGTCCCGCACACCAAAGAAAAACTTCGGAGGGTTGTCGAGCCGTGTGTGTTTTGCCTGCACCCTCCGCGTTAGGTGATAATAAACGGGAATAAAATATTCAACACATGAAAATCAACAAGGCACAATTTTAATAAAATTAAAATTGAACTTTGATCTGGGTTCATTGTTTTAGTTGAACAACCATGGGAATAAAATATTATTTTCAAATAAAATCCCTACCTCGTCGATGCCGTCGAACGACAGTTCTTCGCGGAATTGACCGTCGCGATAGGAGGTGATCGTCGTGTCGCAAAAGGGTGTCGCATCGTCGCAGAAGGGCGTCGCGTTGACGATATCAACGGATGATCGAAGGTTTGTCGCAGAAGAAGGGACGTCGCAGAAGAACATCACAGGAGGAGAATAGTTGGTGTCGCGGAACACGGCGTTGCATCGCCGATCTCTGAGGGTTCGGCGTTCTTCATCTCCTTTCGTCGAAGGCCGGCGCTCTTTGCGTTCTTCACGTTCTTCGCGTTCTTCGCGAAAGAGGATGAAGGACTTAAGGCTTCTGTCAAAACCTCTCAAAGAACAACACTGCAGAAGATAAGTGTTGGTGTTATTTTATTATATGCCAACAAATGAAAAGCAGCCTATGTAATGACCCATTAATTCATAGAATTAATTTCAACAAATAAACCGCCCAATTAAAATGAGCGTTTAATTGTTTAAGAAAACTCCCCAGTTGACCTTCATTAAAGAGGGTTTTCGCGGGTGCGTTACTTAGAGGAAAAGAAACGGTGGGGCCCGTGCGGGCCCCACCTCAAAATATCCTACCAAGAAGGGAGGTTATTTTGAATTGTACCCTATCCGCTTTAACTTAGCATAAGCAGCTTTAAGTGGCTTTTATGTGGCTTAAGTGAAATAAAAAATAAATTTTCCGCAACACTTTATTTTATTACTTACGTTAAAGACCAAAAATTAAAAACCACAACCGAGAAAACGCAACTCCGTAAGAGGCGTTTCTAACAAAGTACTGGTGCTGCGATTCCATCGGTGCCCTCGGAATTTGATTCCGAGCACCGGTTCAAAAGTTAGAAAACCCCGCTCGTTCGTTCACTGAACGTACCCAAGCCAAACTTCGGAAGACAATTCCGGGTACATCGGGCCTCGGAATCAGGTGCCGTCAGAAACTGCATTCTTGTAAAATTCCAATGAAAATTAAGAAAAAAAATCCTTGAAATTTATGGGTCTTTACACTATGCTACTACTAGATCTCACCTCTATTGCATAAGAGATGGTATTATGACTTTCCTCATCCCCAAAACCTAATCCATCATCTTCAACATATCCAACATCCTCCCCCAGAACCTGAGTGGGAGTAGTGAGTGTGTCCCGAGTTCCTTCAGCAACTTCACTAGCCTAAGCGCCCCCTTCCATTGTGCTGTTTCAAGGGGGAGTATCCAAGTCACCTCGAAACCTTGTGAACACTTCTCCCCCACATGGACTTGGAGGTAAGACCACATATGGTTTGTGCACCCTAGCTCCGCCCATGTACTCCACCATCTCTGGATCAACCATGTGAAACTCTTCTTGCTCATCCATACCATCAAAAACCTGCACCTTCTGGTTCGCAACAGATTTATATAGTACCATATTCCCCTTAGTTCTACCAATCAATTCTTGTCAAACCATATACCCACAATGATAGACAAAGACTGAGTGCCATATTTTTTGTCATCCCAGACAGAATCCCAGAAATGAATCGAAGACAACCCTGTGATTCCGATGAAACTCCACTCTAACTGAAATCCTCAACCACTTTGTGGGGGCCTTAGAATATGATCCTTGACACATACTCGACGATATATCGAATCAAATACCTCCTACGCCCGACTATCAGAGCACAGAATTCTGCCTTCCATATTGCCTAACATTCTGATAATTTTCGGGTTCTACAAAGGAAGAGGTAAATTCAGGAAGCTTACCCAAACCACAGACGAGGGTGCGTCGTGATTCATGATGATTTCAGTTGACTAGTGATGAAAAAAAGATGCATCTATTGATTTCATGAGGGTCTTAGGACTAAGCGGCAATCAGATTGTCCTCCAAGGAGAAACAAATCATCAAGTGATGTCGATCTAAGAGTCTTACCACAGTGTGCTCCTAAATATCCCAGGAATCAAATATTAACCGATCGAAAGCATCAACATAGGGACGATGACCTCTGAATCAGGCCAAAAGTGTCAACCAGTGAATATTTGAGGCCTCATTGAACTCTTTATTATAGAGCGCGAGTTGGGGTGAGCCATTATAAAGGTCAGGGACCTTAGGGAAAAGTGGAATAGATGGAAAGGGGGGAAGGAAATCCATGTTCATGATTGGGGAGAAGGACTGAGCCGACAATGGTGGAAGAAGACCATTCCCCCCTCCTCCCACTGGAGAAGATGGGGTTAGAGACATAGAAATATCCTCTAGGGTATCATTACCAGGGGTCGAGCTCTGTAGAAGGAAACATCCTATATGATTAATGAATTTGAAGTTATTGTTAAATTTGACTACATACTTGTTTAGATGGTGTGATGAAATGGTTCATTAAAATTGGTATTGGATGAGATATATCCATAAAATAAATAATTTTTTATTGAGATCCCTTATAATATTTTTGTTGGGTCATTGTATAAATAATATTAAGATTGTTTCGTGACTAAAGTGGAAGTTAAAGAGTGGGTTGTTGGCCACCTCCTCCTCACGATAATAGCTAGGTTACATAGAAAAGTATGGACTTGAATCACTTTTTTGTGTTATTTTTTTTAAAAATATCTATATTCCAAATTATACTCTCTTGGATTTTGAGGATCTATTATGGGTTTATGAATCGGGTTGAATGGTTGACCATAGTCATGACATGTATTCAGAAACTGTAAAACTATGAGGAGTTGATGTGACTAATCTTGAAATCCATCATGGAATAGTTGTGTGGTTGTAGTGTGGTTAAATATCCCATATAACGGATCCATGCATAGTTCAAACATGGTTCTAAACTTGACGCCTTATCAATTTTCTTGGAGGGTACTTCACCTGGGTGAGGTTAGATAGGAGGATTATGGATGTGGTTTGTTTTAGTATCATGTCTGGTTGTTTTAGCTTTAATTCCTTATTGGTGAATCTAAATCCATTTCTAGAACAAAATTGTTAATTAAAACATTTTTGGAATTAGTTAAATGAGAATAGTTTTCATATAAAAAATGTTGTGTTCTTATGAAATATTTGTTTCAATAATTATTATTTTCAAGGACTATTGTGTGAAGTGTTATAGAATGTGTTAAGAAGTTTTGTTGTTTTAAATTATTTGAAATGTAAAAGTAATTGATAATTTGAAATATGATTATTTTTTGGAATCCATTGATTTATTTCATTGATATTATAACAGATTTGTGGGAAAAATGGTGATGGATTTAAAAAAATATTTTTCATTTTTAAAGGAAAGAGTAATGTTTTATATATGGTTAAATCCTGTTTGATTCGAGGTAAACAATTATTTGATAAATTTGTTTGTGTAATGATTTTAATTTTTTTACTATAATTTTATATACTTTAGTTGATGATCCTATGTTTAATGATGTCTAGAAATGTATCCTAGTATGTTTTACTTGATATATAGAATTTTCATCCGTAGGTAACATTTTTGGAGTGGTACTTTGCATTTTCCATTTGTGGAATCTCTTATTAACAACACTAACTAGAATAAATATTTAGTGAAGGGGCCATATAACTTAAATTATCTAAACCCCATCCTTGAATTTTTGGATTGTCATCCAACTTATTATAAAGGTGAAAAAGGTTCTTTGGAGATATTAAATTGAAATGAAGAAGTTGATGCGATATTCAATTCTCCAAAGACTCATGATGCTCTGAAAGTAAAGTCTATCAACTCTTTATTTTATGGAACTATCCATGGGTGGTGTTAAGTTGAGATCTATAATATATTCAAGAAATAATTTCTTGCTAATTAATTAATTAAATCATATTTTGGGGAAGGCATCCTAAGGATGTAAAGAAGGAGAAATTTTTTGAGTTCTAGGGTTTTTCGTCAAGCTGAGATATTGGTTGCAGAGTATGCCAAAACATTACCGCATTTTGCATTATTAAGATTGGGTCTTGGGTTTGATGAGATCAGTATGGCGAGAAATTTTAGTAATGTTCATAAACCGGACATCTTATCTATCATTCACATGACCTTGTTGATATTTTATTCGAAGACACCCAATAGGGATTCTTTAGCTGAAGTGGGGGAACTAAAAAACATGAAGGGAAGAATTCATTTTTTGTTGTTGTGATAGGAAATAATAAATAAGAAATGAATATACCTACCATGTGTTTATATTTTGGCTAACATGGATATTATAAGAGTTAATTATTAAAATATCTAAAATTTTGTGGATGGTTTTGTTGTTTGTGTCACTAAAAGAATTTTGTATGTTGAGGGATGAAAAAGGATGGTTCATTTAGGATCTTCATCTACTGATTGTATGATAGAAAATGCTTCATAGTAATATGGATATAAATATATAGCATTCCATGTGATGATTTTCACAAAGTGGGTGAGTATTTAGCTGTGGGTTTCTAGATGTGGTTCATGTTAATTAAACTCATTATTTCCAATTTGGGGTGTGCAATCTGCTTGAATTTTCCATGTTGTGGATTTTCTATTTTTTAAAAATAGTTGTAGATACTTTGGATGATATCTTCTGAACTAGGACATGGGTCATTTTTTGATTGATGATGTGAAAATTGTTTATTTTTCTTATGATTTTTATGATTGTTCTTTTTGGATGTTCGCTACTAAATTATTAGGATTTTTTTAATGATGATAGTTACACAATGATTAGTGTTCTACTAGTGACAGAGTGGAATATGGTGCAGATAATTCATAGAATTCTTGGGTATTTTTGTACCTGAGATTTCTCATATTTTCCTAGATGGTTAGAGATGAATTCTAATGTGATGGATGATCTCCCTTATTAGAGTGTAGTGCCATGTTATGCACTAGACTAAATATTTGACCAGGTTCTAATTGGAATTGGATATAAAAGGGAAAATTAATCAAGTAAATATGATGATGTGGGGTTTTTGTGGAAAATAAAGGTGGAGTTATTGGAGTGTGATTTGATGAGCTCATCGATGGGTGAGGCTTAGTGTAAAATATCATTGGTAACCGTCATGTACTTACCTACGGTAGAAATCCTTTTCAGTTCATTACCTTTCATGAAGATGATAGATATTAGTTATTTCTGAATGGTGGGTGGTTGAAGTCCTTTATTTTGGATTAAGGGAAGTTCTTTTATTATGTTAAACCATTATTATGAATATTTAGATAATGGGGATAATTATGATAGGTCTCTATTATTTATCTAGTTTCAATGCATATAATGATATTTGTGATGTAATAATGTATTTTGTGTCCATGTGTAATTTCTATTAGCCTATGTGTTTGTGTCTCTTATGTACTATGAAGAGACCACCTCACTAGATGAGTGATGGAGTTCTTATTTTATTATCTTTTTATATCATTGGGATTAGATGATTTCAGAGACAAAAATTCTTATAGTGGAAAATTTTTCAGATTCTAGGGACTATTTTTAGGTGTTTTGACACATTGATTTGAGTATCCAATGATTAGATATTTTCATCAGTTTTTTTTATTTTTTTTAAATTTTTGGTCTTTCTAGTTCTGTTCATCTTCTCTACATGGTAAGTCAAATGATTTAGAAAAACCATGTAATATTTCTAGTTTCCAAGGAAGTGGAGTATGGTTTGTGTAGTTTTAGAGAAACCATGCAGAAAAAATGTGGAACCTGGACCGAAGGGGTTTCATGGTGGCCTAATGATTAAATTAAATGTACTGACTAACCATGAAACTCTTTCAGTGGCACTATCTAGTGTGCACGGTTAGGTGCACATTTAGTACTAACCATACAATGTAAACCAGGATACCATTCATATAGTAATTAAGGCTCTAAACATTTTAATTAAAAACTACAACCCCAATAATAAATATAAAACTCCTACCACATGATGAAAATACATTCTATTTTATTTTGGAAGCCATAAAGAGGTGTTTTGTCTCTCCAAATCACATTTCATGGATGACAGTTGTACTAATAGAATTGTTGATCCTCTTCCGGTGAGTTCCATTCTCCTTAATATTTTATATCACTTTTTATTTTTATTCATCATTAAATGAGGATATATATCCATTTATTTGTCTTTAATTGTTGATCTAGGGTGTCTTATATATTCTCTGGAGGTCATTATTTCTATATCTGGTGATCTCCATCTGATGTGACATGTTTTATTTTTTAGGGAAAGATTCCAAATATTCCATGTATATTTTTCTATTATTTTCCTATATTATTTAATTCATTTTTTCATATGTTTTTATTGATATTTTCCTCCTTCCAATGGATGTTCTATAAACATTGGTCTTGAAATTCATAATGAAATCCTCTTTTAATCTCTTTAAAGTTAATTTAAAATGGCATGGGTACTTTCTCATGGTTTTAAAAATAATAAATGTGATGCTGATTTTAATTAGTATTAAAAGATGCTTACAAGGATACCTTGTACAGTGGGATGGATTTTTTAGTTTTGATTAATAATGGGAAATGACTTGATTTGAATGAAATGTTTTGAACAATTACTTTATTAATATGGTCAAATGCTTGAATGTGTGAAATGACTGTGAAACCTCTTTGGTTGATTTTACCTTTTTTTAAAGAGTGATCCTGGGTAATTTTATATGAAATATTTATTCAAACAGAAAGAGAGGGTTAAACCCATGTTTTGAAAGGTATTATGTCCTTTTAAAATTGCAATACATCATTTTAATTCCTTAGGAGTCCTTTCAAAAGATTATTTTTTAAAGGCTAGTTTAGAATCATTATGATGGTTTGTGAATGGAAGTGGGTATGATTAACATTTTGAATTTTTAATTTTATAAAAGGTTTTTAATTGAAATTGATGACTCTTGATGGTCTGGTTGGATCTTTATGATAATTCTATTAGGAAATTAAACATTTTTTGAACCTTTTTTATTCTAATAATATATATTATTGGGTGTGGAAAAAGGTATTACATATATTGAGAGAATTTTGGGGTGAGAGTGGGATGTGATTTAAGGTAATGTAACGATGATTGGAATACTGAGGGCTTGACCCCGAGATTGACATTGATAAGGATCTATGTGGGAACTTTCTAACTTGATTACCTCACTCACCTTTTTTCACAATTAATTGTTACATTAGTATATAAATGAGATCATATATATATTTTAAACAATAGAAGATTCCCACCAAATATAGTGTATCTGTAGAGATCATGAATGGTTCAGGATATATATTTTTATCTAGGAAAGTGGGAGTGTGGGGAACTTTTTTTCATGAGAACTTGTAACAATATATGCAAGCCCAATGATTAGTAATGATTATTTATTATTAGATAGTTTATTGTGGACCCACTATCATACCTAGGTTGTTTCCATTAAATCCATAGACTTTATACTCAATACATGAGTGTTTTTTGTCACTTCATGGAACCAAAGATGAATTGGTTGTTTGAAAACTACACTTGATTGGTCATTTTATTGAGATGTATCACATTGAATCTATGGTATTTAATTTTTTTTACCACTTTTATGTCAAATGAATATTATTATCAATTCATTATTATCAATATTTAGTTTCATAAAAAAAATTCGATGATTTTAAGAAATATTTTGGTTTTTACACGGTGAAATTTCGTGTTTTGAAGATACGGTTTGATAAGTGATTTTGAAATTTACAGAACACTAATTTTAAACAAAAAATCATACTATATTTCCTGAAATCATCCATTAACATATTTTAGTTACCTTATTAAGTAACATTATATAATATTTTGTAGAATCCTACCAGTATTTATATCTCACACGCTTCTTATACCATTTGGGGTTTTCTGCCCTTTTAGATCATATAGAAGGAACTTGTACTTTCATATTCCCTTGTAGGTTTGATCAAGGTTGACCATGGGTGGCAGAATTTGGTCATAGTTGGTGTTTATGGATTTCCAGAGGGTAGGTTTTATGAATCTTTGTTTTATTTCAAATTTTGTAAAACCACAATGTACATGATATGATTTTACATATGTCTGTATCTTAGGATACTTCAATAGTGTACTATTTTAATGGTAATAATTTTTGTGTATTCATACCAAATAGTTATTTCTTGATTTATAGGTGGCTATCTACATCCTCTAGAGTTTGGGACCTGCCTATGAGTTAGTGTTGAATTTTCTTAGATACTGGTTTAGATGGAATTTAGATTTGGTTTATTATACTTATATAGACTAAAATGTCAAGGGGAAAAGTGAAAGAATATCTATTATTATGTTGTAACTGTTCAAGGTGCAAAAATCACAAATATTTTCAGGTTGTGATGGATTAATAATTATGTAATGAAGACATAGGTTGAGTATGTGGAATTATTATGATGAATGATTATTGTTGGGGAGAATAGAATAAGTTTAGAGATGTGTTTCCTATTTTTCCTTCTTTTTATTATTATAGTGATATGGTGTTGATGGGAATAGGATGAGATCTAGGCATTCCTTTTTTTCCTATTTTTTATTATTGTGTAAATTTAGTGATAATTTTTGTGAGAAAATTTCTGAAATTATTGGGTGAGATGAATGTTTCTCAAGATGGTATTATAATTTTGGGCATCCTCATTTATTATTATATGCCCCAAAAAATATGAATACCCAAATATTATCATATTTGTTATTAATACAATTATTTAATATCAGATAAACATGTTAGGTAACATAGGTATGGTGAAGAATATGGTAACTATTAATTGTTATATAGGTTTAATCTCTATTTATAGTGACCGAGCCTTAAACACACATTATTATATATTTTTAATTATAGATTACAAAAAATTAAAGGACGATGATCTAGATGTATAATGAAAATGAAAGATTAAACTCATAAGTACAAGATTATAAATATAATTCTATCATCAATATTTAAAACATATTAAGGTTCTCTTAACTCCCATAGGTGTTATATGTATATATATGATACCATAGTGAAAATAAATAAAAGAAAATAGTGAGAGAGAAAACCCAATAATGGAATAAACATTGAAATAATACATAGCCAGAGAGTCAAGAGGAATAACATGATATTTTATAGAGAATAAAAAAATCATGTAAACCTCAAATAAGTAAATGATATTAGATGATCCTGAAATCATACACTCGAGGAAACAAAATAACACCTGAAAACATTAAAAAAATTAGGTGTCACTCCCATGACCATTATCATAAAGAGGATAGTGTTTGGTGGTGGACAAAGTTCACTCCATATGTAACAACCCAAGCTTCCATGGTACACATCTCTTTGAATAATACAATAGCGTGTGTTGTACGAAACTTCGAGTTCTAACACACCAAAACCAATCAAAATAGCCTTTATGAATAGTAATACCCACTTTTTAAAAGTTTATAAATTTTATCATTCAAAATAGACTTCATTTTTGGATTCAGAATGTCGAAATTAGATTAGGGTGAATTTTTTTTATTTTTCTGAAAACTTTCAATTTTGGATGAATAGTACAAAACAATGAGTTATTGTTTAAAACCATTTTTTTAAATTATTTATTTTATTTAAATTTATTTTAGGTAATAATAGATACAAAATACCTATATAAGTTCAATGAAATTATTTGAATTTAGTTTGTAATAATTATATATATATATATATATATTATTGAACTTTTTACCATCTTTTATCTACACACAAGGAGCATTTGAAAATTTACATAAAACATAATTTTACCACTTCTGTGAGTTGAATTTCAAAAATCTTAGAGACATGGTTGATATCAGTAAGTAAAATTTGGTTCAATAAGATGAAAATAATTGTTGGTGAATAGTAACTTTTTACTTATATTTACTACGGTTAAAAGTAAATATGGTAATTAAGGGTAAAAATGATATTATTATTACCCAAACACATGTTCTAATTATGTTGGATAAGTATAATTCCACCAGAAAAACATTAGAAATAAAATATAAACCTTTTTGGCCCAGATGTATTCGATTAGGAAATTTATTATTATTTAATTCAAAGAAGAGTTAATAGAGTTAAAATCAATGTTTAATAACTAAAAAATTTTTAATATAGGGTTAAAAATAAGATAAAATAAACTATAAATATTCATTCGAATTCCGAAAAAATTTCCTATATAATAGAATTTTATTTATATATTTTAGAAATTAAATAATTTAATTTTTTTATGACACAATGATGATGCAGTAATTAAATAATTAGTGAATGATTAAAATAATTGACATTATAAATATCCAAATAAAATTAATTTGATACTTTTTATGAATTCCAAAAAAAATTAGGTTAATATGTCATATTTTAGTTGGTTATTTGAATTGTTTCAAAGTAATAATGTTGTTATAAATTTAGAAAAAACAAAATAAACAATAGTGTCGAAATTCAAATAAAAGAGTTTTAAAAAATATATTATATTATTAATTGATATTTGATTCCTAAAAATTTATGGTTCAGACAAAAGACTTATATAATGATAGGTTTATCATTAATGAACCACTTGGGGTTTTCTCGGATGTATATAGTATATTTATTAACAAAATAATTTAAAAATACAAAGAGATATGGTAAGTGTCAAACTATTTATCTAAGAGTTAATTATGAAAGAGAAATTTAATATAATAACACAAACCTATATAAACCCTATTGGTTGAGTGGTTTTCAACTCATCCCCACCGTATCTTTTAAATAATCCATTTTGGAGCCATTATAAACCAAAAATGATTTTCTTATAAAATAATATTTCATGCTTTTCTTAAGGTGCCCCTCACCACTCTTATAAAAGGTCACTTCCACTTCTCTCTAATTCACACCTTCAAAGCAATTTGGATCGACCAACACTTGCCCAAATACCCTCTCAACTGTACTACCTTCATACTAGAGGCCTTTATTTCGTTAGAAATCCATCTTAAGGATCCCTTTTGATCAAATCAAAAGGAAGATCCCAAAGAAGTGGAAAATATTTCATAACCTCTTTCAAGTTCCTTTATTATTCCACTTCCTCTTTCGTTGTTGATTCCATTATAAAATAATAAATTCAGTATCTTTTATATACTGTGATGCTATTATAAATATGGTACAAATATATTCATTATTCTATCCATTCGTTGAATGACATTTCACCAAACGTTCGTACGTAAGACTTACCATTTTCACGTCGTGTTGTAATTGTTATTCAATACATTATTATTTGGATGGGTATAAAAATTATGTGTAATTGATGTAAATAAAAAATATAAAATGATAATTATTTTTTATATATGATATACCTTCCAATTATATATTATTTTAATATCAAAAGAATGATATTGTCACTCATGCATACGTACGGATTACCGTCTCCACGAACACGATGAGATTCATTTCCCATGATATCCATTCTAGACTAATTTCCATGGATGATTAAAAATAATTTCTAAAGACTTAATATCATTGTGAATATAAATAAGATACTTCCTATCCATAACAAACATTACATACATATATAATAAAGCAGATAAAGGGAAATGAATCAGTTAACACCCGAAATGACTATAACACTAAGATGTTATTAACAAAGAAATAGTAAAAGATCATATATGTTATCTTATTAATGAATATGATTCTTCTATAATTTAATAACAATAATATCACTATTATATAGGAGGCTAACCTACCCTATACCAATGAAAAGTACAAGGTAAGGGTTAATTCTACAATCTCTTTGTTATCCGAGGTTTTATTTACATTAGTATCTTCGGGGACATCTTTATCATCCACATCCATGTTTATTAAAAATATGTTTCAAAAAACAATTTAATAGATAAAGGGTTAAAGTAATTTATAACCTTATTTGACCTTATATTTTTTGAATGGAATATTTACATCGTTTTCCAAACAAGTTACTTTATGACCTTTTCGAAAAAATTAAGGTATGAATGTTTGTTTAACTTATACGGAGGGTGTAACTATTTTCCACCATTATAACAATTTTGATGCTTCCCTTGTGAGATTATAAGAATATTTTCAAAAAATAAATGTTTTCTTTTTAATTATGTGACTCTTAAATGATTTCAAAATAGGAAGATATATTTTTCTAAAAAATGTTTTTATTTCATCTCTGTCAACATCCTTCGACGGATTTTAAGTTTTTTTAAAATTTATTTACTATTTTAACACCCTGAGATTTTATGAAAAATATTCTTTTAATTTCATTGATGTCTTGTGTTGTATGTTACACCAAAATTATTTTGTGCGATACGCAACACCGTATTAGCTTATATTATACGCAAACACTATTCTTGGCTTGCGTTACACGCAATCGCGACCTTCCTTGATAGTGTGTGTAGTACGCAATACCGGGTTTCACTAAACAACGATATATTGTAATAATATTATTATGGACAAGTCATTATGGATATTATTAAATAAATTTTGAATTTTATAACATTTTTATTCAACTTACACATTTTTTGAATCATGGTATGTGAACAAAATAAAATTTCTCGGGTAAAATAAGTATTTATAAAAAAATGTTGTTTTAACGTCATTTGATGGCGTACCGACTTTAAATCTAGTTTTTGAAAAGTTTATAAGTTAAATTTTTCAAAATAAAATTCTTCATTGGAATCAGGATATAAAAATTTACTTTGGATTGATTTTTCATATTATTCTGATAACTTTCATATTTTAATGAATAGTAAAAACACGCTATATTTTAATTCAAAACAACTTTTCTCATCGCAAAACTTTATATGGTTAAATTATAATATATAAAGGTATTAAAGTATAAATACAATATATTTTTACCATTTAATATTATTTATGTCATTACCATTAATCTTACATTGAATTCATAGGTAAAAACCTTTCAGTCTTTGGAAATGTTTTAACTTTTAAAAACTGCTTTCTTAACAACATGATTAATTTTAAATTAATTTCTGCAAATTATTTGTGTTGAATTTCTAAAAATGGATTCCATATTTAATTTCAGTGGGTCCAAATTATGTTAATAGGTTACTTTTATTTTTTTTGATATTATGAATAGTAACTACGATAATTTTTATTTATTGAAGTTAAAGGTAAATCAGATAATTAAGGGTAAAAATAAGATTAAAAAATTACCCAAACACCTTCCAAAATTCTATTGGATGACTAAAAGTCAAACCATATCACCTAAGGGTTAGAATAGATTAATTTTATGGTCTTTGTTCCATGAAAATAATTTAATTATTATTAAAACCAATGAAAGTGACAACATGTCACTCTCTTAAATCTTATAAGTATAATAATTTTTATTTAGTGATAAACATCATGAAACATCAAACATGAATAGTCTCAAGAAATCTAATAAAAGTATCTAAATCATGTGAAATTTTTTAGAATTTTTTAGGGATTAAATAATTATCATTAAAGGTGATACAATAGGGATGTTGAAATTATTTTATTGATTGAAATATTAAATAAATCATTTTAAAAATATTGAAATAAATATTATATTAACTATTTAATGTGCTCCAATAATTTTCTAGACAAATATGAAATTTTATGAATCTATTAAATCTTTTATTTCGAACATATCTTATGTTAATATTTTATTTAAATTCAAATAAATGAATAGTGTCAAAAATGACACTATTCTGATTTTATAAAAATAACATAATATAAAATTGTTTAAAAATCCCAAAATATTTAAAAATTATAAATTAAAATTATATGGTCAACAATGTCATAAATTATCCAATTATGGAAAATTCACTACACATATGTAATTATTTATAACAAATTAAAATTTAGAAACTTATTACCACAAATAAAATTAAATAGATTAAATAAGGATAAATCAAGTTGATAACATTAAAAATAAATTCCAAACATGTCTAATTTATTTTGGTTTATAAGATTACAACCCTATCTCATCTAATATTCATATTTGAGTCATTTTGGAAGTTTTTATATGGGGTTTGAATTTATTGTAAATTAATATTTTTGGGGTTTCCGGAGGTGCCCCACTCCTAACTTATAAAAGGGCACATCCTCCCTATCCTCTTCACAACACATTGAGCCTTCAAGCTCTGTCAACCCATACAAATTTCACTTCTCAACTTCCCTAGAAACATTCTACAGGTTCTGGTCTTCTTATAATACCATCTCTAGTTCCTTTAGAGGAAGCTTAAAGGAGGTGCGTTGAAGAAGAGGTAATCTCTTCTACTGATTATTTCAAGTTTATTTTTTTCTTCAACTTCATATTCTTTAGTTGTTTCATTATAAATAATAAAATCAGTATCAATAATATACTTATATGTTATTACAAATATTAAAAAACTGTATTTCACCTTCTATCCATCCTACGGAAAACGAAATCACACCGTGTGCGTACGTACGAAATAACATCTCCACGTCGTGGTGTAATCTGTTTTCCCACCACCACATTACTTGGATGTATATAATGGTGTAAATAAAAACTATATATAGTTATTATAACATTATAATGATTCTGAGATATTATATCATCCACTCCAATTCAATTTAACAATTATGGGAACAATATCATTGCTTGTGCGTACGTATGGATTACCGTCTCTGCAAAGCGATGAGATTCATTCTCCATGTTAACCACTCAAGAATGATTATTAAGTATATATAATGAATAATAAGGAAATATATGAAATGATAAAGCTACTAGATTTATGTATATATATATATGTCATCTACTTACTTCCATTCAAGTCAATAAGGAAAGGAAAACAACGTTCATGCATACGTACAGCCTACCATTTCCATGAACGGTGTATTTCATTTCATTTATCTATCTATTGTAAATATATAATGAAAATATATGATATATAAATCATTATTTTTTTTAAGTAATTATATAATTATATAAGTAATAATAATATCAATAACAACAAGTCCAAACACGTACGATAAATAAAATGATTTTAACCAAAACACTGTTTTGACATGGAATTTACAAAAGGAAGGGTAATATAAAGTCATAAGTGAACCATATATGATATAATAACAATGAATATGATTCTGTAATAAGTCAATGTCATTATTTAAATCATTATACAGGAGGTTTAGAAACTTACGAAGCATATCAGACCCAAGGTTAAGGATAACTCTTCCAATCTCATTTTTATCTGAGATTGTTTATTTGTAAGTATTTACTGGGGTTATATTTATCATCCATGTCCCTATTTTCTAAAAAAGGTTTCATGTATGTTTAAAGTAATATTTACCCATTTTTTAATATTACTACATGTTATGTAAGGAATATTTCTTTTATTTTCCATACTATGTACTTTTTGACATTTCCAGCAAAAGTATGAGAATAATGTTTTTTAATATATTCACCATGAACAGATTTTTTTATGGAATCATAAAGCCTTATTTTCATGATGCTTCCTCTACAATATTTCATGATTTTTTTTCAACAAAATCCTTTTATTTTAAAATATAATGTAATTTTTTGAAAAGAAAATGATTTTGAAGAAGAAAGGATATTTTCCTCAAGAATTCATTTCAAGTGTTTTGTCAAAACTATTTTCCATCTAAAATGACATTATTTAGTATGACTATATTTCAAGTATATCTTCTCTATGATTTAAATGGTTTCACTTTTATTATGATGAAATGATATCCATTTGTTTTATATGGATTATGTTATGATGGGATGATGTTTATAAAACCCATTTTACTCATTGGGTTATGATGAATGATTTATGTTTATGTTGTGGCACACGTAAGAATGATTTCATTATGAGATGGTTGGTACATATATCTCCCTCCAATGATTTGGGTAAGAATTTATATCTTATGAGATAAACATGGCTAAAACGATAATTTATGCTGGTTCAGTGACACAGGACTGTAACGAGGAGTGAACTCGATTCAGAAAGGGTCTTTGTCCACTAAATGGCCTTGGCAGCAATGTCTCGGCTACTATGGAAATTATATCAAGAGGTTAATGTTATTCCCCAATTACATGTTTTATTCTCATGCTATTTTATCATTATTAATGTTCCTTTATGATATGTACCTTACTTACTACCAAGATTTATTTCCCAACTCAAGATTTTGATGTTTAAACTTTATGTTCATGTTTTGAAGTTCAAATGTATATGGTTTGTTTTATTTTCACTATGATTACCCTTACTGAGAATTTGAGCTCACCCTTTATTTGTTTCCTTTTCTCTGGGATATAAATAATGGTTTTAAGAAAGAAAACAAAAAGAGGAAGATCTTTTTGGGAGATTTTGAAGATCTTTCACCATTATTAGAAGATTATGTTCCATGTTTCCAAAGATACTAAACTATTACGGACCTTGAGTGTTCATTTTTTATTATGTATTAAGTATTCCAAAAAAGTAATTTAATGTCCATGTACGTCATGATTTGTAAAGGTTTAGTTATCCTTTGGAAAATAGGATGCGAAAACATTCATGATATCCCTAGAGATATTTCTAAGGTATGTTTAGGGATGTCCCTAAGGTTAAGTATAAGTATAGGTTATAGTCATAGAAATACGGTAAAAATCATAGAATTAACCATAATATGTTATATATTGAAGTTACTCCACCTTTATTATGTTGTTTTCCCTAGCATGATTTTTTCCTCTCACACTATTATTTTTGGGTTTTAGATGATGGATGGAACCTGAATGAACCGTGTTGATCAATTTATTGGACAATGCAATGATTTTCCTCTTGAACAAACAAATGTTATGGGAGATGGAGTGAAAAATATTATTGTTATACTTACACAAGCTATGAATCATTCTGGACATCTAAATGAGCAGAGAAGGGAACAATATTCTATTGAGTCCTTCATGAGGCAACGTCCACCTTCTTTCAGTGGGTCTTCTGATCCACTAGTTGTTGAACAATAGATCGGTACCATTGATAAGGTATTTTCCATAATTTTCTGTTCAGAACATTAAAAAGTAATTCTGGTGATTTACTGTTTAGACGGTGAAGCGGATCAATAGTGGACTCTAATAAGGAATATGAGGCCCCGAGATGAAATTGAATCCATGGTATGGGATGAGTTCAAGAACTTATTTTTCAATGAGTACTTCCCTCATATTTTTTGGACAAAGATGGAAAGATATTTCCATGAGCTTATGAAAAAGGATGATGAATCTGTTGTTATATATGAAGAGAATTTTACAAGTCTTTCAAGCTATGAATCTAGCATTATCAACCAACATGAAAGTTAAGTTGATTGATTCTTCAGTGGTTTAAAACCAAGTCTTCGAAGGGAATTAGCCATAAGATACTTCAGTAGCTATGAAGAAATTGTGCATTGTTCTATCAAGGTAGAAATTGAAGTTGGTGTTACATATCCATCTCATGGTTTTTTCATGAAATGAAAGATGGAATTCAAGGAGAAATCTTAGAATAATGGTGAATAGAAGATGAATGTTTCTTTATGCTCAAAGTGTGAAAAGAAGCATGGTGGAGATTGTATTAAAGAGACTTGAAAATGTTTTAAGTGTGAAAAAAGGTCATCGAGTAGCTGAGTGTCGAAGTAATGGAAAAATGGATTCTAATGATGTGAATAAAGAAACGACTGCAAAGAATGCACCACCAACAGTTCAATGATTCAAGTGAAAGGTAATGGGGCATTATGCTAATCAATGCCCTAATCCAAGGGTTAATGATGATCAAGGTGAGATAACTCATATGGAAATGGATAAAGGGAAGTCACATGTGATCACTATTTGTGATTTTGAGTATGAAAATGATGTTTTGTAATGATTAAGTGTTTATGTAATGGGATTTCAAAAATAGTATCATGGAATCTCATTTATGGTATCATGGAATTTTGGAATATCTATGTACTTGTTTTCAATAATTATATGGTACCGGTAACCATGAAAAGTGATTGAATTATTTTTGGAAAGAAGTTGATATGAGAATAATGAAGGGATAAAGAAAAAACGAAATGAGCTCATGACTGATATAAGGACAAAGTCATATCATGGTTTGAGTATATAGAAATTTTGGGATTTTGGTATGTGGAAAGTGTTAAATTTTGACAGAATTTATGTTTTCACTAAGGTTCAATGGGTATTCATTTTTCAAGAGAATACATGATTAAGGTTTTCACATGTTTGTAATATGACCAACAATATATATCGTATGATATATGGGGGATAAATGATGGTATTCACGTGCTCGGCAGATGAAATTTCTAGTAATTGTTTTTTTTATAGTATGAGCTTGGCAAAAGTATTTTGGATAAGCCTAAAGATTGGAATGAATTATGTTGGATATAAGTTAGTATTTTTTAAGGCATGAACTTTTTTAGATATTATTGATGGAATGTTATAATAATGTATTTTTATAAAAAGGACAACCGTCAGGATGGGAGACAACCCGTCGCGTCGGACAAGGTTGTGGGAATCGAACCCATAATCGAAGTGCGACAGGCCTTTATTTCCTACCACTGGCCTACAAGAAGTCCCTGGTTTGTATAAATTAGTTTTATATTATTATGAGGTATTATAGATGAAGTATAAGTTCATTTTTGGAACCATATACAATTAACCTCACCATAGATGGACTTATGTATATTTGATAACTTTTGCTAACCTTTTATTTGAGACGGATCGAATGACCCATCATTCTATCACATGATCTGCTAACACTTCAAGGAAGTCAAATTCAACTTAATTTCTTTAATATATGATTCATAAATTTTACATGGCACAAGAAACGGTAAGATTTTACCAAAATCAAGTAAGTATTTCTTTTAATTCAAAAATTATTCAACATTTGGGAAATGATCTTGAATATCAAAACTGTTTTCCTAGTGCCCTCATATCTGATGAATCAGATGGTACCTTAGATCATCACAAATTTATGGATTTGTGATTGTTGGCTTTTTCATAGCCATGTCATCTACCACTCTTCATCAGAAGTTGATGGTGAGATTTCTATTCCATATCCATATTTTCACCATTGTTCTCCTATGTGGAAACCCAATGATTAGTTAATTTGGGTAACCATTACGTTTCATAACTAAGTTTATAAAGTTCAGTTTTGGTATTCCTTTTTACGATGTGGGTTTCTATTAAGGAATCTTTCAAGTAGTAAACCATTTATAACACCGACGAATTTCGAGGGCGAAATTCATTTCAAGCGGGGTAGAATGTAACACCCCGAGATGTTATGAAAAAATATTCTTTTAATTTCATTGATGTATTTTGTTGTACATTACACCAAAATTATATTGTGCTATACGCAACACCATATTAGCATATATTATATGAACAAACTATTCTTTCCTTTTGTTACATGCAATCGCGACCTTCCTCGACAGCCTGTGTAGTACGCAATACAGGTTTTCACTAAACAACGATATATTGTTATAAAATTATTATGGACAAGATGTTATGAATATAGTTAACTAAATTTTGAATTTTATAACATTATTATTTATCTTACACATTTTCTAAACCATGGTATGGGAACAAAATAATTTTTTCGGGTAAAATAAGTACTTTTCAAAAAATGCTGTTTTACCGCCTTTTGATGGCGCACCCACACTAAATCTAGTTTTTCACAGGTTTATAAGTTCAATTTGAAAAAATAAAATTCTTCTTTGGAATCAGGATATAATAATTTACTTCGGATAAAATTTTCATATTATTCTGATAACTTTCGTATTTTAATGAATAGTAAAAACACGCTATAATTTAATTAAAAAAAACTTTTTTCATCACAACAATTTATATTGTTATATTATAATATATAATGGTTTTAAATTATAAATAGAATATATTTTTTCTATTTAATATAATTTATTTCATTACCATTAATTTTACATTGAATTCATAGCTAAAAACTTTTCAATATTTGGAAATGTATTAACTTTTAAAACCCTTTTTCTTAACAACAGGATTAATTTTAAATTAATTACTAAAAATTATGTGTTTTGAATTTTGAAAAATTGATTCTATAATTGAATTCAGTGGGTATAAATTATGTTAATAGGTTAATTTTTTTTTTGATATTATGAATAATAACTACGGTAATTTTTATTTACTGCAGTTAAAGGTAAATCAGATAATTAATAGTAAAAATAAGAATATAAAATTACCCTAACACCTGAAAAAATTATTTAGGGTGACCAAAAGTTGACCCATGTCATCTAAGGGTAGGAATAGATTAATTTTATGGTCTTTTGTCCATGAAAATAATTTAATTATTATTAATACCAAATAATGTGACAACATGTCACACACTTAAATATTATAGGTATAATAATTTTAATTTAGTGATAAACTTCATGAAACTTCGAACATGAATAGTCTCCATAAAGATAATAAATTATCTATATCATGTGAATTTATTTAGCATTTTTTAGGGATTAAATAATTATCATTAAAGGTGACACAATAGCGATGTTGAAATTATTTTATTGATTGAAATATCAAATAAATGGTTTTAAAAATATTGAAATAAATATTATATGAACTATTTAATGTGCTCCTCTAATTTTATAGATACATAGGAAATTTTATTAATCTATTAAAGCTTTTATTTCGAACATATCCCTTGTGAGTATTTTATTTAAATTCAAACAAATGAATAGTGTTTAAATTGACACTATTGTAATTTTATTAAAATAACATAATATAAAATTGTTTAAAAATCACAAAAATATTTAAAAATTATAAAATAAAATTTATATGGTCGAAAATGTCAAAAATTATCCAATTATAGACAATTCACTACACATAAGTAATTATTTATAATAATTTAAAATTTAGAATCCTATTACAACAAATAAAATTAAATAGATTAAATAAGGATAAATCCAGTTGATAATGATTAAAATAAATTCAAAACATGTATAAATTTTATTGGTTGATTCAATTACTACCCTCTCTCATCTAAGCTTCGGATTTGAGTCATTTTGGATGTTTTTATGTGGGGTTTAAATTTATTGTAAATTAAAAATTGTGAGGTTTCCAAAGGTGCCCCTCTCCTCCCTTATAAAAGGGAACCTACTCCCTCTCCTCTTCACAACAATTTGAGCCTTCAAGCTAGGCCAACCCTTTCCCATTTATCTTCTCCACTTCCTGAGAAATATTCTAAAGGTTATTGTCTTCTCAAAATACCAACTTCTGTTCCTTAAGAGGAAGTTTAAAGGAGGTGCATCGAAGAAGAGGTAATCTCTTCTACTGATTCTTTCAAGTTTCTTTCTTCTTCAACTTATTCTTATCTAATTGTTTCATTATAAAGTAATAAAATAAGTATAAATAATATACTGATATGTTATTATAAATATGAAACAACCCCATTTCACCATCTATCCATCCTAGGGAAAACAAAATCACCGCGTGTGCGTATCTACGGAATACCGTCTCCATGCCGTGGTGTAATCTATTTTTCCACCACCACCTTACTTGGATGGGTATAATGGTGTAAAGAATAACTATATATAATTATTATAACATCATACTGATTCTGAGATATTATGTCATCCCCTCCAATTCAATTCAATAATTATGGGAACGATATCATCGCTCGTGCGTACATACAGATTACCGTCTCCACGACACGATTAGATTCATTCTCCATGTTAACCACTCAAAAATGATTATAAAGTATATATAATGAATAGTAATGAAATATATGACACTATAAAGATACTGGAGTTATGTACGTATATATATATATGACATCTACTTACTTCCATTCAAGTCAATAAGGAATGGAAAAAAACGTTCATGCATACGTACGACCTATAGTCTCCATGAATGGTGTATTTAATTTCATTTATCAATCTATTATATATATACAGAATATATATGATATATAAAGCATGATTTAAATTCTGGATGTAATTAAATCATGATATAAGTAATAATAATTTCAAGAACAACAAGTCCAAAAAACGTATGAAAAATAAAACGATTTTACCCAAAACGCTGCTTTAACATGGAATTTACAAAAGAAAGGGTAATATAAAGTCATAAGTGAACCATATATGATATCATAACAATGAATATAGTTCTGTAATAAGTCAATTAAAATATTTAAATCATTATACATTATGTTCATATATGTACGAGGCATATCAGACCTTAGGTAAGGGACAACTTTCCAATCTCGTTTTTATTCGAGATTGTTTATTCATAAGTATTTACTAGGGTTATATTTATCATCCATGTCTCTATTTTCTAAAAAATGTGTAATGTATGTTTAATTTCCTTTTGCCCATTTTTTACTTTTACTACATGGTATGTATGGAATATTTCTTTTTTTACCATACGAGATACTTTTTGACTTTTCCTGCTAAAGTGTGAGAGGAATGTTTTTTTAACTTATACTGCATGAATGGATTTTTTTACGGTTTCATAAAGCCTTATTTTTATGAAGATTATTCCAAAAGATTTCATGATTGTTTTTCAATAGAATACTTTTCTTTTGAAACAGATTGGCATTTTTTGAACAGAAAATTATTTTGATGAAGAGAGTATATTTTCCACAAGAATTCATTTCAAGTGTTTTTTGAAAACTACATTCCATATAAAATGACATTATTTAGTATGATTATGTTTCAAGTATAATTTATCAATGATTTAAATTGTTTCATTTTTATTATGATGAAATTATTTCCATTTGTTTTATATGTATTAAGTTATGATGGGATAATGTTTATGAAACCCATTTTATTCATTGAGTTATGATGAATGATTTATGTTTATGTTGAGGCACACGTAATAATGATTTCATTAGGATATGGGTGGGATCTATATCTCCCTCCAAGGAATTGGGTAAAGATTTATATCTCATGAGATATTCATGGATGGACGGGTATGTAAATCTGGTTCAGCGATACAGGACTGGAATGAGGAGTGAACTCGATTCAGAAAGGTACTGTGTCCACTACGATAGTCTTGGCCACAATGCCTTGGCTACTATGGAAATCATATCATGTGATTAATGGTTTTCCTCAATTAAATGTTTTATTCCCACGATTTTTTATCACGATCGATGTTCTTTTATGATATATGCCTTACGTACTACCAAGATTTATTTCACAAGTCATGATTTTGATGGTTAAACATTATGTTCATGTGTTGAAGTTAAAATGTATATGATTTGTTTTATTTTCTCCTTGATTACCCTTACTGAGTAATTGAGATCACCCTTTATATGTTTTATTTTCCCCTGGAAATAAATAAAGGTTTTAGTTAAGAAATCAAAAAGGGGATGATCTTTATGGTAGATGTTGAAGATCTTTCACCATGATTAGAAGATTATGTTCCGAGTTTCCAATGACACTAAACTAATACAGTCTTTGAGTGTTGGTTTTTGTTATGTATCAAGTATTCCTACAAACTAATTTAATTACCATGTACATCAATCTTTGGGTCACAACAATTATGATACAAAACTTCCATATTGAATTGAATTTTTTGTGATATGTTTGACTACAGATATGCTATTTTTATATCATTCATCATTTATGGATAAATTATTGACATTTTGTATTCTAGTTTTAATATGAATATTTGTGATATATTTCAACCTTTTCATATGAGGAAGGTATTGGACTTAGTAAGTGACAGGTGGAGCCCGCTGTAGCTCCGCGATGCATTGGTAGGTCTCATGAGACAACTAGAAGTGGAATTTGCTAAGGCCTTTCCCAATTTGATATATGGTTTTGGCCAAGGCCTTAATCATTTTTAGACGTCTTGGTCACGTCCTTGACAAAATGTTTCATAATTTCCGACATTATGCATTCCCTCATTATGAAAATAATATTGATCATTCATGTGGTCATTCTACTAGTAGAATACCCATGATTATGTTTTATTATGGAATTTTTTACTCATCTCATATTCCTGCCACTAAAGTATTAATGCTTATTATTGGTAAAGGCATGTGGTTTCCATTATTCACCATGCTTAATATTTATGTTAACTTATGCTGTATTTTATACCCTTACTGAGCGTTTGAGCTCCCCCTTTATTATGTTTCATTTTCCCATGATATGTAGATGTTAGTTATTAGTGACATGCAGTTATAATCTAAGAGGATTGGATGTTTCTAATTGAATAAATTCATGTTTTATGTCATTTCACGTTGTAAAGGTAAACTTCTGTATGAATCTTATTTCTAATAATACTAAACTGATCAGTATTTCGAGACATTATTTTCTTGTGATCATTCCAATGTTATGTTATAATGCACCGACCCCGGGCTTCTGGGGTTGGGGCGTTATAGTTGGTATTAGAGTAAGTTTATTATTAATCTTAGAAACTAGATTTATAAAAACTCTAATTAGAGCACATTACCCTAAGATAAACATTGAAGATTAGTATAGAATAAATTTCTAGAATTTTGGTATTGTATATATTTTGTGAGTTTTTTAAGAAATACATCTCTATCTAGATACGAACAGGTAGAGGCGGCTCTGGAAAAGATGTACATAGGGGTAAAACACAGAAACACTGTTTTGAGCTAGACTCGAATGGAAATTAGTGCACAAAAAAGGGCCTTGCTGCACTCTTGTTTACGAGAATCGTGGGGGATAACCTTTGGAAAATTCTAATTTTCCTTACAGACCATTATGAAGGGTTTATGAGTATATACTTCCTCAAAGAAAACATTTTTATGATTATTAATTATATACATAAATTGTTCTATTTATGTTAAGTGTTTTACAAGTATGGATTTATGTATTGTGATTCATAAACTAATCTAGTGTATGTCATTGTTTATAAACGGTTCCTAGTGGAAGAAATAGATATTATATCAATTCACTCTCTCCATGTAGGGATTTCCCTCAAACTCAAGATAATTTTAGTGGAGCTGGTGACACAACTAGTGCTGATCATCTTATCACTAAACAGGGACAACTCACACATGTTATGAATAATAACCTTACCCGTATAGAGCACCCTGATCCACAACGTGTAGGATCAATGTCAGACTTCTTCATGAGGCAATAAACACCAACATTCCATGGGGGTAAAAATCCATTAGTAGTTGAGAAAATTGATAAATTCCATAGAGAAAACATTCCACGCCTTGGGGATTAGAGAAAGGGAAACGTTGTCGTGGTAGTTTACCTCCTCACTGGAGATGTTGATCAATGTTGGTCATCGATTCAAAACACAAAGGAAGATGATGAATTATAAAATATGGAATGTACGGAGTTTAAAGAACTTTTCTTAGAAAAATACATTCCTAATGACCATCGAGCAGATATAGAAAAACAATTTGTGAGTCTGAGGAAAAAGTAGGATGAGAATGTCGCAATGTATGAAACTAACTTTACAAGGATAGAGAGGCATGTTGCAGATTATATACATAACCCAAGAAGAAATATTTACCATTTCATTGATGCGTTAAAACCATTTCTCCATCGAGCATTAATATCACAATCATTCTCATCATACGAAGATATTGTCTTGTGTGGTATCAAGACAAAAAAAGAATTATCTAAGTCTTAAGACTTTAAAGAAAATAAAGAGAAGAAGTGTTCTGCTGAGCACTCTGAGAATGGAAATAAGGAAACATGGAAGAATTGAAGAATTTAATTTCCACCATGTGATGATTGCGGAAGGAATCACCCTGGTGCCAGTCTAAAAGGAAAAGGAGTGCTACAAATGTGGACAGAAATGCCATCTTGCTAGTGATTTCAATTGAATGAAAGATGCTACCAATGTTCAATGATAAAATTTCAAAAAGATGGTACATTATGCAAATGAATGTCCTAAGTGTTAGGGAAACATACCTTAGAAAAGGACAAGAGATCAAGGCCATGCTTTTGTGATCACTACTACTGAGGTTGTAGCCCCGAAAGACGTGGTGGTAGGTAATATAATGGTTTCCTCAAGTTTATCCAATGATTTATTTGATTCTGGATCATGGCATTGTTTCATATCTATCCAGTTTTCTATGAAAATTAGATATTTAAAATTTGATTTAATAAAAGAGTTGTCAGTCAAGTCCTATGGGAAGTATCATTGCTATAATGTTTTGTGAATCAGCTCCCCCTAGGGCATATAATTTTTTTTATCTACTGATATCATCATCATACCCATGATTTAATTTGATATAATCCTCGATATGGATTTGCTTTCATACAATGATGCAAAAATTTATTTTAAGAAGAAGGAGGTAACTATTTTTGATAACGATGATAAAGAACTCCTTATCTTTAGAGTAGAGTCGTCACCAACTAATTCTTATTTAGATCCACCCCTAGTAGCTCAACTAAATTAAACTATTGGGGTAGAAGAGAGTGAAATAACTGTGGGTGAGGAAAAAAATTTAAAATGTACCTATTGTGTAAGAGTATGTTGATGTATTTCCACAGTATTAACCTGGATATCCTCCAGAACGAGAAATTTAGTTTTCCATTGATTTAATTCATGGTTCAAATCCCATATCAAAGACCCCTAATAGAATGGCTATTGTGGAATTAGTGGAACTAAATAAACAACTAGGGCAATTGAGTAATAAGGAATTTATTCTCCCTAGTGTTTCTCCATGGGGAGACCATCTTCTTTTTGTTAAGATGATAGATGGATCTGTGAGGTTGTGAATTGACTACATGGATATCAATGCTATAACAATAAAGAACAAGTATCCCCTACATCGCATTGATGTTTTATTCGACCAACATAATGGATCTCAATACTTTTCAATGATTGACCTTCAATCTGTATATCATAAATTGTGTGTGAAAAAGGAAGACATTCCAAAAACAGCATTTCGAACCAGATATGAGCATTACGAGTTTACATCAATTCCTTTTGGATTGACTAATGCACCCTCTGTCTTCATAGATCTAATGAATAGAGTCTTCAAGGAATGTCTTGATCACTTTTTAGTAGTAGTTATTGGTGATATCTTGGTATAATCTAAAAGATATGAAGATCATGAAAATAACTTGGGCATTATCCTGAAGACTTTGAGAATACATGAATTATATGTGAAGTTTAGCAAGTGTAAATTCTGGCTTCAGGGGATTTCATTTCTTGGCCATATTGTCTCCAAGGATGGAATCTCTGTTGGTCCTTTTAAGAACAAGGCAATCCATGAATGGCCATCACAGACGAGTATAACTGAGCTATGCAGTTTTATTAGTTTAACATGTTATTATTAATTTTTCATCCAGAATTTAGCCCGATTGGCTAACCAATTAAAAAATCTCACACAACAAGGGGTTAAATTTGTTTGAAAAAAAGAGTGTGAAGGTTGTTTTGAAGAATTGAAGAAAATATTAGTCAATTCTACTATCTTGACTCTACCATTGGGGAATTATGGGTTTGTTATTTATAGTGATTCATCGAAGAAAGCACGTGGTTGGGTCCTTATGCAAAATGATATATTTATTCCCTATGCATCCTGATAGCTGAAAATTCATGATCAATACTATCCTACTCATGATCTTTATTATACTACTATAATATTTTCATTGAATATTTCGAGACACTATCTCTATGGTGAAAAATGTGAGATTTATACTGATCAAATGAGTTTTAAGTGTGTTTTTTCACAGAAAGAACTCAACATGATGGAAAAGAGATGGCTTGAAAAACTCAAGTATTTTGATTGCACAATACAATACCACTCGGCGAACGCAAATAAGGTTGATGATTATTTTAGTACAAAGGATCAGGGAGTTTTGAACAAGATGAGAGTGAAAAAGTATCATATATACATGGATCTACAAAATATGAATATGGGAATCACCATGGAAGGTAAAACATAAATAATTTTTCATATGGTTGCCAAACCATCATTAATAGAAAGGATAAAGAGTTCTCAGAACAATTATGAAGAGTGTCAAAAGATGATTAAGGCTGTTAATGATGGGAGATTGAGTGACTTTGTGTATAAAGATGTAATTTTGAAATTTGGGATGAGACTTTGTGTTCCATATATGCCTCATCTAAAAAGAGAATTGTCGGATGATGCTTATAGATCCAATTTCCCTATACAACCTAGGATCACCAAAATGTATAGAGATTTGAAGGAAATTTTTTTTGTGGGAGAACATGAAGAGGGAGATTGCTGATTTTGTGTCAAGATGAATGGTTTGTCAACAAGTGAATTCTATAAGGCAACATCCTGGAGGAGTCTTGCAACCTATTACCATACCTAAGTGGAAATGAGATTATATTACGATGGGATTTGTCATGGGACTACCAAATACTATTAAAAAGAACGATGCAATATGGGTTATTGTTGATCGCCTTACCATGTTATCTCATTTTCATTCTATAAGAGAAGATTTACCACTTGAACGATTAACAAGACTATATATTAATGAAGTTGTAAGACTTCATCGAGTACCACTATAGATTAATTCTGAATGTGATCCCCATTTTACATCATGATTCTGGAAAAGTCTTAAGAAATCCCTGGATACTAAACTTCATTTGAGCGCTACCTACCTCCCCCAAACTGATGGAAAATCTGAACGGACAATTAAAACATTAGAAGACATGTTGAGATCATTCTCACATGACTTTCAAGGTATGTGTGATCAATATTTACCTTTGTTAGAATTTTCCTATAACAATAGCTTCCATTAAAGTTCTCAAATGGCACCATATGAAGTGTTATATAGAAAGAGATGTCGTACACCAACATGATGGGATGATGTTGGTGAAAGACAAATCATAGGCCCAGAACATCAAGAGTAAATGATGGAAAAGGTGAAGGTAATCCAAACCCACATCAAAGAAACTCAAAGTAGCCAGAAGAGCTATGTAGATAACTAAATGAAGAATTTGGAATTTCATGTAGGAGATGATGTTTTCATAAAGGTATCTCCATGTAAGGGTGTTATACGTTTTGGTAAGAAGGGTAAATTGAGTCCTAGGTACATTAGACCTTTCAAAATTCTAGAACTTGTTGGGGTTGTAGCTTACATTTTGACAATGCCACCAAGTCTCTCCAAAGTCCATGATGTGTTCCACGTATCACTGTTGAGAAAACACATGCCTGACCCAACACATGTACTCACCTATGAAGAATTTGAACTGGAACCCAATCTGTCTTGTTACGAAGAGTTTTTCAATGTTCTTGATACTAGAGAACAAGTCCTGTGAAACCGAACGACTCTTCTGCTAAAAGTTCTATGGAGAAACCATAAGATGGAAGAGGCAACGTGGGATCCTAAGGAACATATGATGAAGAACCACCAAAGCCTTTTTATGCAGAAATACTTAAGAAATATATAGGATGAAATTGTTTGAATGAGGGGGGAATGTAACACCCCAATCTACCACATTACGCTTCTCTTTGAATAATACAATAGCGTGTTTTGTATGCAACTTTGAGTTCTAACACACCACAACCAATAAAACTAGCTACTATGAATATTAATACCCACTTTTTGAAATTTTATAAATTTTATCATTCCAAATGGACTTAATTTTTGGATTTGGAATATTGAAATAAGCTTTGGGTGAATTTTTTGTATTTTCCTGAAAATGTTCACTTTTGGATGAATAGTGAAAAACACTAAGTTATAGTTTAAAACCGAATTTTTATTTAAATAATTATTAATTTTATTTAAATTTATTTTAGATATAAATAGATACATAATACCTTTATAAGTTCAATATAATTCATTGGAGTCAGTTTATAATAATTTTAGATATATAAAATTTTTATTGATCTTTTTACCGTCTTTTACCCACCTCCTAGGAGCATTTGCAAATTTACATAAAACATAATTTTACCTCTTCTATGAGTTGAATTTAAAGCATCCGAGAGACACGATTGATATCAAAAAGTAAAATGTGGTTCAATAAGATGAAAATATTTTTTTGTGAATAGTAACTTTTTAATTTTATTTTCCACGGTTAAAAGTAAACAGGGAAATTAAGGATAAAAATGATATTATTATTACCCTAACACATTTCCTAATTCTATTGGATAAGTATTATTCAACTAAAAAACCTTAAGAATAAAATATTATCCTTTTTGGTCCAATTTTATTAGATTAGGATATTTATTATTATTTAATTTGAAAAAGAGTTAAAAGGGTTAAAATCAATGTTTAATAACTAAAAAATTCTTAATATAGGGTTAAAAATAATATAAATTTGACTATAAGTATTCATTAGAAATATAAAATTATTTTATACATAATTTTATTTTATTTGTATTTTTTATTGATTAAATAATTTGATTTACTTACGACACAATGATGATGTAGTAATAACCTAATTAATGAATGATTAAAACAATTGACATTATAAATAACCAAATATATGTAATTTGAGACTTTTTATGAATTCCAATAGTTTTATAGGTTAATATTTAATATTAGTGTTGGTTAGATGATTTTTTTCTAATTAATAATTCTGTTATGAATTTAGAAAAAAATACCAAATAGTGTCAAAATTGACATAAAAGTGTTTTTAAAACAAATTTTATATTATTAATTGATATTATATTCCGAAATATATAAGGTTATTACAAAATAGTTATATAATGATATATTTATAATTAATGAACCACTTGGGGTTCACTTGGAAGTATATACTATGTTTATTAACTGTATAATTTTAAAATGCAAAGAGACATGGTAAATGTCAAACTATTTAACTAAGAGTTAAATCTAAAAGATAAAGTTAATTTAATGACCCAAAGCTGTCTAAAAAATATTGTTTGAGTGGTTTTCAAACCATCCCCACCTTATACTTTAAATAATCCATTTATAATCCATTAAAAACCGAAATTATTTTATTATAAAATAATATTTCTAGCTTTTCCTAAGGTGCCCCTCACCCCTCTTATAAATGGGCACTTACCATTCTCTCTAATTAACACCTTCAAAGCCATTTGGATCAACAAGAAACTTCCAAAATACCCTATAAATGGTCCTCCCTTCATCCTAGAGGCCTTAATTTAGTCATAAATCCAACCTATGGATCCCTTTTCATCAAATCAAAAGGAAGAACCTGAAGAAGATGTAAATATTTCATCACCTCTTTCAAGTTCCTTTCTTCTTCCACTTCCTCTTTCTTTGTTGTTTCCAATGTAAAATAATAAATCCAGTATATTTTATATACTGTGATGTTTTAATAAATATGGAACAACCATATTCATTGTTCTAACCATCCTTTTAATGACATGTCACCATATGTGAGTACGTACGACTTAACGTCTTCACCTCATGGTGTAATTGTTATTGAATACATTATTCTTTGGAATGGTATAATAATGATGTGTAATTGATGTAAATAATTAATATAAAATAATAATGATTTTGTATATATGATATACCATCCAATTAAATATTATTTTAATATCAAAATAATGATATTTTCTCTCGTGCGTACGTACGGATTACCGTCTCCACGAACGTGATGAGATTCATTCCCCATCATATCCATTCAAGAATAATTTTCCTTAGATGAATTAAAATAATGTTTAAAGACTTAATATCATTCTGAATATGAATAATATTCATGATATTTCTAAGAAACATTACATACGTAACAAATCATATAAAGTGAAACAAATCAGTTAACACCCAAAATGACTATAATACTAAGATATTATAAACAAAGCAATATTAAAAGATCATATATGATATCATATTAATATATATGATTCTTTTATACTTTAATAACAATTATTTCACCATTATAAAATATGTTAACCTACCCTCTACTAATGAAATGTACAAGGTAAGGGTCAAGTTTATAGTCTCTTTATTATCCAAGGTTGTATTTAAATTAGTATCTACTGGGACCTCTTTATCATCCATGTCCTTGTTTATTAAAAATATATTTAAAAACAATTTGTACTAGATAAAGGGGTAAAGTAAATTATAACCTTATTTGAACTTATATGATTTGAAAGGAATCTTTCTATCGTTTTCCAAACAAGTTACTTTATGACCTTTCAGAAAAAATTATGGTAGGAATGTTTTTTTAACTTATATGGCGGGTGCGACTATTTTCTACCATTATAACTATGTAGAAGCTTCCCTTGCGAGCTTATAAGAATATTTTCAAAAAAAAAATTCTTTATAATTATCTGACTCTTAAATGATTTCAATATAGAAAGTTATATTTCTCTAAAAAAGGTTTTGATTTCATCTCTTTCAACAACCTTTGATGGATTTTATGTTTATTTGAAATTGATTTATTATGATAAAAAACATCCATACTGTATTGAAGGTTTTGTGATATCTTTGATTGTGGATGTTCAATTTTTATAGATTTCATGGTTTATGGTTAAATTATTTAAATTTCATATTCTAGTTTTAATATGAATGTGTTTGCTATATTTAAACATTTTCAGATGAGGAATGTATTGGACTTTGTTAGGGACGAGTGGAGCCCACTATAGCTCCTCGATGCATCGGTAGGTCTCATGAGACAACTAGATGTGGAATTGGACGAGGCCTTTCCCAATTTAATATATTTTTTTGGTCGAGACCTTAATCATTTTTAGACATCCAGGCCGAGGCCTTGGGAGAATGTTTCAGAATGTCCGACATTATATATTCCTTCATTATGAAAATAAAATTGATGGTTCATGTGGTCGTTCGACTAGTAGAATACCCATGATTATGTTTTATTATGGAATTATTTACTCAGCTCATATTTCTTCCATAAAAGTATTCATGTTAATTATTGGCAATGTAATGTGGATTCAATTATTCACCATGCTTAATAATTATTTTATCTTCCACTATATTTCTTACCCTTACTAAGTGTTTGAGCTCAACCCTTTCTTATGTTTCATTTTCCCAGTATATGAAGAAATTAGTAATTAGTGACTTACAGGCATAATCTTGGAGGATTGGATGTTTCTAATGGATTAAATTTGTGTTTCATTTCTTTTCATGTTGTAAAGTTGAAATTATGTATGAATATTGTTTCCAATAATACTAAACTGGTCGGTCATTCGAGACATGATTTCCTTGTGATCATGCCAATGTTATTTAATAATGCACCAACTCTGGATTACTATGGATGGGGCGTTTCACCATAATTCATTATATAGAATATCCTGAGATATAATTATTTAAAAAAATAAATATATATTTATATAGTTATATTATCTCCCATTATATAATAAAAATCATACATTTACATGCTACATTGGGAAAATAAATCACACCAAAATCATAACCATGATGAAACAAATGAGAAGGAAGTTGGTTTCATAAATATGATTCCAATAATAACTGAAGTAAAAATCCTAGGATTAAAAAAAAATAATTAATTTTTTTTGACTTTCATTATTGAAATATGGATGTTGGTGTTGAATTGGCAGTTCTCTTGTATAAAATTCCTGAGTAATATCTAAAATAATAATAATAAAGGTGTACAACTTTGGTAGAGCCTTATAAAATAACTAAAGGGTTATTTAATTAAGGAAAAACATTTTTTTAGAAAACCAAAATGAAACCAAGAGAGTTATATAAAAATTAATTATTTGTTTTTAGATCTATTAATGGTTTAAAATCACATTATGATGTTTATTCTTGAAACACGGCAAAGAAAAGGAATGTTCCTATAAACATGGTTTACATTAGAAGTCATAATTTCATCGGGTGTTAAAAAAGGGAATACCCCTGTAAAAAAATATAATATTAAACTATGAATATTTTTAAAGGTAATATATCCTAAAATATAAGATTTTCATTTGAATTGGATTTTATAAAATAGAGATAAATGAGAATGTGTAACTCGAATATAAGGATTGTGGTATAGAACATCCAATACCTCATGTTTGAATTCACACTAAAAATTATTTTAACATACTAATAAATTATATAATTATCATTAAATATATAACAAATAAAAATACTCATATATATTTACATTTATAATTTATATTTAATATCTTTTAATTATTTATTTTTAATATAGTTTCTTCATGCATTAGTTACTCAGGGTTGTTCGGTTAACTTATTCCGGGCACTTTCGGTTTGATAACCATGGTCCAAGGTGTTGTAAAATAAATTCATGATCTCTATTATTTTAGAGTTTCTGTAATTTTTTATACCATCTAAACAAATCATGTAAATTTTCAATGGTTACACCAAAATAATACAAAATTACGAAAGCTCCGTGATAAGTCAATTTAAGGGGGTTTAAGTAATTTTACCAATTTATTATTACTCAAACCTATATAATTAACATATTATTATTCATTAATATTAACCACGTTATAAAACATCATATTTTTCATCTTATTTTATTAAATGTTATCCATGTTATGTGGTCCTATAAAAAAAAGGCATTTCATTGAGATTGTAGTCTGCATATACACAGGGATGTAATAATGATTTTAAATTGAATGGGAATAGGGATAGGGATTGAAATAATTATCATTTTAAAAATATTATATTGGTATAAATTTCATATAAGTTAATTAAATATAGTCGTAACCCGTTATTTAAGTTGTGATGAAAAAATAGGACACATGATTCATGGAGGCTGTAGTCTATACAAATACATAATCTTATTTTTTTTCACAATGATATTACATGAAGGTATAAAATATATATTTCATTATTATAATAACACATAATCATTTTAAAAATATTTTTGATATCATACCTCTATGAATAGAGGGTACTTGAGGGGTGTTGATGAAGATAAGTACTATAAAATTTGGGTTGGGAGTATTATATATGCTTTGGATGTTCTTCCTTGGGGAACTTCTTAAGGACTCACAACATAGTATTTTGGTGATACCAATACTTCACATGAATGTGGAGGGTATAGAAGAGATACTATGGACATTTTTTGGTCATGTTAAACATTTTTAAGGGGTTGATAACTAGGGAGGATTTGAGCTCCTTATAATTTTAATATAATTCAATTTTTGTAAAATCTATTTGAATTTTTAATAATTTCATTCAATTATTCAAGGAAAATGGATAAAAGACTACCAATAATGGTGTGGGAAAAGGTTATAAAGGTGAACCTAACTCACCTATCCAATATCACTCATGTTTTCCACATCTTTAATACCTTATCACTATATTAAACCCAATTTTCCACAAATTTACCCTTACAACAATAACTCCACTTACACCCTCAGTATATAATTTTAACGGAAAAAACTAAAAGTAAAAGTATATATATAATTTAAACTGAAGATTAATAAAATGTATATCATTTTATTAAATAAAAATTATATAACATAGCGAAATTAATTTTATTGTTAGCACAAATATGTCGGAAAAACAATTTCTTATAAAGAGTTCATTTAATGATTAAAATTTAAGTGTGGGATTTTTTTATCAGTGGAATTTCTTTTCTAAAACAAAATTTTTTTATTATAAAATAGATAAATGTTTTGTGGCTTCCAGGAAAAATCATAACAAACTTGTATGAAAAATATTATTTCATTTAAATAATGACAAAAATAGTTTTTTAATAGTACTAAATGTTAATTTGTCCCAATAAAATTAAGTTTATGAATTGTAAGTTCAATACAATATTTTATAATGCATAATTGTTCTTCCTTCAATATTATTGTAACGTTTATATATTCCAAATTCAATATTCCTTGATGAAAATATCACAAAAAAATAAAATTTAATAAAAACAATAGTTTACTCCAATCACCAAAAAATAATCTACAAAACCACAGTATTTTATATTAAATTATTATTTTCATGGTAAACCCAAAAAAGAAGTTAGATTTTCATAAATCCAAATTTAGATTTTTTATTTTCTATTTTAAATTAAAAATATAATATATATTGAAAAGAAGAATATGTAAGAAAATGTTTTTTTGTTATATTAACATCTTTATTCACACTAGAATACTAATTAATCCAATTTAAACTTTTTACTCATGTAATAAATATATATTTTTATAAATTTTGTTCCATGAAATAAAATATTAATTTATGGAAAAATTATAATCATAACGTGAATTGAGAAAAAAAACATTCAAAATGTATATAAATTTGGGATATATCTATACATATAAAGTTTTTATTTCTTTGATTTATAATATAAATTTCTATTTACATAAACCCTTATGATCTACCCAAAATATATAATAATCATGTATTCTTTAATTACCATTTTGAATGGTTGTTTAGTTACCATAGAATGTGTGGAAATCTCTATGAGTAAGAAATTATCCCATAAATGGTCACACTCAAACCATATTTTATCATTTTCAAAATTTTAATAGTATAGTAAAATCAATAAAGGAGACAACTCTCTTATGATATAAGACAAATGGTCATCATAAAAAATACATATGCTTTTAGGAGTTATTTCTTCTAACTTTCTTTATAAATACTTAAATATGGTTTCTAAATTGCAACCTTCTAATTAAGCATCTATGTTTTGATAGTGATATTTAATATTAAAAATATATCATGTTTTTATATTTTGTTATATTATACTATTTGAAATTTTAAATTTAATTTATTATATGTTTAATGGGAATATACATTGAAGTATCATGTTGTTCAATACTTCTTCCTTATAAATTGAATCCCCATAATTTAAAAAATAACATATCGATGATGTCAGATAATTTTATCTATAGATAACTTAAGATATAATTTTATAACGAGAAATAAATCACATATATTCAAGCTTAACAAACATAATCCCAATATTGTGTTTCTTATGAACAATTTGAGTTATGTACCTCCCATGGATTGGTGTTAATGTTTTTTTGCTTTCCCAGAAGATCATATTATGACATTTTTGACCAATTAGCGATACATTTTTTGAGGTATAACATGTGATTCTTTATTTTTATAAGTGATAAATCTCCCAAACATATCTCAGGCCTCTCACATTTCATTAATTTAGCATTTCCTATTGAAGGGTGGCATTGAACGAAGGAAACAATAAACAATGATTGACATCATCATAATGACTATTTAAATCTACTTTCAAAACCATACTTTTCATTTCTAGAGTAGAACCCTCTTCCATGTCATCATTCTTCCTCCCTTGCTTATCGATTTCCTATATTGTCGACCTCAATTAATAACCAACCATCTCTTCTCCCGCATGTTTCACTAGTACCTATATTTATTAGTCCATGAAGCCCCCCAAATAATTCTGATAGGGGAATGACATTATACTACCAATGCTTCAAGTGGATCATCATGTTATCAAATAGGACCTTCTAGGATCCTAATAATTTCCCTTACACATTCATGGGATTGTATGTTCTATGGAATCGTACCACAGTCTAAAATTTATCCTAACCTCGAGGTCACTAGGTGGACACCCCCTTTTTTTATAACTTCCATGTTCTATTACATTAGAAGTGGTATTGGGGGGGGGGGGAATTTTACTTCAACCGTTTACGTGTTTCTGTAAAATTCTCCAAAAACATTAGGAATGACACATAGTGGGTTTTCATTGATGAATGATGATGAAAAAGATATTTTATTTAATATACTTGTAATGTGATGTAAACATATCTCTTAAATGACTACTGGTTATTCTCACTTCCCAAATCCATTTTTCCAATAAAGATATAATTTTGGGTAATCTATGCATGATTAGTGAATATGGAATTTATGATGAAATTGTCATACCAGTACATGAATTGTGAAATACCAACAAAAAACCCATAATAAGACTTATATTTCAAAAAAAAATATTTTCAAAATGTAACCATCGTATTACAATGTATTTTATATGATAAAATAATTAGTGTGTTGCATATTTAAATTAATATATAAAAAATATATTAGATATATCATTGATCAAATATTCATAATTCTAAAGAATCTAACTCATTTATATTCATTATACTGGATCATTATTCTTTCATTATTAGTGGTTGTAGTTCATGCATGTCATTGTCATCATATCTGATAATAGAATACTGACATCAATAATGTCTATTTTTTCATACCATTATGAACTGGGTTTTTAGTGGTGTATTTGGATTCATATTTGCAACACTAATTGGGAATAATTTCATCTTAATTCTCCTAATGTGCTTTCATTCTCTTTGAAACCCTCTTCCAAAAATAATAAATCCTCTTGACTCCTTCTGTAAAATTTATTAATGATTCTTAAAAATTATCTACATATTTGGGGTTTAATATTCATTCAATAATCATCTTCATTTTATAATATTTCTTGAGTATCCATGCTTATATTCTATGGTGCACATGTTATTTAAACTATGGTTATGTTATTTATCATTTTTCACAATACTTGGTTTGGAATAACAACAAGGTTTCTCAATCCATCATCAATTCTAAGGGGTTCATCATTGAGATGGTCACTACATTTTCCCTCAATCCAATTGTTAACTTGAGTCCTTCTTGTTCTTGGAATCACTAAAACCAAAGGAAAAAACATGAGTGACTATTATTTAACATTATATTTTATTTTTAATAGTAAACAATATAAAATGGATTCAGTTTTTTTAACTTTTATCATTTACATCAAGACATTACATAATAATTCCATTAGTTTGACCAATATTATTCCTTTTTAACCTAAGATTCTTTAATTTGGTTTATGTTATAGTTGTCATAAAATTAACTTAATGTATCTAGGAAATAGTTAGTAGAATATTTTCAACCAAAGAATATCCTGCTAGAGTGTCAACCTAAATAAACAATTAAGTCTCTTTGTTGTAAACTAGTTTCTTTTATATTTTTATAAATTCCACCTTTTTCATGGTTATAACCAAGTGGTATATTTTATGTAGATCCTGCATCAGTTTTAAATTTATCAAAAGGGTTCTAATCAGAAGTAGAACCACACTCTCAAATTTTTTTCAAAATTTTAGGATGTTATCTTGTCTATAAATTTATCTTTTGTAGTTTTCAATAAATGTTATCTCAGAATAATATCCAATAATAAATAGACATTTTTGAAATAAAAATATATTTAGTGAACCCTTAATAAATATTATTACAAAATTTTCAATATTGATTTAAAACATGTAAAACCCATGTATCTAGTGTACTAGTTTCATTGAAATATTACACATAAATACATATACATAAAAAAACTACATAATTATTTTAAAATATACACATTTCACCCAAACCCTGTAAAAATTCCAAAACTATATAGGATATCATAGAGAAAATAAAAAAGTAAAAGGGTGATCCTGAATTTTCAGAAAGGGGATAACTTTGGACAAGGGATTAGAATGAAAGTTAAGGAGAATAACATGATAAAACAAAAAGAATGATCCTAATAATTGGATCATAGAACAAGGAAATTAAATCATAGTATCTTGAAATAATAAAATTTTGGTATCAATATTGATATAAAATCATAAATAGAAGTCAAGGGTCACACCCAATACAATCATCAAGAAGTGGAAGAAGTCCTATGTTTGATTAGGGTCTCTACCTAATCCCTTACATAGTATCTGGTGAGAAATAAAGAATTACCCAATTCGGTGGAGGTATAGATGATTTAAGTCCAAATATTTACCCAAAATAAAATTATATATATATATATATCTGTGTGTGTGTGTGTGTTTTAGGTGACGAAATTAAACAACACATAAATCCAAAAAACGATCAGACCCAAGTGAAAGAAGTGAGTTTCACAACTATGATTCAAGGAATAAAGGAATGATAAATCCTAAGGATTCAGAAAATAAGGAATACTTTTTTTCAAATTTCATATTTTATAAACTGGAATTGTTCTGAACCATAGACATTCATTTTAGACAATTAATGAGAATGACCCCTTAAAGAAAGAATAAAAATGGACCACATTGGTGGAGCATTATGAAATAACTAAATGTTATTTTAATGATAGAAATAAATTTTTTTCCATAAAACTAAAACGGAACCTAGAGGGTTATATATAATATAATGATAGATATTATAATATATTAATTGTATAATAACATTTTATGGGATGATGATTGACATTAAAAAAGAAATATGAATGTTCCCTTCAATAAAATAACCTTTAATGTAGATATTCCATAGGTATTTAATAACATTTATAACCCCAATGATGAATATATTATTTTAATAAGAATATTTTCATTGTAAAAATATATAAAAATATAAGAAGTTTAAGATAAATAGATTGTGTAAAATCATTAGAAAAATAGAGCCTATAACTCATAAGTTATGAGGGTGGTTTGTAAGACACCTTACCTCATACAAGAATCCAATATACACTTGTTCATAACATCATGAATAGTTAAGTTATGTTCATAAAATAGATATCAAAAAAATTTATTTATCTATATCTAATTTTCAAGGTCATTTTATTTTCATTATATGTTTATTTCTAATATATTATACCCTTGTTTTTGTAACTCATGGTTTTTAGGTAATTTGTTCGTTGAAATTTGGGTTTGTTTATCATGGTAAAATATGTTATAAAATAACTTGACAAACATAAAAATTATGATAGTTCATTTAATTATTATTTCCATTATAAATATAGTTATACATATTTTATGGTAATCTTGAAACTATCCTAAAAGAAGAAATGTACCATGGTAGTTCTATTTAAGGTGGTTAGTGTTACTACAAATATTTCATGTTAATAAAGAAACATTATTCCCTTATTATTCACCCAGATTATGAATGGTGTAAACTGATAATTGTTTTCACTAAATAATTTTATAAGGTCATTCATTTTAGCTGTTCAAGGAAAATAATTCATTTAATTTTAAGGGGGAGTAGTCGGCACATGTTCATTAATGAAAAATTTATTTTATGAGGAGTGAGGGGAATGACATAATAATAATTTTATATGTATATTCATGTAAAAATATAATATTCATTAATCAATCTATGTTTTTAGCCTGCCATTGATGGTTTTGAGGAAAAAACTAAACACATCCTTCACGGAGGAAGTAGTTCGCACACAAACAATATAATGCATTAATTCTTGTTAATGATTTTTTTAGAAATGTATGTAATGTATATTACATTAATATAATAAGACTTAATCAAAGTCACAAAAATTCTATCATACCTCAATGGATATAGGGGACATTAGTATTGTATACGTATTGAAGAACGAAAAAATCTAGGTTGATAGTACTTTAACTCCTATGGGTTACTCTATAGGGATCCTTATCATGGCCATTTTTTAGACCAAGTCCTTGAGTCTCCTACGAGGGTGTTATAGATATAGTTTGGTATATATTTGTTTAATCTAACTCATTGTGATTGTTTGAGAAATCGTTATTATGTGATATCATTTTATAATTAAATAGAGTTAAATGTTCTTCAGAATCACTTTACTTTTGACTAGTTTCATTTTATAATTCCAGGCCAAAGGATCCAAAAATAGACAATAATATAATCAGAAAATATATAAGGTATAATAGACACCCACCAACCAATATCATATATGTTTTTTCCACATGTATTAATTTTTTTCCATGTTAAACTATCTTTTCTTTAATTTACCCTTACTAGAATAGCTTCACTTTCATTGTCTCTATATAATATTAATGGGAAAAATTAAATTTAAAAATACTTATTAATTTGATCATTGTAATTTCAAAAATGGAAATAATTTTATAAAATAAAATTTATATAACTTTTTGAAATTAATTTTACCCTTAGAAAAAATAATATATAAAATTATTTTCTCCAAAAAATCATTTTATGCCCAAAATATTTATTTTTATATAATTATAATTTTTTTGAGGAGTTTTGTTAATAAAAAAACTAATATATTATTTGTTTTAGAATAATCCAAAAAAAAATTTATAAATATAATAGTTAATTTAAATATATATCAAAATAGTGTTTTTAATTAGACTAAATATCACTTAAGCAAAAAATGTTAAGTATATGATTCATAAGTTAAACATAATATATTTGAAAAAATAATTTTTATTTTTAAAATTTATATTCAATGTTTGTAAATTTCTAGATCATGCTTATAGAATAAAATATCTGAAAATATAAAAAAAAATTAAAACAATTAGTATTTTCACAATTTACCCTAAATGTGAACTAAAAAAACTCTAAAAACTATATGATGTTAATATTTACAGGATAAATTCAAAAATTATGTTTTTTTGTCCAGGTGAATTCAAAAACATTACAAATTTACTTTTTAATTAAAACAAAAAAAATTGGTAATAAATTTTTATAATAAAAATAATTTTGGTATACTAACTATTTTTTTGTAAAAAATTATTGAATAATATGAAGTGACATTATTATTAATACAATAAATATTTTTTAAAAAAATTTATATCCTTGAAATAAATAATTGATTTTCTGTAAATATATTTTTTCCATAATGTGAACTAGGGATAATGACTTTTAAAAAGGTATTAAAATTCATAATATGTCTACAAATATATTTTATTTGTTATCATTATTACCCTAATTTATAATTACATAACCCCTAATGATCTATATAGAATACCTAATAGTTATATAAACTCTTATTTCAAATTTATGTCGTTATTCCCCTAGCATAGATCTTGGAAAAAAATTCACAAGCTTGAACATCAATCATATATGGTCAGTCTCACACCATAATTGCTTTAGTTCGAAATGGGGATTGTCTTGGGATAAACTTGTGAAAACATACCAACCTTATAGTCTTATAAAAATGATCCTTCTAAGGAATATTTTTTCTTCAATATTTGATTTAATTTTAATTTTATTATTGAATTGTGATACTGTTTACTTCAATTTATACATGACAATTTAATATCACTTTTTTAATGATAATATTTAATATTAAAATGATATGAAGGTTTTAAATTTTTATTTTGTATAGTTTATGAAACAAGATCTTTAAAAAATTATTTATTTAGGGAGGTTACACATTGAAATATTAGGTCATTGTAATATTCATGTCTTTCATATTTATATCACAATTATCTGTCTCGGTAAATACATTCCACGTGAATATTGAACAACATATGAAATATGATCCTACTGGGCAATCACAGGACCTGAAACCTCTATATTTCCATTATTTTACTCGCAACATAGATATATAGAGATTGGAATTTTTTTTATTTGGGTAGCTATTTTAGATTATAAGAAATCACTTCTCCATTTCCCCATTTTGTATTTTACATATTCTATATAGTTTTATTTGGGATTTAGATATGTTAACCCCTGAGTTTTATACATGTAGTTGGTTGATTTATTTTTTATATTTCCTTTAAATTTATGATGGTAATGCCACCAATTTTAGTATAGATATCCTATGTTCTTGTCTTTAATAAAAGTCATATTTGATACTGGATTTAATGGTCATAACTGTATTCTCTAATAACCTATAAGTAGTTTTACTAGGGGAGGGATGAGACAAACTGCATCAATGATTTTGACATACAGTTATGATAATGTTTGGAGTTAGACCCAACTATGTGTTTAATGGTTTTAGTTAGGTAGTGGTTTCATTTAACCTAACTTGGGATAATGGTGGGAACTGTATAGAACCAAAATATTTTGGGACCCTTATTAATAACACCAGAACCATTATTCCATGGAGTCTAGATAATATCTCATTATAATTCCTCTTGTGATATATAGTAAGAACCATTATTGATAACACAAAATGTTTGTGTTGTAATTGAATTTACTGTGGCGTATAAATATTTATATATAGTTTTTGTATCATTTTTATAGGTTTTTTACAGTTAAATTCTTGATTTATGATATGATTTTTCTGTTTATTTATATAGAGTGATATTGATAGGATACTATATTGATAATAGTATTTTATCTAGTTCTAATAAATTGAATCATGTTTTTAAGAGATGTTACAAGAAAATCCATGACATGATATGATGTTTTATATAATATTCCATGGTTATTCATATTCATTATAGATCAATGAATGTTAACTATAAAATATGTAGTCCTGGAAGAATTAAATTTTACAGAAACTAAATTTCTTATATGTTCTTATAGGAAGTGAATCATGACTTACCATGATAAACGTTTTCAATGATTTCATATTTAAGAGTTTATTTTTATAAACTACTAATTATTTATACTATTTATTTAGAAGAGTTGAATGTATTAGTACATTTTTTTTACTTATAAAATTTATGAGAATGAAATATTTTTGCATGTATTAAGATAATATTTTATTTCTGAATATTTATTAGAACTATATTTTATTTGTAAGTATGTGATTTTTATTTAGTATTCATTATTGATATATAATTTATTGTTTAATAACATAAGTAAAATTATGAAATATTGAGATGCATTCCTAATACAAATTATTCTTAATAGGAACTAATGATGAAAAAAAAATTCGATAAATAAGGTAATATTCATAAATTATTTATTATGGAAAACATTTATAGTATAGATAAATGCTAAAACAATTCTTATAGTAATATAAAAATTTTGGTATATATTGATTTTTGATTATGTTACGTCGATCATGAGAAGTCACAGAAATTATATCCTGAAAATTATTAAAGACATGATTTAAACTTTTATATTTTGATTAAATATAATGTATTAAAGAGAAAATTATGGCAGAAAAAAGATGAATGGAATGTGTGATAAACAATGAATATTTACCTAAAGTTACGGTATCATTAAGATGTTATTATAATAATTTTTATATTTATGAAATCAGTGATAATGAAATGTTGTGAGGACCTATGATGAAATATTATGACTAACGATGGTAAATAATATGAGATGAATTATAAAACATTGATTTTATTATTTATATACTATAATTCCTTGAATATAACATGATTTCTTATGGAATTTATGTGGCTAATGATATATTATTTTTAATTAAATAAATGAAAAATAAAATTATTTTAATGTTATTGATCTCTTTGTAACGATTTGATACATTAACCTATAATATATGGTTTAACAAAAAAAATTATATAGAAATGTGTTTAAGACATTTATATTGATTTGATACTGATGGAATATTTGATATCCAATACTGAATTATTTGTTATCCCTTGATTATGGGTTTTCTAGAAGTTTATTTTTTTTAATTTTAATTTACCGTATGATTTTTTATTAGTAATGTTTTACTTAATTTTTAGAATATGATTTAAAATGAATTATTATATTAAAAATGTGGACTCTAAAAATTATTTTATATTTATTAACATAAAAACAGATTCAATATTTTTTTTTTCTGAAACCATCTCATTGAATATAATTGAATTAATTAAATAAGGGAAATATAATGTTCTTAGGATTGAAAGTTGAACAATTATTTTGTTTCGTCATTATTTCATTAAAATAAAATGCATTGATTTAATGTTGTTTGTTTACATATTTTATTATTGTTAATATGAATGTATATCCTTTTAATATAATATATCAACCCATTAATAGGATTTAATATAGAACTGTAGGATTGGGCATATTTTGAGGATTTGGTGTTTTCCTCATCATTGATGTAAATCATGGATTATGTGCTAAACTTGTTTTCCTCATGAATTATTATTTTTATGATTCTATGTATCTAATAAAATAATGATGTTTCATCATGTCAAGAATCTATTTTGATATCCTATTCTAGTTTGTTTCATTATGGAATCAATTTTTGTCTGTTTGGAGGATCATTGAGTCACCATTCATTGATGGATATATTTTTTATTAAATCATGATGGTGTATTTAGTAGTTCTATAACACTACTCTTTGCATTAAAATATTTTGAAGTGAATATTTAAGGATGAAACTGAATATTTTTTTAAGTGTCCCTTTATTTCTGAATATCCTTTTTTTGGAATTGATTTTCACATAAAATTATTTAAAGGGAATTTTGTATTAAAAATTAATGGTATTTATACAATTCACATCATATTTTAACAGGGTATATATTAGAAACATTTTATAATGTCATAATTTTAAAAATGGAATATGTGTTAAATTCTATTTAATAAACTCATTCATTTCTTACTAAAATTTCTCCATTCATACTCAGAATATATTAAGAAGACTGTTTTCAAAAAAATGAAAGGATTTTTAATTATTTATGTAATATTTTTAATTATGAAATTTGATGTCAACAAATTTAAGGTTAAAGTAATAGTTAATTGGATATCAATTGTGAGTTAGGGAGGTTGGTGCCTAATTTGGTTTCCCAGGATTGGGAATACCATTTTTTGGGGTACTTAAAATAGTTGTGACATTTCTTGAGGTTTTCCTATTAAATTTGAGTAATATTAATAGCTTCAATATTCTAATAGATAGTTTTTATATAGTGTTTAATTTGTTTGATAGTAATCGTAACTATTACTATTTATATTTGGGATTTTCCTTTGTTTATATATTTAATTATCTGTGGTTTATTTTTTTTCAAGAGGAAGAAGAAATTTCTAAGATATATATAATTTAAGGAATAGGTTATTCCAATATCCTTACCATTCATATTTATTTATTTGGAGAAAATAATTTTGAGTTGGAGTTGGTTCATAGGTTAGGAGTTGATCTGGGGAAACAAGGGTTCTAAAACAAGCATTGTGTAGGCAATGTTCGAAATATGGACATGGGAGTTAGTCAACTTTGTTATTGCTATACATGGTATGTGAAAAAACTATGTTGAATGACAGAAACATATAGGTATTTTCATTTGGACGAGTATGGGTGGTTTAAGATACCCCTATGAATCATGGCTTGTTGCAATAAGATTGTTTAGTAGGATATGGTATCTTTTGGAGTTCAATGAGTTTGGTGAGGATGAAACCACACCATGGTGGAAAGTTTTTAAATTGGAGTGGTTCATCTAGTATTTTCTTTTGGGAAGCAATGAGTATAAAAATTATTATGTATTCATGGTTATCTAATTTCATATAGAAGATGTGCTACCCAGGATTCGTTGGAAATAGTGTGAATAGATCATCAATAAAGGGTTCCCAACCATTTTTCTTCCAAAACTATTATGGTAATCTCATAATTATATTTTGTGGTCACAACAGTATACATAGTCACTGGCCCCTAGTCATGTTGGGTACCAACACACCATGGTGTAATGTTATCATAGTAATATCTTTTGGTTTTTAGTGTATTTCATTGATTTTTTAAATTCCTATATACATTTTTAATTCAGTGACATTAATGCCATGAAATTTATGTTTTGAAAAATAGAACAAAGAAACTAATTCATTTATTTCATTTATATTAAATAATATTTTGTTTGTGAGTTCCTATTTATTGGTATTTTTATTTGAGAATCGTCTATTCTTGTTGTTATTCCATTATCATTAATGTAATAATATTAAAGGTTTCCAATAGAGTATTTAATAATACTTTGATAAGTCTATTCCCCCATATTTACAATCCCATTCACCTTTTAGGATGTGAATATGCTATAATTTTTCCCTAATTGATAACTTATACTTCATTATTGTGGTATTATCCAGTTCTTTTTGGTGGTTTACTTCTAGTCTTTTTCTTATTATATAAAATATATATTTTTGTTCTGTATTGTAACATTAAAATAATTTACTTAGACTTATTCATTGGATTTCCATCTACTCTGAATAAATTATTTGAATTTTGTTTTTCAATTTTTTTCTAAGAGATGGGAAACATGACCATTCCCTTCAATTTGAACCCAAATATTAAATACCATATTCATATACATCTTAAATCACTCTTAAAATAATTATATTACTTTTTTAAATTCTTATATAGTATGGTAAACCATCACTCCCTCATTGGTCTCAGTGAAGATTATTTTTTCTGAGGGGATAACATGTAATTTACTTGATTCATTTTTTATATCATACATGTCTCTCAGGACATTCATTAGTCTATGAGAATAGATGCTTTACTAATCTACGTCTATCAATTTATAAAATGTATGTTTTAATTATGTATTTTTTCTTGGTTTGAATTATATTTCAATAATTTTCTTCTTATAAATGAATAAATATTAGAATTTCTTAATATTTGTTTGATTTAGTGGTATGAAATTAGAAAATTATTATATTATATAAAACATGAAGAATGTGAAGTATATCGAAATAAATGGAATGTAAAAATTAACATGAAAATGAAAAATATTAAAAAATATGATTTCATTGTAATTATATTTTTTGATAATATAATTGTTTGGAAAAATCCAATTGCAGTGTTTTGGGGTTTATTATATTTGTTGAAAAATCAGTTTTCACGAGTTATTTTGTGAGTTCGGAATTGATTTATGAAAAGGTATTTTGACAGAGAAAGAAAAAAATGGAATAGATTCTCTAGTGGTTTTAAATAAATATGTTCCAAAAAGGTTTGAATGTGCTTAAAAGATGAGCTTTCATGACAAAATTAGAGTTTCTCATGTCTAAGAAATAGAGATATATATTTTTGCATTAAAGGATTTCAAACACCAAATGTGAAGTCAAATAAAGATATTTATGCTCGGGGAAATCATATGCATATAGAGAAATATGCCTAAAAAAATTTCAAGAAAGGGTCAGTTGGGTGTATAAATTGACGGCTACCACCCTCAGTTAAAGAGATAAACCCTTAGAGAAAATCATGCCTTTAAATTATATAATAGGTGTTTTCAAAGGGTGTTTTGTGCAATGTGAGTTTCCCACAAAGCATATTGTTGATCCTATGTTAGACTTTCATGACTACTGTTTAATGTTGTGTGCAAGGTGTTAATATTATGTACAATATATCCAATGTTTACGTGAATGATTAAGTGTGAACCAAAATGTATTTCCCAATAAATATATGATACCATGGTATTCATCATGTGGATGGAATTATAACATAATGATACACTGAATGAGGTTTAAAACATATTCATTCATATAATTAAAGGAGGATATATTGAAGAATAATTAGGAACACATAAATTAAGAGAACAATGAGATTTCAATATTGGATTGGTTGGTAACCAAGAGGAATAATGATTATATTCCAAACTTTATAAATAATAGTTTTCTTTTAGTGTATTTGATAAATCGATACATTAAAATTGAAGGTTTTTTAGGTGTATACCGATGTGGGTGAACCAAGAAAAATTTTCATTTGTCATGAATTTTTATTCTTTCATTTATTATTATATATGGATATGGGAAAGGGATAGAAAATTGTTTTGTTTAATGTTGATAAAAGATCTAATGGGGAAATGTTTTTAATATTAAATACCTGGATTCAACCTCTCACCCCTTAGTTTATTTATCATATTTGGGAAAACAAGATTGTTTTTTTGTTTCAAATTTTATGTAACCTTCCATGGTAATTGTGAAATATTATTGAAATAGATATAAGGAAGGTAACTATAATTGTAATGGAGGATGTGAAAAATAGAAAATCTTAGACAAACCTTCTTTACGATAAGGTTTAGTGTCTTTTAATTTACTATACAGTTAGTATATGAATGGATACCATTATGTTTAATTTTTTCTTCATCTATTCTTTCATATTTTTAAAATTTTAAGATGAAATTATACAAGGTAATAAGAATCATAGAGAATTAAAAAACAATTTACAAATATGGAACAAAAAAGAAAATATTTAAGATATGTTATGATTATATATTTTATTTTCATTTATTCTATTTGAAGGGAATACATGATGCCTTGTTAAATTGATAGTCATACAAATTTAATAGAGGTTGTTTTATTGCGTTATATTGGAAATAATATGTTCAAAGCATATGGGTGCCCATAAATTTTGATAAAGATAGTATAAACCTAATAATCGTGAGTTTAGATTAAATTATTAGAAAGTACAACAATTGTAGAAAAAATTGGAATGTAAACTACTATTATAATTAATTTTTTAAGATGTATTCCCAAAGTAAGGTAGTAATCATAGATTACACCATATATTTTTGCTTAATTACATGGATAATTGAATGAATTAGCATAATATAATAAATAATGGTTTGTAAATAAAACTATTACCTATATATTTATATTTCTTAGATATGTCTTGAATTATTATTATTAAAATAAAATATTATTCTATGAGATTATTTATTATTATAGCTTCTTTTACTATACTATGATGATGTGTTTCCTTTTAGTTATATGTATTTATTTGTATGTTTTTGTTTCTTATCATTTATGATTGTTTTATTTTCTTTCTGTACTGTTTTTTTTCTTCTTATTGGGTTGTAATGGATCATAGTCATGTAGATATTTATATACTTACATGAGAATTAATTTTTTAGGTGAAATATCAGTGTATATATTCATAGAAAAGGATTAATGGATCAATGGATTATATATATAGATATTCATTGGTTTTTATGTGGTAATTATTATATCATGTGGACTTTGGATGAGTATGAGGAGATATGATGCTGGTGGATTTTTTTGGGATGATTATTGTAGATTGAGAGTATGGAATTCCTATTATTCATGTTGGTTATGATGATGTGATGATGGTGTGATGATTATATTACATTAATGTTTGTCATTCCCATTTTTATTTCATGTGAAAATGATAAATATATAGTTTTTTTTCATAATATGTTGATATATAGCATGTTATATTTCTTTAGTTGATTTTAAATATATTGCGATTATGTGATGGGAACATTATAGAAATAACATGGTGATGTTCTTATTTTGAAAGATAGTGTTATAATTTTGGGAAATCAATTTTATAATATAATCCCATGAAAATATAAATTCACAATTTTTAAATTTTCTTATATTGATCCATTGATATATTTTTATAAGTCCCATGTAGAAAATTCAGTAAAGGTTAAAGGTATATGAGATATTATATTATTTATTATCTAAATAAACATTGCTATCCCTATAAGTTTTTCACACATTTCTACCATAAAAAAAAATCTACTTATCATTGATATAGAACAACATAGAGATATGAACTTACTTAACACTCTCATGTTCTCACACTTACACTACTTTCTGAGCGGTTTTTCAGGATAAATGATTAAGACTAGGATGATATTGTTTGGGAAATTTATTCGGTGTCTAAGTGGCCACTTTTACATTTCCCTTATTGTATTAAATGTGTTTCATGTATAAATAGTTTTCTATTTTGTGATGTGAACACCTTATACATACATAAAAATATGTGTGTGTGTGTGTGTTTTTATTTTCTTATCATTATTTGAAATTAATGTCAATAATTCCTACCATTCGGGTAATTTTAAACTCTGTTATAATTTCCAACTTGTGGCTTGGTGAAGGTAGGGTTAAGTGGTCCCTCCCATATCCACAACTATACTACCGAGATTTAGTTAGAGCTGTTCATGAAAATGACAACTTCAAATAGTCCATAAAGTAGCACACTAGGATTAGGTCACACAACCTTATATGTTTTCTCATGAGATATAATCTTATATCAACACATTGGGCGAATAATTAATTTTGTCAAATAAAATATATCCATTATTATGGATTATTAAAAAACCATTCATGATTAACATATGTATTTGAAATGTGTTAAGAGAAAGTGATGTATAAATATCCTAAAAATATAATGCGTATATCTATTTATATTTATATCAAGAAAAAATAAGTCATGAATGTTAATAGCATATAAAAGAGAGAGTATATGCCCAATTCACTTGATTCCCCCATCAAATGAATGGTTTGAATATCTATATGAAATCCATAAAATCATAATAATGCTATATGATGTACTGATGATAGAAAATAATTATAAGAATGATTCTCTTCATGAATATGTAATAATAAGACATAACAAATTCAATGAAAAATAAATAATCTTATAGAAATTTCATTTCTTCATCAGTATGGATATATAGAAATTAAGGTAATAAATCAAAGGATTAATATACTTATGTAAAAATAAATTGTTAGAGGGTAAAACATAATATATGTTCAAACTGGGGAATTTTATATAGTGTCAGTGTAAATAATAAATCAAAAATGTGGAGATAGAAAATTTTATAGGATTTACGAAAGGAATTAGATAGTTTTTACATAATGTTAAAATAGTGAAAAATAATAAAAATCATGGTAAAACCTCATTTTCATGATATATGTAAAAAATAAATATATTTCCATATAAAATTTAATCAAGTATATTATAAATGTATTACAAGAAACTATTTAATTGAATATGAACATTATTAAGAATAGTGGTAAAGTGAAAGAGAAATCAGGAAATGAAATTTTTATTAAAAGTTTCGGAAATTCATAATAAGAGAAAGGATATTTGTCAAATTAAATATAATTGTACTATTATGTAAATTGTTTTAAATGTAGTTTTTTTAATAATAACGAATCCTAATTATGAAACTATAATAATTAAAAAAATTAAATTAGATGAAAATTTTGGGGGATTTATAAAACGACACTTCTGTTGGTTTAAATAAATTTCTCATTTTTATAAAATTTTAAAATCACACACATCAATGAAGAAATAAAAGAAATGTTATTCTAAAAAAATTAATTTCGGGTACAAAAAATACATTGTTTAGAAAAAAATATTTTATATAAAAAATGATATTGTCATGAAAGAAAATTATAAAAAACATCGAGTAAGAAATTCCATTTCAAATTAGTATTTAATAAGGTAACAATCAATCAAAAATAGATTTTGATAAGGAAATATAGATCACTTAAAATTGTAGGAGATATAATATAAGGAAATTAAAGGGTAAAAAATACCCAATCATAAAATAATATTGCTAAATAAGAAGGTGTATAGCCCGTTGAATGGACATTTAGTCAAAGACCCCCTCTCATGGATAGAAATAAATAAAAATTGAAATTAAAAAGAAATAATATCCACAAAATACAAATAAAGATATAGTAATATAAATAAATTGCATAGAGATTTAGATATAAACAAATAGTGGGTAGGAATAATCAATTCAATCCTAAAAGAGCATTAATTGGTTGATAAAACCCACTCTTTGGTAGATTAAGATCTTAAAAAAAGGGAATAATTGGTGGGACTTAGTAATATATCATCAATAATATATCAAAGGAAGGAAATTGTTTTTAATATAATAATTCTAAGATATTGGGATATACTTTTAAAATTATTTTAAGAATAGAAATATGGATAGGAAATGGGAGATAATGATGATCCCATAGCTCAGATGATTTATTTGGTTAAAATAATTCATTAGACCCCTCTAAAATACCTTAGTTTTAAATGTAATTGAAGGATATAGATATTATGAGGCAGAATATAGGGAATAATGTGTGTTTTTTTGGTAGAATTGTTTATAATTTTGTCATTTTGTAGGTGATCATTATGGACATATCATTACAAAATTGTGCTGTATGGGGTGAATTTTGGGAATAACATGGACGTTTTTTATGTTTGGTATCATAAGTGAATTATTTAAATAAAATTCAATCTTTATAGTAGTTTTTTTCTCACAAAAAAAGGTAATATATATTTTTTAAGTTTCAAATTTACATATTTATTATTTTCAACATATCATGTTTACCACTTTTGCTATATTTTAATTTATTTATTTAATTATTATGGAAATAATTTTTTCTATAAATATGAGATATATTACATCTTATAATGTTTATTTCAGATGATTCCAAATTTAAAATACATTTTATAAAATTCAATATATAATTATAAGATATTTCTCTCTTAAATAATAATGAAAAAATACATAGAACACAATATATTTAGAAAAAATACTATTCATTTTAGATGACTTATAATATTTTAATTTTTTACCATTTTGTAATTATTTTATGAATGATAATTTTTCTTGAAACATATGATTAATAATATGTACTATATCTTTTCTATTTAATATATTTATTACTTATAAAAATATATATAATCAAAAACTGTTTAAAAATAACTATATCATAACCATCAAATTTAGTGACTCCTCATTCATGAATCCCAAACATAACCATATTGAACAATTTTAATATTAGATATATATATATATATATATATATATATATATATATTTAAAAATATACAATAATAATATAATAATTATATAAAACAAATACCATCAATCTCCCTTAATTCTTTCCTTAAAAGTACACTTTTCATATAACTTCTGTATTCTATGATTTATACTAACCTTCACATCATATTGTTTTGATTTTAATCATGTGAATTAAATTATTCCATTAATTTTACATTATTATATCTTAATTATATGGTTACTATTATACTTTTTCCTTGTGTAAAAATTAAATTTCAAGGATTACATATATACTCCATTTCTAATAGTTCTGTTTTAATCTATTAAGGAATTCAATATCCTATGCATTGGATTACATAATTCTAATCCTAAAACTTTTCATGTAAAAAAGGTGTTCATTGAATTCTTATAATTACTTGAGATATATATTATCAATATCTTTTTTTTATAAAAGTAAAATATAAAATAATTTTAAAAAATATCTATACAATGGTTGTATTTATTTCAAGAACTTCAAAAAAGATATGAATGATCGGTACATATATATTATTTCAAACATATTAATCTCTTACACATGATGATTACATATAAGTTATAATTGATATAATATATATATAGCCTATATAAATACCTAATAGTTATATATCTAATAGGGATATACCTAATGAACAAAGAATTGTCAAATTTCTCCCTCTATTTCTTTGTATAACAATACATACTTCTCTAAAATAACATATCTTATTCCTATAATCATAATGTAATATATATTTCTTTTGATTATTTATCTTTTAAAAATAATACTTGATGTACTGATGATCATGGGAGAGCCTAAGGAAAAGTGTTTTAATCTTTTAATATTTTTATTTACTTAAATAAAATATCCAATTGTAAATGTATTATTCCTATAAAATATATTCAACATTTATTAAAAATGATAAATTATTTGAAAATAAACTAGTAGACGTATATTTTTATATTGTTATAATTTATTTTATATTAAATTTTTATAAAATAGAAATCAATTTCATTTTGTGAAAAAATTTCATTCTAATATATTAAATATTAAATTCATACATTTCAAAAAAATTCAACCACATAATTTTAGTATCATTTCATTACTGAAAAACTGGATAAGGTAACCATTGATTATAAAAGTTTAGAAGGTTAATTGTTTTTTATATTTTTTCTTCATTATATATGGTAGGGCCATACAAATAATAATTTCCCCTACAAATGGAATATATATTTATATTATCAATTTTTTTCAACCGTTTGTTCTAAAAATGATTATTCTATAGGTAGAAACAATTAATCTAGTGAATTTATTTTTTTGACACATTCTATGAAATATTTTTATGTTATTTACATAAGGCAAGATAAACTTGTGCACATTTTTCAGGAATTAATCGAAATCACATACTATTTTGAGATAGATTATACTAGAAAAATATTTTCGTGAAATCAACATACACTATAATCTCAATTTCTCCTTTTTTAATGTTGAATTATATAATATTTTCAATTTTTTTATTCATCCATGTCATATTTTCAGGATTCCTTTTCCTTTACGTTTACTAATAATTTAGAAATCATTTATAAAAGCTTGGAAAATAACTTTTTAAATTCTAATTTCCATGTATATCAATTATCAACAATTATTTTATAACATTCAAGACTCATCCGGAAATATTTATAATACATTTTTTATTATGGAGCTAAATCAAACCTAATATAGCTTTAAATTATTCTAATGGTAAAATGAAAATATTTTAAAAGAATACCATTCAAAAAATATCAATTAGGGTAGATTTGTATATATAAGATGATTTTATTGATACACTAGTTTCTATATTTATATATTTAAATATAACGTTAATGATCTAAATAATGATACACTAATTATCCACTAAAAATTTCTAATGATATATGAATCGAAGATTTTATTCATACATGAAAAATGAATAAAGTATATTTTCTATCTTATTAAAGTATTTACCAATAATAAATAGATTGGAACCTCCAATAAAACCTGGATTCAATCTTTTATAGAGGAATAAATATAGTGTTCTTAATTATTCTATTCATTTAAGAATTAGATACTATTTATGTTTTTATTCGTAACCTGATATGAATAAGAAAGGATGACTATGAAATTTTACACAATTCAACCAATTACATTTTTTAAATCATTAAGTTTTCTACTACATTAACCATCACATTGATGGTTTACTAGCATTATATTATTATTTACCATATTTTAAAGTAAAATGTGTAGTTTGAGGATATACAATGTCTAATAAATTCATTGAAAATAATCATATGAATATGAAAAATTAATCCTAATATGTCTTAACCTAAAAAATAATTGATTCAACTTCAACCAAGGTTGATTTAATTTTTTCTCAAATTCTTATTATCCCAATAAATAATAATATCTATATCCCAAATTGACACCAAATGAGTTGACCCAAATGTAACATTTATATTTTTATATGAATTTATAATATTATATAATATATATTATGAGTAAATTTAACTCTTGAAATCAATATTTTTACTATCTTTTGGGATTTTAAATTGAACCTTCTCGTTATAATTAAATATTAAAAATCTAAAAACAAAAAAAATATTATTACATGATCGCATCTTAGATTTATCATGATCAATAATATTTTTTTTCCTGGTAAACAAAATATAAGTGGTGAACTCAAATGCTAAGAAATTTTTAAAAAACAAATATAATAAAAATAGGATTAATACATTATTAATAAACTAATTGTAACATTAAGATGAAATATAAATAATTATTTATGTAATGTGATCATTGAATAAAAATAAGTGATCATGTGAAATGGAATAATATTTCTAGATCATTTAATAGAACTATATATTCATAAATTAATGAAATTAATGTCACAATATTTTCTTTAATGTAAAAATATGTAATCATAAAACAATAATCAGATACTATGTTGAAATAAAATATGAAAGTAATATATTTATATATAATCAAAACATATGTCATGAAACTCTTCCAACTCCATCATCACATATTGAAAAAAATTGTCCCAAAATAATAGTGCATTAGGAAAAGCTCTCCATGACTCTTAATATAGTGGAAGATGATAAAATCAAGTGTCCATTATCAAAATAGACTTGTATTTCCAAAATATTTATTTGAATAGTATAGTATGATCACCTCCCTTGTCCTGTTATATAGTGTATTGCGATAACCTACCATATCTCATAATATAGTGGACTTCAGTATTCTTTCACATAACATATCATTATATAGTTGGATATCCTTATATGTCCTATCACATAGTTCACTATAATAGCTTCACAAATCCATTAACCTATTAGACTCATATAACCTAAAACGTCCCTTAACATAATAAAATATGATAAACTCTTAATCCTCTTAACATAGATAATTCTGAAAACATCCATTCCCCATATCTTAGAGGACCAGAAAAACTCCCATTTCCTTTGAAATAATGGACTGGGATAAATAGTCTTTACTCTTAACATAGTGTTATTGGATAAATTTATATGTAATTTTAACATAGTGCACTAGGATAAAATCACATTTACTATACATGTAATATACTAATATATTATATTTACAAAATTCATTAATTTTTTTATAAATGTAGTCATTCTTAGAATATAAAATATACCCATTAATGTATATTTATTTCATTTAATAACATTAATAACCCAAGAAAAAGTTATGATACAAAAAATTATATATGAATTATATAAGGAAATAAGTAATTTATATTTGTAAATAAAACATAATCCCTTGAATTAAGTATATAGAGTTCACACAGTAGGGGAAAAGATATATTATGATGTTCATAAAATTTCAATGTCAATCATATGGTATGGAAATCTAGGTGAATACACATCCATTTGCATAATTTATTATAGAAAATTCACTATAGAATGGGTTTGGGTGAAATTTTTAATCCATTTATATTCAATGATATGGTAAGAAAATTAAGTGATGGACCAGACCTCCTCTATAGAATTAATTTTATCAGCAACATTGCTACATCTGATTATATTCTATGAATCAAGTAATTAATTTATCATAATAACAATAGGTAAAAAATATGATGTGTGTAATAATAAAAATATAATACATTAAGGGGTGAAATATAAAATATTGTTGACATAAGTTAAAAAATATTACAATGATGATTAAAAATTTTAGGAGATTTACAAATGAAATTTTATAATTTTTATCTTATGTTTACACAATCATGAATATTAAAAATAGTGTTTTAAATATCATTTATAAAAACTAACACATAGATAATATTGTTTTTATTAATATATTTATTTAAAAATAGAAGATATAATTTCATTAAAATGGAAATTTGATACGAAATGGAGTTAAATGGAAGAGAAATCCTGAAATCGGTTTTCTCAAATGCTGATAACATAATATTGGTTCTATATTGAGGATCACACCAAGAGGGGGGTGGGGAATTAGGGTATATAACTTTTTATAAAATCAAACATGAATATGGATCCTATTACCAGAATTTATTAAAACATTTATTTCTATATATTTCCTTTAATTGAGTGACAAATTTCATAAACGACATGAGGATTTTTTCATGTCTCACACACACTGGGCAATATCCAAGGAAAATGAATGAAAATGTGCCTATGCACTGAAATCACTAAAATCTCAAAGCATTACATGTATAATTTTTTACAGCCTTAGTGATCCTCATAGTTCATCATAAATTTTGTTGACCATTTCACTACTCTCTAGAACAGACTCCCTTTTTATACATTGTTGATAGATATATTCTCCAATAATTTTTTTTTCTTTTTTATGACATGAAATATTGATCTTTTAGTATGAGAATTAATGTACTATAAAGAAATGTGGGTGTTCCTTTAAATTTCTAGAAGAAATATGGAATAATCTTTTTTTCTTCTTCCATTCAAACAATCCAAGTTATTCTGCAAATATCTCTCTCTTATAGCTCAAGGGTGAGTCCTATTATGAAATTTCCTTGTTTGTGTTAATTTATAAATTCTAATGATGTAAATAATTATTTCATCTAAAAAACTACTTTAAATCACTCATTATGTGGTATTTAAAACTTCCAATCATTCTGAAAGGTAATAAAAATCAATTTTTTGTATATGTAAATTCTAACTTAGAATCGGGTTACACAATTTTGTTGTGAAATAATCCTGGACATTTTTACTATAACACTATGAGTATAAAAACCATATTATAATAATTCAATTTTTATTAAAATTGGATGATAATACTCCCACACCTTTTTCAACATCTATAGAACACTCCTAGTATGTGGAAGAAGACCACCCATAACACCACTTATTTTTTCACACCCATATGGAACCATTTCTGACTCAGAACTAAACACCATATACACAATGCTATATGAAATTATATGGTATTTCCCTATTCAAAATCCTTCTAGTATTTTAATAGACAATGACTTACTATCCAGGAAATGGTGCATAAACATTTTCCCTTTTCTTCCAAAACTCCAACCATCATGGTCATGTAACATTACACTTGTGTTTTTGGATTTCCACCTCTTCAGTTGACCAAGACCACAAACAGAGACCTATACACCAGTGGTCGGAGTGGTAGTTTCACATAGGTACTCTATTAATAAACCACATTGACTATTAGGGTATTGTCCATTCTATTTTTAAGTCCGTATTCACCACCGTGGGAATCTTTATCCTTCAACTTCTTGTGATACATCCTTCAACATTATCAAAATATACAACTGAAAAATTCTTTATAAATAATTTTTTCTAATATTAACCCCTTTAAGTTTGTAAAAAACACTCTAAACACATAATTAACTTAAAAATAATATTTTTTAAACACCAGTATAAATATATATTTCAACAAGCCACAAATCACCAATTATAAGCTCGGATGAGCCATGCTCAGTGTGATAAACAATAATTTAAAGAAAATATTTTAACACCCAAATACCAATAATTATTAAAAAAAAATATCCCTTTAATTTTTCATGGACATATTCTCACCCTTTTCACTTCTCACCATTTCACACACACTTGTAAATTTATTCCACGTTTTCAATGAACCCCAAGAGACTGGTTCAGTAAAATGTTTTTAATAGAGGGTTTTTAGTTCAACAATTAGACATCATAAAACATGACTTTATAGTGATAAAATACCTAAGGGTGGGGTTTTAATTTAAAAAGTAGTTTATTGTATAGTATCAGTAGGACTTCAAGGGATAACTAATGATTCACAAACACTACTTGGGAAGTTCTATTGTCATTATATACTATACTTGATCTTGTATTAAAATATACCCCACTATCATATTTCCTAATTCCATATTCTAATTTATGAAATTATATTTAAGGTCAATATTATTTTTTTGAAATGTTTTATATAAATATTTATATGATTTATCCAACTTGAGTTTTCACAAATTACTATAATTATAGAAATTAGGTCTACACCCACATCATGAATTTCTTGCTTCATCAACAATAATAAAGTTCATGCTTGTGTGGAATATTTTTATTCATAATTCATAGTGATCTATGAAATTAAATAATTACTCTTACATCTCTAGGATATATATAACTCTAAATATATTATTTAACACTGATGTAATTTTTTAGTCATCTACTAAACTGTCCCAATCTATATTAGTAGGTCCAAAAAAATAAACTGTGAATCCCTATAATAGAAAATGTAATAATCTATCATGTGATAGATTTATTGATGAATTAATTTCATATAATAAATATGTATCTCTCTAGGGTCACTTTAAAAATAACTGTCTTGACATGTTTTAATGAAAATTTATGCTTGAGGGGTAGTAAAATAAGGAAAAAATCAAATGAGTTGTTAATTAAAAGTAACATCATCCATCATTCCCTTTAAAACATTTTTCAAATTTCTTTTGTCTCTAATAGTGATTACATATTCCCCAATTCCTCTATTTTCAATATTCTTAAAACATGAACTATTTATGTTAGGAGATAAATATTTCACATATTATTTGAATTACATTCATGTTAAGGATAAATAATAATTCCCTAATTATAGACATCACAAATTATCACCACATGGGATTTGAAATTTTTTTTCTATGGTTTTCATCTAAGACTCTCAAAATTATTTCATAAATATATTTGATCACCATAAATCCTTAATCATTATCTTTCTCGATATATAGGTTATAATAAGCCACTACTCTATAAAAACGATAATATTTAAACATTATTCTAACCTTAAATACCCTGATCTGGGTGAATTATTATGGATATATAAAAATACATCATCAATCAAGACACTTTTACTTCAGATTAATAAATTATAAATACATCTTGTTATTTAATAAAAAAAATCCAGGAATATATTCTAAATTATAAATTTTATGTTCATTTGATATACTATGAAACCATTCCAAACCACCATGGATTAGAAAAACTAAATGGTTTCATGTTATTATTACTGATTTATTGTATCATCAACATTAATTACATCAATTTTGGAATACCCCCTTCAAACAAGTCATGATTTTGTCTGAATTACCTTGGAATAATTATTTTTATATTTTAGAACACCCACTTTTGTCCAAATACATTGTTGTTAATTCACCTGTGAACAAGTTATATAGAATTGTTCTTATCCATTTGATCTAGATCATTATTCATAATAATGACCCAACTATCGTCATTTTTGGACATTATAAATGATTTTTGTTCTAATCAATAAAATAAATATGCTCACTAATGAGGATTTTTCCTTATTTTTTAATCTAAGACTATCTAGTTACAACTTATGTATCGTTTAATGATTTCAACCCTATTAAATTGTGTTATTAAACTAGATGTAATGGAATAATATACATTACTCTTGAAGTTGATGTAATAAATTTCAATAGTCTTTGAAACACACATTAATCAATGTGGCTCATCATCACTCTCTGTATCATCAATTATTTCTTTGTTATGTTAAATCTACTCATGTTTGTCAGTCCATTGACCACTTTAATCCACCACAACATTGTTTCTGTCATTATTTTTATGAGTTTATTATTTATATAATTATTATGGTTTTATCTTTAAATAATATCTATGAAATATTCATTCATCTCCCCATTAATTAAAATTTTTTTTTACACCCCCTTTTTTAAGGTAAAATATTTACTTACAAACTCTCGTATGTATTTTATTGAAGGATTATTTCATATAGAAACATGATACGGTGTTCAAATTTTATTTTTTACATAGTGAATATCTATTAAATTTATACATAGATTCATTAAAATTATATTTTCAATACCATTTCATATGATATTTCTCTATAATAATTATCTATGATTGTTTGTGGATTACGAGAATTTTTATTTCCACTACCTAATTTAATTTGGGTGTTCTAGCTATTGAAAACTATTTTAAAATTCCACGACTCTCAAAATATTATTAAAATAGATGATTATTGATTTTTTGTATGTGTTAGTTCATGACTTCTAAATTTTTACACCGTGTATCTACTCAACCCAATATAATAATGAGTAATACATTTTTAAACCACATCTATCCATGTGATAGGAAAAATCAATTCCATCATCGTAAAAAATTTAATAAAAAATACATAATTTTTTTTTCCATCCTTATATTATGTTGATATCCACCAATATATATCCATATGAAAAATCTTAAAAAACACATATGTGTTCACGTTCATTCTATTATTGGTTTTTTAGTCGATAGTTCCTTTTTAGGAGGACTCACATCTATGTATATAATCGCATGTGAGGATGGGAATGCCATTTTCCCCTCAAACCTCTTCAAATGTCCCTAAAGTTGTATACCTCTAATGGTGAATTCAGATATTCCACATTGTTTTATTACTCATTAGACAAAATACATAAATTTTCTTCATAAAAAACTTATCAAATTCCCTTGGTTCTTCTCCATTATAGAATACTGGAAACATTATTAGACTTACAAGTACATCCATTTTTGTTGAAATCCAAATAATTCCCAATGTCTGAAAACTGTTAAACACTCTGAAGATTAAGACTTATCCTTTAAACATAGATAACTTCATCCCTTATGATATCTTTACCTCCATTTATTTCTTTTCTCGAACAAAAAATTTTAACACCCTCATTGTCCAAGAAATTATTGACACTATCCTTATTATTACTAATATTCACAGTGTGGTGTTAATTTCCAATCTCGTGATATTTATAATGATATTTCAGTATCAATTAACACGACTTGCCTCTTTACTATATAGAAATTTAAGACAAATTATTTTTTGGGGGAAATTCCTTTATTTACCCATATTTGTGATGAGTGTGTCTCCTCAATGTATCGATCCATAATAACATATTCTTAATGAATTAAAAAGAATATGTTTTAATCTTCTATCATTTTTTATGAAGATTCGATTATTTTATTTCCACCACATCAAAACATTTTTTATCCTCTTTGTCTCTCTCTTAAAGAAAGAAAATTTACCCTAGAAATGCATCCTTCGCAAGATAATAAATATAGACTAAAGATAAAAGGAATGAATAAAATTTTGATATATTATTAGGAATGTTGTTTCATCAAAAGAAATATCCTAGATATAATGAACATATATTTTTTGTGTAAACTTTTAGTTTTTAATTTTTAACCCCTAATAAACCTTTACTTTGATTTTTGAGATGAATATTAACTCTTCTAGTACTGTGAAGATCAACCATATTCATGGGAGTCAATTATTATGTCGTAGAAACAACCAATATTTTACTATTCATATTATCAAGAATTTTCACTGATTTGACTTTATATTTTCATCTTTATACTTAGGGAATATATCTTTGATAATCCTCCAAAAACACCTTTTGGATTGACATGATGATGAATCCCTAAAATTCCCTTCACATTTTTGATTAAAACATATTAAGTATTCTTCAAGTCTCTCAATCCTCTTAACACTATCTTTGATAGTTTCATCAATTACATCAAGGATATGTGTTTTTTATTCCAATTTATATTGTTGTTCAATTTCAAAAAATAAATATCTAAAAATTATGTATTTTATTTCATCAATCATACACTTTATCTCTATCTTTTGTTCTTAATTATACTATATGTAAATCATGGAATTGTTAACAACTACATTGTCATTTTTAGCCTTTTATTTCCAAACAGATATTTTATGAGGTTTATCGTCATATACTTTTTGAAGACAAACTCTTCAAAAAAATTTATTATACTCATTTTCACAATAATAATCATTTATTTTATTTTGAATATCTTTCAAAAAAACTTTTTATAGAAAATATTTAACTACTTCTATAACAATTTTACTAAAATTTTCTTCCTCTTATGAAATAAAATTTCTACTTTTGATGGGTCCTCATTAAAAACTAAATTTTCCTTTTTATTATCTTATTTACATCATGTACATATCCTATTAATCATCATAATATTTATGGTTTTTGGGAAATAAAATAATTGATTTCAAAATTTTGTAATTTTCAAACATGTAATAGATATATTTCTATGGAGAATTAATTTTCTATTTCTTTGATTATGGGAAAAAATGACATAAAGACACAAAATTTTTAAATGTATTGACTATATTTGATTGAGATCTTCCTCATGTAACTAATGGAATCAATCCAAGATCTATTCTTCATTGTTTACACATTTCCTTCCATTATCATCATTTAAAAAACAAGAGTACTATAAAAACATTAAAGTGCTATTTTATTTTTATATCTATCTTCCAAACTAGTGATTTTTCATTTTATTGGGCGGGTTTATTCCTATGATCCACTTCATGATCTTCCCATATATGAAATATTTACAAAGACATCACATATATTCAAGAAGAAATTGTAGTGGATTGAAAAAGGAAAAAATTGTCTCATTTTAATTCATTCTCAAATAATCATATATTTTCAATTAAATCTACAACTTTTCCTTCTAAACCATTGACTCTTCTACAAAATATTAAAATGATTATCCCAAATAACAAGATATGGTATTCATGGTTTAAAATTTGTGTAAATTTTATTTTTTAGAGAAACCCCAAAAGAGTTTTTGGACATGGATTCTATATCCAATTGTTAATGATATTTTCTATCAAGGATAAAATCTCTATATTAGTATAAATTCCATAATTGTAAAATCCATATATTTCGATGGCAAAGTAACTAAAATTAATTAGGATATATATTTTAAAAAATTTGAAGTTACTTTATCCATTGATGTGTATAACATTTTGGTTGATAATCATCACTATGTTTTGAGTGATAAATAAAATCTACCTCTTTGATACAACTCAATTGTCCCTTATTGAGGAACACACCTAGGGTGGGGGTGAATCAGGGTATTAATGCATAAAATAATTCTTCCTAGATTATTGATCATGTTCTCTCACCATGAGTAACACTTTAGTTTCTCACCATTTCCACTCAATGATTGAAGAATATAGTAAATGACATGATGGATTTTACATGGTTCACACTCACAATGCTATAACAAAGGATCAGGCATGTAAATGTGTAAAAGAACAAAAAACTCTAAAATCCCATTATTTTATAATTTCAATATTGATTAGCCTGTGTAACCCACATGGTTCACTACTATGGATATTAGGAAATCTCACTGCTCCCCAAAACCCAAGAATTCAATGATCAACATGATGAAATATTCCTCATAAAACTATGTTGATAGATATGTTAACCAACATTTTTGTTTTTTCATAAACATGTAAAATTTATAACATTCAGGGAGAGAATGGATTTACTGGAATGAAACATTAGTATTTTCCCCAAAAAATAGAAAACACCATGGGAATGGTCACCAACATTTAGTTGTTTTGGATTACCACTTCTCATATTGACATTGAACTCTAAAGGAAGCCACTATAACCATTTTGGACTTGAACATTTCCTAAAAATATAATATCAATCAACCATGAGGACAACTAATGAGTGGTGTGTGCCTTTTTATGGTCCTAAATTACCAAATTAGAAAACTCCAAACTTCATCTTGCCAAGAAGAATCATTTGAAAATCATGTTGACAAAAACAACCTAAAATAATTGTATGTGATTTTTAATAACATATTATCAAAATATAAATCATGATTATCTCTCTACATCCTATTTAGAGAATATCATAATGATTCTAAATATTTATTTTTAATAATAAATTATCTCAATAATGGTTCCTTTAATGGAAATTACATTAAAGATATAATAAACAAGAAAAGAATGTAATGAAATGGTATCTACGTGGAAAGGCATTACAATTTTTTTTACAATACTTTTAAAGGATTTAGTATAAATTAAAATAGATACATACTTATTTTCTATATAAAATTAAGAGGAAATGTGTGAGTTGAAAAATAAAATACACAAAAAAGAACATAGTGATTTATTTTATGAAAAAATCATATTTATGTAATAAAAATATCAAAAATTCAGATATATTATTTTAATTTGTAAAATAATATTTTATTTCATTTGAACCAGTAAAATATAATATTGTAAAGAGAAAATGTAAATTCCTACAAAAAAATATGAAATTTAATATAGGATAATGAAAGTGTAAAATCAATCCAATATTAAAATATTGTTGTTAAAGAATAATGATAATAACTCAATAAAGAAATATTGATTTAAATATTGCATTGCAACAGTCAAAATAGAAAAAAAGACATTGAGAAGAGGTAACATACTTATATAGAGAGTATAAAAATGGTAACAAACATAAATAGTGTAAAACTGAAAATCTAAAATACTAATAGATAGGAACAATTAACCCAACCCAAAATACAGTACATGTGTGGAGAAATAACTTAAATATATATATTTTCTACTTATTAAAGGGTAATAGTTAGAGAAAATGGGTTATATATCATTAGTAATATAACTATAGGATGACAGAACTGTAAAAATATAAAAATGTTAGAATTTGATGACATCTTTTTAAGTAAATTACAACCAAACAATCCAAAAAGAAATAAAATATTATAACTAGGAACCCTAATAATATATTTTTCATTACATTAAAACACCCACTTCACCCATATAGAATCGTCAAATTTTAGTATAAGGGTTAGGGAGAGTGATATTGAGAGATTTATCTAGACTAGTCATTGATTTCTTTTACAAAATTTTATTGATAGTTGTCTTTTATATATGAAATTCAAGGATGGATATTTTTTGAGAAGAATTATAATTTGTAGAATCTTGTCATCATCTGAGTGTAATTTTCGTTATCTAGTCTAGGAGAGGAAATATTCTTTAGAATAATAGGATTTAATTTTACACTAAAAAGATGTTCTATATTGTTTAATTATAAATTTACTTATTAAAAAATTTCTTTCATCAAATTAAAACCCCCTGTTACAAAATTTCAATTAATTTAATTATTTACCATGTTAATTATTTCTTTACCAAAAATAATATATTTTTATTCTGACCTACTTATAACATCATGATTCTAGATTTATAATCAATTTTATCAAATTGAAAATATAAACATGAGAATGAATTCATTAAAATAAATAATGATAATATATGAAAAAATTATTTATAATAAAAAAAATTGTTTTTAATTGAATTATGATGCATTTATTTTTCACGATTACATAGTTATTGTATGATTGATAATTATTTATTTTTATGTCATATTACATTTCCAATTTGTTAGAGAAATAAAATGTCTGTTTTTTGGCGGTGTTTATTGACAAATAATTTAAAGGGTAATCTATGATGGATTATAAAATCATAGGTAACTAATTTCATGATGCTTTAATGTGTTCCGAGTAAGTTGAATATGTTATATCTAGATGATAAAAACCACACTACATCAATATGTGTCTGGTTGCAATTCAAAAGATGAATTCATTGTCACATCGGAGAGAAGAAGTCCAATTGAAAATATCAAAAGATAATTTAAATAATGGGTATTTTAAATTTTCATGACACAAATATATCCCCATATAATCTATATTATTCAATTTTTAGAGCTTAATGGATATTTTTCTGTGTAGGTAGAAACTGCCCTATGATGTGTAGGTCACAAAAATTTGGGAGGCCACTAGAGAGTATCTTTTACACAATAAATGAACGATTGTTACACAAAGGTTCAGTCAAAATTCAGATCATATTATTCCAATATACAATAATAGAAATATTCATAACCGTGTGACATTGTAGTGTGGAACATTAAAACATAGTTTCGGTCTCAATATAGAAAACCTAAAAATGGTATAAGATGATATCAATTTGGGACTTGTCTTGAGATGTTGTTGGTTATTCCACAATGGGGACGAGTCAAGAAGATAATTTAGAATTAAAATGATGTATATTTTATGGGGTTTTCTGACTCAATTTTTTTAATGTTCTATAATAATTTTCTATTATTTTGAAATGGATATTCCTACCATTATCAAGGTGATTTGAAGATTTCAAATATGGGAATCCTAAATACTCTTGAGAGAATAAAGAGATATCCTTATTTTAAAAATGGTATAATATATTTAATCAATGAGATATTATAGATTCAAAATAATTTAAATAATATAGGAGATAATAGGTGGAGATATTTTTAGATATCTTAAGGGATGTTCAAGGTGTTTCATAATGTGGAAAAAGGAAGTGCTGAATACTAAACCATCATTGGTGTAACCTCATTCATGTTTTATAACGATCAATAAGAATATACTCAGAGGATAAATGAGCCTATTAAATGATGAAATTTTGTGAGTTATCTATATTATAGGGTTCTATAACAAGCCAGCCAGCATTCCCTATATAAATGTTAAATAAAAAATATTTGTGCTTAGTGAATTCGTTACATCGGTACATCAGCATTGCATACCCCATAGTGATATCCCAATGTGGTTAAACCTTGTAAAAATTAATTATTTCTAGATTAATATTATTTATCACTTCATATTCGTTTTGAGGGATAAGAGTGTTCCTACTAATAGTAGAACTAGTAATTTTTTCTGGTAATATGAATTAAAATGACATCCAAGGATTCACACCACCCCCATATCATTACATTTATCTTATATAAAAAGAAAAATTCTATCAATGAATATTTTTTATATTTTTTAAAAATATGTATTCGAATTAATTATTGATAACCCCAACCATAATTTTATTTTAGTATTTTACTGAATAATTTTACATTATAAAATAATTGGATGCAATACTATTTTATATCATTGGTCATTGAAATCAATAATGTTGACTTACATAGGATCATAGTTGACATAGAATGTGAAGAAAAATAAAAGTATGAATGAAGTAAGATATATAGTGAATCTATAGTATCCAATTAATATTGGGGTTCTTTTTCCAATGAAATAAATATGAACATTATATCAGTTATATCCTAACCTTCTATATGAGAAAAATTAATGAATGTCTATTAATTTGATTCCAAGGAGCGTAAATATAAATTTATATTTTTTCAAATAAGTATGAGGAAATTAGGATACATATAAATAAATATATTGATTAATTATTTCTCAAGTGAATATAAATTCAATGGAGATACAGAGACTTATGGAAACCCTCGATAATATAAAAATCATAAATATGATACTAACCATATTTCAGCCATGATTCATTGAAAAGGTGTTTGTTCTTGAAGAGATGGATCCAGATGAGGTCACATTGGATAGTATTCATAGAAAAATCATTGTATAAAATATGAATAATAATGAAATTGAGTCCTTGTAAAAGGAAAAAACATAGAAATTTAATTGAAAAAATGAATGAATCCTTATTTTTAATATAATTACGATGATATGAAATTCAACATGGTGATGTATTTCCTAACCTCATATCATAATCGTTGGAAAGGAATGTTAAAATTCATTCTTCCACTCAAACCCTTTCATTATTAAAATATAGGGAATCCTATTTAACATTTTCCTAATATGTTATAAGATAAATATGAAAGAAATCAAACCAATGAAAAATAATCAATAAATATCATGGGAAAGAGGACTTCAAAATTGAAAATATTTAAGAAGGAATATTATTTTATAATAGGATTATAGTTATGAAAATTTATGGTTGATGATATTGAGAGTAAAAAATACCCAAATGAATAATTCCTTATGGTAAACATGGTCAAACTATAAATAGAGTACTATTATTTTGAAGTTGATGGAAGATTGACCTCATTGTAGAACATGAAGCTACCATTGAAGAACTTAATTTTTGGAGGGATAAAAAAATGAAGGACAATTCAATGATTTATTATTATAGACATTATATAAAATATATATTTAATGGTAGAATTTTGAGTTGAATGTGAAAATTGAATTACTCATATTTGGAAAGTAAAAACATATATAATGAGGTTGGGTAATTACTCAAAATTTATTATAATGTCTTGATCATTGATTACATTAAAATATTGCGACATATGGAGTCTAGAATATCATATAATAGAATGTGAAGTTACGTACCTACAATAAATTTTTGAAGACCAACAAAGAATTATAGCTCTGGCTATGAAATCAAGAAACTAAAAAGTGAGTCTATAGATTAGGTGGATCAGACACATAATTTTCTATCAATGAAGTTATATTATTTACCATGAGAGCCTATATTTAAAAAAAATTTAAAAACCTATATAGGTATTTCTCCAAAATTACAATGATTTCATGGTTAATTCAAAACTACATGTTCAAAAATAAAAATGATATATTAACTAAGCTACATATAAAATGACTGATGATGCTATATGAACCTCTATATAATTTTACAAAAAATATCACAAAGGTCTACTGTTATTATTCTAGGAAATATAGAACATATAAATTCCATGTGTTCCATTATAAATCAAGATGGAAAATCACGTGAGAAACAAATAATGATGTAATGAAACAAATATACTTGATATATTCAAATTCTATTGTTTGTAGTGTGAATGTTATCGGTGAAAACCCGTGAATCTTTTATCAATTATGAAATTATCTTTGTTAATGGGAACTTAGGAATGGGATTATTTATAGTTTTATTAATGATCATATGGGTAAAATTTTCTAATGAAATTTTAACCTATCAAGATTAAGTCAGCCCATAAAATTTATAGGATTTCCAAGAATAGTCACAAATTAAATAGGTGAATAAGTATACATGGATTAGGAAATAAATAGCTAATAAGGTAAATATTAGGAATATTTATTTGAAAAACATAGATAAAACTAGAGTATATATTTAAAATTGTTGACTCACTTTTCATATGATGGAATCATATATCTAGTAATAAGAATATTGTTCAAAAAATTATTCATTCAATTTGTAATTAATGGAGGTTTGAAAATAAAAAAATCTAGGATAGATAAAGATTGGAAGAAAATAAATAATGAATCTAAATTTATTTGTATTAAAAATCATAGGTCACAATTTTCTTTTCAAAATATAACTTTGTGAGTCATGAGATAGAATTTGTTTTACCGAAAAGACTTCCATTATCAAATCATATGATTGTATAATTGTTATATAGGGGATTTTTACTAAAGGATATTAATACCTTATTAGTGGAGAAATATATGTGTTTTATATCAACGTAATATTAGAATATGTTTAGTTACAATAGGTTAAGAAACATGATTGAAAATTCTATAGATTATTTTGTTATAAATAAGAGAGATCACAATACCCCTAAATATTTATGTTTTTTCACTCACACATGAATTAAATTTAAAAATTTAATTATCATTCATAAAAACATAAATTCAATTTAAAAAAGGTATAAAATGTTTTATTAGTTAGTAAATGTGGATCTTGGTGTTCCAATTTCTCATAAAGAAACTATTCCATCCTAGTTTTTTCATATATCATTTTCATTTAAATAAAAATATATGAGTCTTAAAAACACTAATAAAAATATAGTAATTGTTTTTCAAAATAGTACACAAACTCAGAGTATGATATACGGAAACCCTTCTATAGAAAATTTTGCAACTAGTTAAGAAAAATTACCATAATAATTATTAGTAAAAGTGTACATGAAAACATATATATAATAATTAAAATATCCTAACCCTCTCATTGGGATCATCCAAAATTAGAAAAACACTACAAATGAATATAGAAGATGAATAGAGAAACATTTAATGATAATAACCATATTCAAAAGTGAGGTATTTTCAATCATAAAGAGTTCAATTTATTCAAAAATAACATTTCTATGTAAGCCACATATTTAATAATGGATCTGACTGTAATAATATAGTTTTGGGTCTCTTTAGATAATAATTTTAGTAATAAGTGAAATAAAAAATGTAGTTAATTTTACCCTTTTGATATATATACTATATATACATTATAATTGATTAAATTTAGAATCAAATTCAAAGTTGAAAAAATAATACACAATGTACCCTATTTATGATGCTTGTATAATTAATTAGTAAATTTTAGTGAGTAATTGGAAGTACCTAAAAAAGTATAATTTCAATACTTGAATAGATAATATAAAAATTTATTTATATCATAAATTTGTCAAAATAAAATTAATTGTAAACAAGTATGGTTAATAATATATAACATTTTAAGGGAATAAATAAGAACAACTAATATTTAAAACAAGAATAATTATGTTCTTGTATAACAAATATTTTCTTGGTAGTATTTTTACAATATATAAATTCATTGGAATCATAATTAAATTAATAAATTAGACCAAACTAGTAGTCATTCCGGCTCACTCTACCAATGCATTGTAGGACTAGAAGTTAGCCACACATCGGAAGCTATCATTGTCCAGCATGCATGGAGGCAGGGGAAGAGGTTACCTCAGATGAAAATAGTGTCAAATATCATCAACATAGAGTTCATTTTAGGCATTGAGTAGGCCGATGCGCATTCATGGGTTTTGGTGGGTTGTTTCCTGTATGTGTGCATGTGTGTGTGTGTATTTAGGATCATACCATGTTAATAGATTTTTACCATTAAATAAGACAGGTTAACTAATAAACCTATTCTTAGTTTTACAAGAAATAGATGTGCGATGTGCTCTTTGATTACTATTCACTTTATAATATAACCTCTTATAACATCGACCATAGGATCAGTTGAATTCCATTTATCTGATCATCACAAATGTTATCATTTACACCATTATTCTACTTCTTACTCCACGTAGGATGCAAATGTTTTTACATTAGTCTAAACCTATTTTTCAATCTCCAATTTTGGTCATCACCATATCCTTCCACCATAAGGGGATGAAAACATGGAAAATTTACACATAGTTTTCTACCACTATTGAATTTTCCATGATGAAAAACAAAATCATCCAAATAATCACAATAACTGTTTTGTATACTGAAATCTTGGATCACATGTGTAAATTATATCTTTTTAAGGAAGCTTTAAAAGGATGAATTAAACCCAAAAAATAGTTATCAAAATTGAATTCCACTATTATTATTTCAAAATAAAAAATTACAATCTTTAAAACTCCAATTTTTTAATGGTTTATACATGTGTTATACCTATATATATATTTATTAACATCATTTTATACGCTTAAATGGTAAATTATTATGTTATCAATAGATGTTTCTTACAAATTATCCAATATTATATTTCAGGTTCAAGTAATGATAATGTGGGAAAACAAAAGTCTATATATTTATATATATGAATATCTAACTACATTGGGAACTAAACCATATTTGGAAAGAAGTTACACCCATTTCCCCCTCTCTTCATTTTCCTCTCCAAACACATATTGTATGTTAAGGGAATTTAATTCCTTTACTATTTGTATACCATGAACCAAAAACTCCCGGTCTTTCCTAATTGGTTCGAGCACCCAATTAGAGAGCCTTTCATTCCTGCCTTCTAATATGTTAGGGTATATATATATATATCAAAATAAGGGATCATATACTTTTTAAATAACTAAATTTATTATAGAATAATTTTTTCTAATACATTGTTTTCAAAAAGCCACTCATCTTATTCAAACCCCCTTTCATGAAAGGGAGAAGTTATATTTTGAATTTTATTTAACTATTTTATGTATGGATGTTAATTCATTTAAATTATGAATTTATTCAAGGTCTATTTAAAATAGATTATTTAATTTTAAAATTTATATTTTATATATTAATTTTTGAAACCCCCTTTTATGTAGAGAATTTATATTCATAAAAGTATTTATGAAAATATGTTATTTAAATATTATATGATCATATATCTAAAAACCCCTTAATATTAATAAGATATATTTTATGAAAAAAATTATAGTCCAAGTAAAGATGAATATGTTTGAGAAGATATTATTTTTTTATGGAATTTTATATTTACAATGTCTAATTTTATGTATTGATGTATTACTCAATGTTTAATTAAAATGCATCATTTTATGTAAAAAAATTGTGGTTTTTCATTAATGAGCATAGTTTTGAGACACACTCTGTATTTATTTATTAAATTTCATGATTATAAATACAATTATGTTCCCATGAATAATTATCTTCTTACCTGAATTATTTTGGAAATATAATTTATAAATTATGGATTTCTATGAACTTTTTTATAAAAAGGGGCTTTTTCTAGAATAGAGTTTAAAAAGACAACATTTGATATAATTTTTTTTAACTAGAGAATAATTTCCATAGATGTTAAAAGTATGGATTAATAAAACATAAATGACAAAAGAAAACCTCTCAAACATTAGTTTTCACAAAACTCAACACATGGGTATGAAACATGATTATGATGAATAAAGAGTGAACCCTCGACCTCAAGAGGAGATTTTCCAAAAGTGATACATCAAGGAGAAATATGGATTTATTAATGGTTTTCTTGTATGAATTTATTCTACAAAACACTAGAATTTTCATAAAATAATGGTTTCTAAAACCTAATGATTAATTTTAGTTATTTTAAAAGGATAATACATAATAAAATTCATTTAAAAAATAATTATGTATATTTATATATTTTTTTACATTATCATTCAATGATATATGTTGAAAATATGGATTATAATGTTATTAAAAATGTTCTGATATAATCCAAAAAATAAAAATAATTTTTCCCAATAAATTATTATTTTCAATGTCTTTTGAATAGTATTTTCTAAATATTTTAAAAAATCTAGAAATTATATTTTTGATAAAATTTCTCAAAATTTTATATTTTTCATAAAAAAGAAAAAATTGAAAGAGATTTAAAATAGTGTTTTCTAAAGGTATTACAATTGTATTTAAAACCCCTTTATATAGAATTTTTATGCTCACCCAACATTTTCAAATGTCTGTGTAGGGGATCATTAGATATTTTCATGGAATTTAACTTATATATAGAGTTATCTCAGGTGAAATAAAATAGTAATTTATTTAAATATTTGAACACTGTTATGAGGTAATATATTGTACCTTTTCTCTATATCCTAGACTAGAGATTATCCTCTATTTTTAAGGAAGTATATATTGTTCAGTATTATTTTGTTAAAAAAAATTATTTTTCACGGGATCTGGAGGAGCGGATCTCGGTTCTCTACACAAGGAATCAAGGGTATGATTTAAGGAAATTTAGAGATTTTGATGTTTAGGTAGAATATAGTTTGATTTTATATTGTATTATTACTTTTATAAAATCATTTCCTTCTTATTATTTTACCATTAACGAGAAGCATAAAAATTGAAGGAGAAAGAGCCCAAAAAAACTCATCTCACTCATCCATTGGATCTAACTACATTAAATAATCCTAAATTCTTGCTCATATGACATCAAAACTGTTACCATCTTCTATGTCACATTCAAAATACTCTATGAGGAAACTAATACGTCTAATATTCACCGTTTATTTCATGTATCATGGTTTTATAATTAAAATAAATATATTCCTAATTTCCTACAATACATGGTGTTGAAGATTCTATATAGTTAATTTTAAATTTTTAATCCTAACAAAAACATAATAAATAATAATCAATTATGATGGTTATATAGAGAAGGGTGACCTCCATTCTGGTAATATATGTTAAATCTTAATTTCATTATCTTTGAAGGTATAAATGAAAATTTTGAAATATTTAATGGAAAATTATTTTGATTATCTTGAAAAAAATTTGGTTCAAATGGATGTCCAAAAATAATATTAAAATTATAAAACATATTTTAATAACTAAAAAGTACTTAATAAAATTTATAAAAACTACAAAGGCTATATTTTTAGAATGGAAATATTGTGTTTTGAACGTTCCATGAGGTTCCATTTCCATTGGTGGACACATTCTCTTCATTGTTGATGCCAGTGTAGAAGTCCTTGTTAATTTTATGAGTAATTTCAATAGAATATTTTAATATAATTTTCTATTTTTATTTATTTTAATAATGTTATTCTGTATGAATGAAGAATGTCCATGTTTAAATATTACGATTTTAGACTTATATTTTGAAAGAATTGTGGAGGGACAATTACACTTAATGGGGGTAGATTATAACAACCCCACATTGTTAATATGTAATTTTGTTTCAAATAAATTAAGTGACTCTTGATAACTCAAGTTAGAAGAGATTAAATTGTATTCAAAACAATACACACATAGATACATTGATATATGTACACATTAAACTACAAAAGTATACAACTAGTTATGTAAACATATCTCAATCATTAGTAGTGCAATAGGAAATGATACAATAAAGATAAAAATTCCAAGATTGTTACCATTCTAACTCGGATCGACCATGAATAGAAAACACTTCCATGAATGATAAAAAGGTAGATACAATAAAAGAATATTATGAAGCATCTTTACGAGTGGTAAATAATCATTCAAATGGAGTTCAATTTATTAGGTAAAATATTATAAATATTCAATATATAAAATAAATTATCTTACCATTATTTTATATCCAGTCAATCATTTTAGATAAATAAGTTAGTAAGGATCAAAATTAAAAAAGCATCCCTTATAACATTTTGGATATTTATACAATACAATTATCTATGTATACATATATAATACAAGGTTTAATTTAAAATAAATTATTTGATGTAAATACAATATAAACTTATATAAGTTATTAGGCTTAGGTAAATAATTCTTAAATTTAACAAAGTAATATTTTGAACCATAAAATAATAATGTTAATAATTGATCAGTGAATTAAAAAATTGTTTTATGTCATAGATTTTAAAAGTACTTTTTAATAGAAACCAATAATGGATAATCAACCAAACAAAATGAATTTGTAAGAATAACTAATATGTAAATCATGTATAATTATGTTTAGGTAGAATACATATTTTATGGTTTTAATAACCATTATTTATAAATTTTAAAGCCTAATTATTTTAGAAATTTAGGACATCCAAGAAGCCATCTAGGCCTTCTCAACCCATGCTGTGTGGAACCATGGGTCAACCATACATGGGGATACGTCTTTTTCAGCATGGTAACTAGAAATGTATGAGATCACCATATGGGATAATGTATTGAATATTATCAATAGGGAGAACCCACTGGGATGTTTGTAGGCCCATGATTATTCAATGGTTGTGCAAGGCTACAGACCTCATTTTTGTTTGTGTATTTGGGAATGTACTATGTTGATCGTTTCTTCCCATTAATAAGGATCATTCAATTGTTAAAATAGAGGTCACCTGGATATGAAATTTATGTGGGGAATTATATTCCATTACTATTCACCATTTAAAAAATTCCTTTATAACATCATATGTTTGATCATTTTAATTTCATTCATCTTATCATCATAAATGAATTTGACTTCCTCATGGTTCTCCTCCTTCTACTACATGCCATGTCGAAGAAAACATTTCTATATAAAACTGATCGTGTCTTGTCCAATGGGGTTCATTTCCATATCTATCCATTGTAATGGTAGAAAAAAATATGTTTCCTAGACACGGTGTTCTAGAATTGTAGATTTTTTAATGATGGAAAAACCACCTCATAGAAACAACCACCATAGATTTTTGGCTGATAGACATCTTCTAACACTTGTTTAAATTCATGCTTCAAGATGAATATTTATGATTTCATATTAAACACAATGAATTGTTTTCAAAATTTAATTCAATTTTATTGTTAAAAAATAAAAACAATCATTCTTTAAAACCCTAGTATTATGTTGTATACATGTGTTATTCCTATAGAAATGTTTTTTGATTCCTTGGTTGGGACACTAAAAACATAGGTTCACTATTATATTTTTAAATGGTATTTCCATCAATAAATCCCATCAACTATTGAAGTATCAATCAAAGCTTCTATTGGTATTAAAACCTCTATCTATATACTAATTTTGACCAATAGAATAAAATCTATCATCATTAGAAATAACTTTCCCACATTTCCCCCATATCTTATTTATTTTCTCCCCATACCAAAATTAGATGTGAAAATAATCCACTAAATTAACTTGTAATGACCCAGAAATTTCAAGGAATTTGTTTTCTTAATTTCGTTAAAATTTTACGTGTCTGTGGCTTCTTACGGGACTTAATTCTGAGAACCGGTGTTCCCGGAATAAATTTCCAATGTTTTGCATAGGTATGATCAGTAAACGAACGAGTGGGTTTTCCTATCTTTTTAACTGGTGCTCAGAATTGAAATCTGAGCGCGCCGATGAACTCGCAGCACCGGTAATTGCTTAAGGGGACCTTTAACGCAGTTGAGTTTTAACCAATCTGAGTTTTATTATTTGGGGATTTAGTTTTAAATATTTAAAATTGTGTGAATTTTTTTATCTTTATATGTTAATCTCTAACATGGGAAGTTGTTGGTGGGTCCCATGACCAACCAACTTCCCATGTGTGGATACATGAAAGGTGGGGCCCACACGAGCCCTAACTATTCATCTTTACCAAACCCCCTTAACCCCCAATATTTAATTTGTTAATTCCTTTTATTTGTGTAACTCTTCCTCTCCTCTTTCTATCTCCCTTTAACTCATGCCAATCCACCATAATTAATAAATTGAACCTATTCAATTAATTAATTATGTGTTTTTAATTTTGAATTTTGAGAGCTTGGCAGGTTTGATTAAAATAAGATGATGTCTTATTTTAAATGGGTTGGCAACTGTTGTGTGAGGAGGATTGGAGACCTCTTGAGTTTTTGAAGAGCACCAACTCTCCGATGAAGAACGACCATCCCTCTCGGCGAAGAACCCTCCCCGATTCTCCATCAAGGGAGGATACACCGCCGCATGGAATTCTCCAACGACGACATGTCATCTTTTCTTTTTTCCATGACAATAGAGAAGACACCTCTTCTATTTCGGGTATGCTCCGACGATGATGAAATCAACACCGTCATCCACGACACTCGGCTAACACGGATCTTATCCAAGGAATGGGTTGTTATGTTCAAGTTTTAATACCATTCAGCAATGTTATTCAATTATTGAGTTTTATTTGGCCGCTTGATACCATGTAGACAAGGAAGGGCTCGGACCACACGCACAAGGTCCTACCATTCCCCTTTCTTTTGTTGATTATGGACGATGGTGGCGGACTGCAACGAATTGACCGGCATCGGGCCGTCCACGAGCGGATCATCAATGATTGATTACCGGGTCACCGCAAACGCGCGGCACCGTCGTGCTATGTAGAGGAGAGAATAATCGCGGCATTGTCGAGCCGCGACGGAGGGGCTCGGTGCCGTCGCACCGCGCTGGAGCTAAGTGGCCGCGGCTGGGGTGGGCCGCGGTGGAGGGGCGCGGCGCCGTCGCGCCCCACCAGAGCTTTAGGGCCTGTGGCCGGGGTGGGCCGCAACGGAGGGGCACGGCACCGACGCGCCGGTTGAATAATTCCATGGCCTAAGGCTGCTGCGGATCTGGAAGGCCGGTCGGTTGTGCCGACCGCCGATGCCATCAAGAGGCAGGACCCGAGTGGGTCTCGCGATTACCCAAGGGCCGACCGTCATGGCTGGCTATTTTGAAAAAAAACCGGCAGGTGTAACCCCCCCACCCCCCCGGACCAGTGGCTAGGGTAGGCCCCACTAAGAGCCGCCACCCTGCCTGGTGGGCCTGCCTCGCAGCAAACCGCCTGGGCCACGAGGGCCGGGCCGCGCCGGCCGAGCCGGGCCTCCAGCGCCGGGCCGGGCTGCTGGCGCTAGTCCAGCCACGCCCTATCGGGCCGGACCCAGACCAAGGCGGTTCAACCCAGTTCGGGCTGACAAGGGGGTGTTGGGCCGGGTCGGATCGGGCTCAGACACCCTATTTTTCAGACCGTTTTCGATTAAGCGGACATATCATGTGTTACAGACCTTCGATCGACGTTCCGTCAGTTGCGTAGGATTCCTTGGATCGATACCGTGGTTTCTTTATATTAAACCAAAGGTTTTGGTGAAATTTGGGTATGAACGGGTTGGTTCGAACTCAAAACGAACCAGTCCCTCGGAGCAGAAACGATTATAACTTGAGCTCCAGACATCTGATTGACGTGTCATCGACTTTGTTGGTTATCTCTTGATGAGATGATTCTTTTGGAATACTCGTCATGGGTTTTGGATGATATTAGAGTATGGTTGGGTTGGTTTTATCTTAAAACCCAACCGGGCCCCTAGAACGGAAAAGCTAATAACTCACAGATCGGGCATCCGATTGATGTGTCGTCTTTTGTGTTGAGACCCCTATGACGAGGCAGTCCTTTGTGATACTTCTACGTGAGACTTCGTGACACTTGGAAGTAAAGACCAGTAGCTAGTGGAGCGGACCCTCCTGGAGACGAGCATACGGAGTGCAGAGACCGAGTAGCTGTAGACCTGACGACTGCTTGACCGATTTGACTCATTGTGATTAGGTTAGCGCAGGGGATGGAGCACCTAGTATTTGGTGACAGACCCACGGCGGATGGAGCGCCTGGAAGTTGGCAGAAGACCCGCAATACTCGATAGGAGGAGTACCTATTTAGGATATTTGGGAGAGCGCCCGGTATTTGGGAGAGCGCCCCGTATTTGCAAGCAGACCCGCGGTACTGGACAGGAGGAGTACCTCAGTAGTCTATGGTTAGTGAGTAGCACCTCAGAGTCGTGACAGGGCCACTGTACTTGACAGAGGAGAAGTTCTCCAGCAGTTGTGGTTTCGATAAGGAAAATCTTGGTTTGAGCTGATTCGATGACTTATGTGTTTACCTCATGATTGATATGGGTTATTTGATAACTTTGGTATATGTATGGGCAACAAACTAAGTAAAGGTTGTATGTTGAGATCTTTCATTGTGGTTTATCCTTGTTGGATTTATTGAGATCTTGAGGGTCTCAGGGTATCTGCTGAGTAACGTTATACTCACCCCAACACGGGCTATGCCAACACCTCATTGTGTTGGATGCAGAAAATGGACACCACTGATTGTGGATGAGGCTTTTAGAGCTTAACGGTACCCGAAGGTGGTCTTCACAAAGAGACGGTACCTGGACGTGGACACTTGGCGTGACAGCACACGGAGCAGACCGATAGACACGTAGTGACAAGGAGGACATATATACCTACCGTTCATGTAGGAACCCATAGGATGATCTAGGAGCAACTTCACCATTCAGCTATTTGTCTTTTCAGTTGTACTTTCTTTCAGTTGTACCTGTACCTTTCCGTTGGGCTTTTATTTCTGGCCCTTTTGTACTTTCAGCACACTAGTTATAGCTTTACTTAGTGTTTGCTTTTTCTTTTACTCTGATTTCATGTTGGTTTACGATTTATAAAGGTAATGCCTTCCTAGTTATAGGTATTTATGCCTTTGGTGCTAGTCACCATCCCCTGGCCTATGGAAGGCGGGCTTGGGGTTATTTTGACATGGGTCCCGGGGGATGGGTCGTGACAAATTAGTATTATAGGAATCAGTTCTACCGCAGAACTCAGGACTCTGATAATTCTTTTCTGTGATGTAATAGTGTTAAGGGTACTGAGTGTGGTCATCAATTCAGGGATTCAAGTGTTGGTGCGGCGGCCGACGTATCGATACACAAGGACACTGACTAGTGATTTTCGACCTAGTGCACAAAAACACTGATTGCGTGTGTGTTTCTAGAAGTTTCTTTAAGTCAGCTCAAACCAGTTTATCTCACCAGGTTTAAATCGTTTGACCGTGTGGCATATGTTCAGGATGTCTCCATGCAGACAGTCAGTTGGAGTTCTGAGAGAGTAATCGATGACGACCAACCAAAAAATGAGACTCCGATGAATAGCTGGCTTTCTATGATGGAAATTTTGGGTGGTGTACCAGTAGCACCACCACCCATTAGGTAGTAGATGCCACCATCTGTGCTAGTGGATGGTGCACGATGACAGAGCGCGTTGCACGAGTTCTAGCAGAAGAGGCCTCTGATGTTATGAGGTGAGGCAGATTCCAGAGCAGTAGTGGACTGGATGGAGGCGATTTCTCGAGTTCTACACCTATTTTAGACACTAGTAGAGAAGATGGTGATCTTAGATATGAGTGATTTCCCAGTGAGTGACCATGAGGTTGGTCTGTATAATAATGAGGCCTTGGTATGGGGACCGATGCCTGAGACAGTACCTTCGGGTAGTGTACCAACTATATCACTACATGTTGGTCAGTAGCTTCAACCTGTGGTATCGGTAGATGACACATGTAGGCTTAGTGCATTACACGTGTTTCAGCATTAGATACCCCTCATGTTCCAAGGCATGCTCGACTCATAGGCAGCTGAAGACTGGCTTGAGGTACTAGCTTAGAGTTTTCTAGAGCTTATACATCTTCGGAAGGATGACATGTCAGAAGCTGCATATTTATCGAGGCGTACTTATCATTCCATGTACATGATGAATACGATATGATCAATACTTTAGAGCTCGGACATCTGAGCTATGTGTGTTTAAGGATATCTGAGCCATAACATCTCCCTCTATGCATTCCTACTTATGCTAGGGTGCTAGAGGGAACCATTGTGGTTGAATGTTATTTGGATGAATGAATACAGCTAGTGAATGTAAGAAGTAAGAAATAGGAAACTGGCACCCGTCTCAGAGACTTGAGCATGTAAAATTTCTCAAGAAGAAGAAGTGTTAAGGATAGATGAATCTGCAGAGCAGCAGACGTGGAAGCAGATCTAGGAGAGCAACATGAGGTGGTGAACATTTCTACATGTTACAACCACCTACCATTGTAGTCCCTACTAGGCTCAGGGATATGGAGGGCAGGGGAAAAGAGTAGCTGCATGCGGTCAAGGAGTGAGACCGAAAGGCTCTGGGGATGATTCGAGGAATGATCTGGGTCTACTACTAGCTGCCGTATCAACAGACATTGATAAGAATCAATCATTCCTTCCACGAATCTTGTCCCAGAACTAAAGTTTCTGGTTAAAACCATTGACTCGACACTCACCTATGGAGATACCTTTGGGAGGAGACTCGATAATCAAACATACGCCAATAGTGTGATCTGACCCTTGAGGTGAGAGTTTCGGTTGGAACCTCTTGGTGGCAGCGTCGTGGCCTTACGACATTGGTCTGGGTATGGATTGGATCCACAGTTCATACAAAGATTGATTTTATTTGGAAAAAAAATGTTTTGTGGTTTACCTACAACGTTGGAATGGGGTTTTCCCTTTGTCGGAAAAAAGGGAAACCCAGGCAGCACCGGATAAACTCATTCATAGGAGGGTTCGGCCAATCACTTTTGAGTCGGCCAACTTTAACATCATTGCAGTGCGAGTATTGATTAATCAGCTCCTCCAGGACTATGACTTTGATATAGTATATACTTCTGGGAAGGGGAACATTGTTTCAGATGCGCTCAGCAGGGGTACTAGAATTCAGCTGCTATGAGAGGCGATAGAGCAGCTGGCCACGTTACTGATATCCTATGCAGACAAGAGAAGAACTAGTTCCAGGCATGGAGTCCATTGTGCATGGTTCTCCTTGTTATCATGTTGTTGTTGTCTATGGTTGTTATGAGTCTTTTACTAATAGCTTCAATAATAAAAGACACTTATCTTGTAATGTTTACTTCACTGTCCTTTCTGTATGGTCGATACTAAGAGGTTCCGGTTAAAAATGTTGACTTGACCCTCACTTTCGATATTTCAATTAGAGGAGACCCAGTGACCACACACTGTTGCAGACAGGGTGACTCAACCCTTGGAGGTGAGAGTGACGGTTGAATCTATTGGTAGTGGCGTCGAGGCCTTATGACGTCATCCAAGACATGAATTGTACTATTCATGTCAGGATTGACTGTATTAGGCAAAGAACATGGTTCATCCAGGGGATGAGACCAGATTTCAGTTTTCGAAAAAGGAGAAATATTACCAGATATTGTAGGACCAGAGATGGCACTGGCTATGATATAGAAGGTGAAGATCATCCACGAGCAGATGAAGACTGCATAGAGCAGGCATAATCCTATGTTGATAGGAGATGGGAGACCACTGGAGTTCGAGGATGGCTACCACTTTTTATTACAGGTCTCACCTCTATGAGATCTACAGATATGTGGCTGAGGCGGCAAGTTATATCAAAGGATCATTGTACCTTTTCAGGTTTTCAACAGAGTAGGCAAGGTGGCTAACCACCTGGCCTTTCCACCTCAGATGCACCGGGTGCATGATGTCATCAACATATCTCAGCTTGGGAGATGTGTGCACAACAAATCCGTCATCATTGACCACACGTAGCTAGGTATTGATGATGGGGTGACTTTTATGGGGTTTATGTAGAGTATGAGGATCAACAAAAGTGGGTCCTATGAGGATGGTCGACTCCATTTGTGCGCTTTTGTTGGCAGCACAGGAACCTTTAAGAGAGCACATGGGAGTGGGATGCTCATATGCAAGCTCAGTACCACATTTAGTTTCCCTTGTTTGTGATATATATTTACAGGGACGCAAATCCCTGAGGTGGGAGTAATGTGAAGACCCGGAAATTTCACAGAAATTTTTTCTTAATTTCGTTGGAATTTTACGAGTCTGTGGCTTCTCACAGCACTTGTTTCCGAGGCCCGGTGTGCCCAGAATCAATTTCCGAAGTTTAGATCGGGTACATTCAGTAAAAAACGAGTGGGTTTTACTATCTTTTGAACTGGTGCTCGGAATTGAAATCAGAGGGCACGATGAACTTGCAGCGCTGGTAATTTCTTATGGGGACCTTTACCGTAGTTGCATTTTAATCGGGTTGAGTTTTATTATTTGGGGATTTAGTTTTAAATAAATAAAATTGTGTGGACAAATTTTTTATCTTTAGAAGTTAATCCCTCCCATGGGAAGTTGTTGGTGGGGCCCAAAACCAACCAAATTCTCATTTTGGATACTTGAAATGTGGGTCCCACAAGATCTTCAACCATTCATCTTCCCCAAACCCCCTTAAACCCCCCATATTTAATTTTTTAATTCATTTTATTTGTGTAAATATTCCTCTCCTCTTTCTCTCTCTCTTTAACTCATGCCAACCCACCTTAATTAATAGATTGAACCTATTCAAATAATTAATTATGTGTTTTTAATTTTGAATCTTGAGAGTATGGAATTTTTGATTAAAATAAGAGGAAGTCTTATTTTAATTGGGTCGTCAATTGTTGTGTGGAGAGGATTGGAAAGCTCTTGAATTTTTGAAGAGCACCAACTCTCCGATGAAGAACGACCATCCCTCTCGGCGAAGAACGCTCCTCGGTTCTCCATCAAGGGAGGAGAAACCACTGTGGAGAATTCGCCAACGACGACACATCATCTTTTACCTTTTCCGAGATAAGATAGAAGACACTTATTCTTTTTCAGGCATGCTATGACGATGATTAAATCAACACCATCATCCAAGACACTCAGCTTCCGCGGATCTTATCCAAGGTTGAGGTAGTTATGTTCATGTTTTAATACCATTCATCAATGTTATGCAATTCTTGAGTTTCCTTTGGCCGCTTGATACCATCATGATAAGGAAGTTCTCGAACCGCATGAACACAGTCTGACCCTCCCCCTTTAGTTTGTTGATTATGGATGATGGAGGCGGACTGTGAAGAACTGGCCGGCGTCGGGCCGACCATGAGCGGATCGTCAACACTTGATTGTCGGGTGGCCATAAAGGCACGACACCATCGTGCCGTACAGAGTAGAGCCAGACGGTGGCTGAGCCGAGCTGCGGCGGAGGGGGGCGACACCGTCGTTCCCCACCGGAGCTTCAGGGGTCGCCGTCGGGGCGGGTCGTGACATATCTGGAAGGGGGGCCCGCTGTTCCGACCGCCCGTGCCATCAAGAGGCAGGACCTGAGTGGGTTCCATGGTTACCCAAGGGTCGTCCATCATGGCCGGCTGTTTTGAAGAAACCGTGGGGTGTAACCCCCCCCCCCCCCCCCTGGACCAGCGGCTAGGGCGACCTCAGTGGGGGCTGCCACCCCGCCTAGTCGGCCAACCACGTTGGCCGGGCCACGCTAGTCGGGCTGCGCCGGTTGGGCCGGGCCCCAGCACTGGGCCACACCCTACTGGGCCAGACCCGGACCCGGGTCAGGTCGAACCGGTTCGGGCCGCCCCAGGGGGTGTTGGTCTGGGTCAGATCGGGCCCAAACCCCCTATTTTTCATACTGTTTTCGGTTAAAAGGAAATATCATGAGCTACAGACCCTTGATGGATGCACTGTTAGTTTCACAGTATTACTTGGATCAAGACAATCATTTCGGTATATTACACCCAATGTTTCGACGATTTTTGTGTATGACCGGGTTGGTTCGAACTCGAAACCAACCGGGCCCTCGGAGCGGAAACACTTATAACTTGAGCTCCAGACATCCGATTGACGTGTCGTCGACTTTGCTGGATTACTCATAATCAGACTGTTCTTTTGGCATACATCACGTGGGTTTTGGATGATATTGGAGTATTCTCGGGTTTGTTTTAGCTAAAAACCCAACCGAGCCCCTAGAACGGAGAAGGTAATAACTCCCAGACCGGGCATCAGATTGACGCGCAGTCTGTTGTGTTGAGACCCCTATGACGAGGCAGTCCTTTGTGATACTTCTACGCGAGACATAGTGACACTTGGAAGTAAAGACCAGTAGCTCATGGAGCGGACCATTCCGGAGATGAGCGCACAGTGTGCTATAAGGCCCCGACCTTAAACCTTACTTAATATTAAATTAAATGAATAATTCACATTGAGGATCTTTTCAAGTTTAGAGTTTTAGAGAATTAGGAAATAACTATTACATCTCAAAAGATTACAAAGTAGACACTTCTACTAAGATTCCATAAAATAAAAAAACTCTTAAAAAGAAACATGTCTAGTTCCATGTTTTATATAGCATGACTTTCCCTTGATCCCATCCTTGACCCTATTCCACATTATGTCTAGTGAAAAACATTTCAAAAAAACATGGGGTGAGCATAAAAAGCTCAGTAAGGGATACACAAATAATGAAAACTGTTAGTTTTTCAAACATTAAGTAAACCATGTATACTTTATCAAAGTAATACCTTCACCTTCATGAAGTAGTAAAAACTCTTCACTGAATAAAATATCATTACTTACCTTTTTGTAACCAAAGGATTACCATAAATCCCATATAAAGAACACATAACATATATAAAGGTAACTTGGGACATAAACACACTTAAGTGGAATAACCATACGGTCGACTTCCACACATATCACTTAATGGAATAGCCATACGGCCAACTTCCATACAAACTTTATAGAATAGCCATACAGCCGACTTCCATACCCAATGCATTGGAGGTTATAACATAACCACCAATCCTGGTATTCGCGACACCACCCGTCATATGGTTCATCACGTAACCACCCATCAAATGTCCAAGTACCATTATAAAATCATAAGATATAAAACAAATATAATTGAAAGAAAACATTTCCACACTTTGATCACAATATATCACATAAATATATTGACGTAACAAATCCATTATAAAAACCATTTTCAATACCAAAATACATAAAAGAGTATATGGTATTCATTTCATTTAAAAAAACATTACGGCTTGTTCAGGAAGCCAAAGACCAAATAATACTCACGGCGGCGGAAAAGGTCGGTGTCACCGTGTACGATAAAAGAAACATTCGTTTTTGTTGTTTTGTAAAATGCTTCGTAGAAAAATATTCCTTTTGTATAAAAGTAAAAGTAAAAGGGGTTTATACACCGTATGAAAGAAAGTTGTGTATGAAACTAAATATGCCTCAATGAATGGAGATTGAGACGAAGTCCCTTACCTCGGGTCCGACTTGACTCGATCGTTCTTTAACGTCCAGAATAATAAACTTTATTAAATTTCTACTTTCTTAAGAACCTTTTTTAATGTTCATTATTACTTTTATATCACTTATTACGATGTTATAAAAATTATGTAATCATTTATGTTAATAATGTTTGTTTTGTCGATATTTGGTTCTTAAGTCGAAAGTGGACTTCTTACAATTACATGTTGTTCGTGTGGTCAAAGTCCATTATATCCAGAATGAAATACCTCATTTTTATATCATATATATCATATATATCCATCATATACATGTATTTATAATATTACATAATCATTTAGAGGTAATAAATGAAATGCACCGTTCATGGAGACGGTAAGCAGTACGTACGCATGATCACTACTTTCATTTCTTTGTCACATTAATGGAATTAAAACTAAATGAGAGGTATGTATATTTAAATTATAGAATTATATTAATCATTTATATGTATCATTAATCATATATATCCATTATATACATGTACTTTTAATAGTACATTACATTTGGGGACAAGAAATGAAATGCACCATTCATGGAGACGGTAAGCTGTATGTACGCATGAACGCTACTTTCATTTCTATCTCATACTTTAATGGAAAGAAATAATAATTATATAGAGGTATATTATAATTATAGTATAAAATCATATATAATAACTTTAAATCCATATTTTATATGTCCCACATATGGCATTAACGAATCAAATCACTTTGAGGGGGCGGTAGTCCGCACTTCCTTAAATGAAGATATCGCGTTTACCCATAATGGAAACCATAAAGGTATGCCCAAAATGAAAAATACAGAAGATTAAAGAAAACATAAACATATTATATATCATATATAAATGTAGTGTCATCTTAATGGCCAACTTTTAAGGTGTTAAAATAATGATGAACAATCATCATTTCGGGAGGCAGAAATTCGCCATCCACGGAAACAGTATGTTCTTTAACCATTAGATGTAGATGTGTCTATGTGTAGCTCGAAATAATCTTATAACAACATCCTAGTATATTTAAGATACTGGATTTGTTATAAAATAAATGAATAAAAAGATTTTAGGGGGTTGAGGAAGCAAAATAAAACAAAAGAACACAAGTGAAGACATTACCTTAAATCGGGTAACTCCCTTTGGTTTGAGATCAAAGGCTTCCTTGGGAATACTTCTGCCCAAAGATAGGCTTCAAGGAGTAATATAGGGAAGTGGAGAGACCAAATGGATAGGGGTTGGCTGAGCCAAAGGCTTTGGGAGTGTGGGTAAGGAGGTAGAGGTTGGGGCCTTTTATAAGAGGAGAGGAGGGGCACTCTTCTAAAGTTACAAAATGTTACTTTATTTTCAAAAGTGTTTCGGATTTTAAAGGTCCCACATTGATTTATTTCGAGGATAAGGTGATGAAGGTTCGAAATACACTCATTTAATAGGTTTTGGACATGCGTAGGTCTTAGAGTATACATTATCTTTCCATTTTATTTATATCGTTAAATAATGAGGTCATCACTGCATCATCATGATGACATAAAAAATTTAATTTATTTAATGTCTAAAAATTATAAAAAAACTACTATGATGTTGGAAATATTTTTATCATTCCAATGACTATTTATAGTAAAAAATATGACTTTTATAACACCATGTAAAAATTGTTTTAGTAAAATATTTGATGTTTGTGTCATTTTTTACTTTAACATTAAATAAAAGGTATTTATGTCATTTCCCAACCAAAGTGGCTCCATGGGGTCCCCAAGTTGACCCCTGGCTTTTCTTGGTTGGCCACGACACATAAAATAAGGGTAGGACATGTGTCAAGGTATTTTCATTTTATTATAATATCATTTTTTCTTTAAATTGCACCAATTACCTCTAATCGCGATTAAGAACTTTAAAGTTACTATTCACCAAAAAAATATTTTAATCTCATTGAACCAGATTTTACATCTTAGAAACAACCATGTATGCCGGATTTTTGAAATTCAAAACACATAAGTGGTAAAATTTCATTTAAACGAAAAATCAGTTTTTATAAGTACCACTTAGTGGTTTCACTATTCATCAAAAATTGAAGTTTTTCAGAAAAATAACAAAACTTCACCCTAAGATATATTTGATATTATGAATTAAAAAATGAAGTCCATTTTAAAAAATTCTCAACATATAAGTTTCAATAATTAATTTAATAATTAATTTCCGCTTTCAGAGCAAATAGGGTGTTTTTATGAAACAATAAGTATCAAAAAATTGACACTAGTTTAAGTACGATTTCCAAGTGAAATTAATTCCAAAGACCACTATTGGATTTAATGGTAAAAATATATTCTAATTTCAATTTAAAACTAATTAAAAAGATAATCTAATCATCTTAAAAAATTATATTAAAAAGTGGTTTTGAATTAAAATACAACATTTTACACTATTCATTAAAAAAATGAACTTTATCGGAAAGATACCAAAAATTTACACAAAGTAAATTTTGATGTCCCAATTCTAAAGAAGAGTTATATTTGGTCCAATAGAATGTATAATACTGAACAAAACTATATTTAATGATGGTTCTCCATCAAAAGGCGATAAGTGAATCTTTACTGAAAATTAGGGAATATATGCCTAAAATTGAATTCTTTCTGTATTTTAAGCCTTTAGCTTTTATTACATAAAACTAAAAACATTTAAAAAACATATATAATCATATTTTAGTTATTTATATCCTTTCCTGCCAATAAAACGGCTATGTGTTAACTACCATTTAAAATAATATTATTTTATTACTAGTGTGCAACGTAATATTTCAATGAAACTCTTTGTTGTGTATCGGGTACGCTATCAAACATAGAAACCCAATTAAAGTAAAATTAATATTTAATTCGTAAATATTAATAAATATGAAAATTTTTTATTCTTTATTTACCTGGGATGTTACATCCTTCCCCCCTTTTGGGAATTGCGTCCTCGCAATTTTATTCACTTATCAAAATAAGTGGGGGTATTTATCCCTCATAGCATTTTCGGATTCCCACATTGCCTCTTCAACTGTATGGTTTTTCTAAAAAACCATTATCTGGTGAATTACCTTATTCCGCAACACCTGCTCTCTACGGTCAAGAATTTGGACTGGTTGTTCTTTATAAGAGAGGTTCTCTTACAGCTCGACTACCTCTGGGCTAAAAACATGAGATGAATTTGGCATATACTTCCTCAACATCGAAACATGAAAAACATTGTGTACCTGAGATAAACTCGAAGGTAAAGCCACCCTGTATGTAACTGATCTAACTCTCTCCAGAATTTCATATGGTCCAATGAACCTTGGACTCAGCTTTCCTTTCTTACCAAATCTCATCACATTTTTTCATGGATAAACCTTGAGAAAAACATGATCACCTACCTCGAAAGATAGATCCTTCCTCCGGTTATCCGCATAACTCTTCTGACTGCTCTAAGCTGTTCTCATGTGTTTCTGAATCAACAGAACTTTTTCTTCCATCTCTTCTACCAATTCTGGTCCCATTAGCTTCCTTTCACCCACTTCATCCCAAAATGATGGAGTTCGACACCTCTTCCCATATAATGCCTCAAATGGTGCCATCTGTATACTGGAATGAAAACTGTTATTATATGAAAACTCAACCAAATAAATATGTTGGTCCCAACATCCCTGATAATCCATCGAACAAGCTCGTAGAATATCCTCCATGGTCTGAATTGTTCGTTCTAACTGCCCATCTGATTGCGGATGAAAAGTTGTACTAAAATTTAATTCAGTACCCAACGACTTCTGAAGGCCTTTCCAAAAGTTAGAAGTAAACCTGGGATCACGATCGGACACAATGGAGAGAGAAACTCCATGTAACCTGACTATCTCTTTAAGATACAAATGGGAAAGTTGATCTAGGGAAAAAGTATCTCGTATAGCAAGGAAATGAGCAGATTTGGTCAAGCAATCAACAATAACCCATATTGAATTATTACCTCGAGATGTCCTCGGTAATCCCACAACGAAGTCCATGGATATATTCTCCCATTTCCACTTTGGAACTGGTAAAGGCTGAAGCATCCTTTTCGGTAACTTCCGCTCTTCTTTAACCTGATGACAAGTCAAACACTTCACAGTAAAATCAGCAATATCCCTTTTCATTCCATCCCACCAGTAATACTCCTGCAGATCTCTGTACATCTTAGTACTACTAGGATGACCTGAAAACGGGGAACTATGAGCCTCACATAACAACTCATTCTTCAACTGTGAATCAAAAGGCACACATAATCTCTTCCCAAATCTCAAAACACAATCACTATCAATGTTGAATTCAGGCAACTTACCCTTCTGAACCAGCTCAACCTTTTTCTGCAACTCACTGTCTTCCCTATGTGCTTGCTTAATTCTGTCTGATAGGGATGATCTCACTGATAGATGAAACAAAATAGAAGAACTTCCTGCACCAACAACTTCTATGAAAAATTTCATCAAATCAAAAACCAAAGGATCTCTTTCCAAACGTAGCATGGTTAATGAAGCATTACATTTCCGACTCAAAGCATCGACCAATTTATTTGCTTTTCCCGGATGGTAGTGAATTGTACAATCATAATCCTTGATTAATTCCAGCCATCTCCTCTGTCTCATGTTCAATTCTTTCTGAGTGAATATATACTTTAAACTTTTGTGATCAGTATATATTTCACACTTTACTCCATACAAATGATGCCTCCAAATTGTTAAAGCAAAAACAACAGCAGCTAATTCCAAATCATGTGTAGGGTAATTTATCTAATGAGTTTTTAACTTACATGAGGCATAAGCAATTACCAGATCATTCTGCATAAGGACACTTCCAAGTCCCTTCAATGAAGCATCACTGTATATAACAAACTCACCATTCCTGGAAGGAAGTACCAACACTGGAGCATTCACCAATCTTCTTTTCAACTCCGGAAAACAATCATCACATTCTTTTGTCCAGATGAACTTAACACCCTTAGGAGTTAGCTTAGTCATTGGACTAGATAACCGTGAAACATTTTCAACAAACCTTCGGTAGTAACCTGCCAAACCAAGGAAACTACAGATCTCGATTATATTTTTGGGTCTTGGCCATTCTTCAACAACTTTTGTTTTAGCAGGATCAACAGTTATGCCATCTTTTGAAACAATGTGACCTAGGAAAGAAATTTGTTGTAACCAAAACTCACACTTTCTGAATTTTCCATACAGTTTCTTTTCTTTTAAGGTTTGCAAGATAACCCTTAAAAGACTTTCATGCTCCTCTTTACTTTTATAAAACACCAAAATATCATCAATGAAAAAAACCACAAACTTATCCAAGAACTCATGGAAAATTCTATTCATAAGGTCCATAAATACAGCAGGTGCATTGGTTAACCCAAAAGGCATAACTACAAATTCTTAATGGCCATATCTAGTACGGAACGCAGTCTTCGAAATGTCTGCTTCTTTTACTTTCAACTGATGGTACCCCGACCTCAAGTCAATCTTTGAAAAATACGGAGCTCCCTGGAGCTGATCAAACAAATCATCGATATGAGGCAAAGGATACTTGTTCTTAACAGTAATATTATTAAAGGATCTATAATCAATGCAAAGTCTCATTGATCCATCTTTCTTTTTAACAAACAAGACATGAGCACCCCATGGTGATGTGCTAGGTCGAATTAAACCTTTATCTAATAACTCCTGCAATTGTTTCTTTAACAATAAAAGTTCAACTTGAGCCATTCGATAAGGGGGTTTTGAAATTGGCTTAGAATCAGGAACTAAGTCAACAGTAAATTCAACTTCCCAATCATGAATAATACCAGGCAACTCATCAGGAAAAACATGAAGATACTCATTTAGCACTGGCACATCATTAATCTGATCAGTTCCTTTATTTTCAGCAATATGTGCAAGGTAACATTTATTTCCTACTTTTACTAGTTTCTCAACTTCCTGATATGTTATCAAAAGCAAGGGTTCATTCCTGTACACAAACTGAAAATAATTCTGAAAAGAAACCATTTTAGCTCTGCAGTCAATCATAGCATGATAATCAGAATGCCAATCCATTCCCCAAATAACATCAAAATCTACTAGAGGAAAAACAATAAGGTTTTCTGGTAGATTCTTTCCACACACAAGGATAGGAAGGTTCTTATAATTCCTTTTTGTCTCAACGTTCCCTCCAGGTGTTTTTACCATAAGTTCGGGATTCATATCTTGAGATGGAATTTCCAATTTACTAGAAAACTTCTCAGGAATGAAAGACTGTGTAGACCCTGAATCAAACAAAACACTGGCATAATCTGAACAAACAAACAGTGTACCTGATACTACATCATTCGATGGCCCAACATCTGCTGAAGTTGTTGCAAAGGATTTCACCACCTTTTTCTGCTTGTAGTCTGGCTGCTTTCCCCCAGTCGAGTTCTTCGTTAGACACTCATTTTCATAATGACCAATTTTATTACACTTAAAACATCTTACCGCTAGCTTTTCATTGCCTTCTTGATCATCTTCCTTACAGTTACGAGCAATATGACCAGACTTACCACACCGAAAGCACTTACCAGACTTGGATAAGCATTCTCCAGGATGCATTTTACCACACTTCTCACAGGATGGATATTTGGTTTTCTTACCTCCTTGCTTCTTTGGTGAATTCTTCCCCTTTGCCTGCCAACTGGACCTCTTATTCTGTTGTTTTTCATAGAACACCTGATCATCGGCAAACTCCATTTCCACCTTCTCCGCACATCGAACAAGTTTTTCATAACTTTTGAACTCACGAGAAGCTAAAACCCTTCGATACTTTGGCTTTAACCCTGAGTAAAAACGTTTTATTTTACTATTAAGATCTTGTATGATGTTTGGACCATACCTTGTCAATCGAGTGACCTTTGCTTCATAGGCAGCCACTGAGTCTTCCTCTTGCCTCAATTCCAAGAATTTCTTTTCCATCCTAAGTCGAACAGCCTTAGGAAAATACTTCTCAAGAAACATACCTTTGAATTCGTCCCAGTGATGATCCTCAATCTCATCAATATCCCTGATATTTTTTACCATCGACCACCACTAATCAGCTTCACCTTCAAAACGGTAAATAGCAAGACTAACCTTTTGATATTCTGAACACCCCATGACATCAAAAATCTTCTCCAGTGATTTCATCCACCATTCAGGTTGCACGGGGTCATATGATCCTCTGAATGATGAGGGATGTTGCCTCATGAAATGTTCCACCACTGACATGTTCCTCTGCGGTTGATCTGGCTGATCTCATGCATGGATACCACCACCATTTATAGCCTGAGTCAATTGTGACATCACTGCAACAAACTGTTCAGTTCTGATTCCGACCATCTCAGGTTGCTGATTTGGAAGGTTGTTTTCCTCCTGATGTCATCCCAACATAGGTGCTTTGTTTCCTCTGCGGAAAACCATTCTAAACATAGAAATATCTTATGAAAAGAAACTTGGTAATCCGTAAATGCTATATCATTTCAATCATATTATAATTTAACACTTTTCTAACTCCTAAAGTTGTCTAAAACGACCTTTGATACCAACTATAAGGCCTCGGCCTTAAACCTTACTCAGTATTGAATTAAATGAATAATTCACATTGAGGATCTTTTCAGGTTTAGAGTTTTAGAGAATTAGGAAATAACTATTACATCTCAAAATATTACAAAGTACACTTCTACTAAGATTCCATAAAATAAAAGAACTCTTAAAAAGAAACATGTCTAGTTCTATGTTTTATATAGCATGACTTTCCCTTGATCCCATCCTTGACCCTATTCCACATTAAGTCCTATGAAAAACATTTCAAAAAAAACTTGGGGTGAGCATAAAAAGCATAGTAATAGATACACAAAGAATGAAAACTGTTAGTTTTTCAAACATCAAGTAAACCATGTATACTTTATCAAAGTAATACCTTTACCTTCAGAAAGTAGTAAAAACTCTTCACTGAATAAAATATCATTACATACCTTTTTGTAAGCAAAGGATTACCGTAAAACCCATATAAAGAACACATAACATATATAAAGGTAACTTGGGACATAAACATACTTAAGTGGAATAACCTTACGGTCGACTTGCACACATATCACTTAATGGAATAGCCATATGGCCGACTTCCATACACACTTAATGTAATAGCCATACAGCCGACTTCCATGCCCAATGCATTGGAGGTTATAACGTAACCACCCGTCCTAGTATTCACGGCACCACCCATCATATGGTTCATCACGTAACCACCCGTCAAATGTCCAAGTACCATTATAAAATCATAAGACATAAAACAAATATAATGGAATGAAAACATTTCCACACTTTGATCACAATATATCACATAAATATATTGACATAAAAATCCATTATAAAAACCATTTTCAATACCAAAATAAATAAAAGAGTATATGGTATTTATTTCATTTAAAAAAAACATTACAGCTTGTTCAGGAAGCCAAAGACCAAATAATACTCGCGGCGGCGGAAAAGGTCGTTGTCACCGCGTACGTTAAAATAAACATTCTTTTTTGTCGTTTTGTAAAATGATTTGTAGAAAAAGAATCCTTTTGTATAAAAGTAAAGTTAAAATGGGTTTATACACCGTATAAATGAAAGTTGTGTATAAAACGAAATATGCCTCAATGAAAGGAGATTGAGATGAAGTCCCTTACCTTGGGTCCGACTTGACTCGATCGTTCTTTAACGTCCTGAATTATAAACTTGAGTTAATTTATACTTGCTTAAGAAACTTTTTTCAAATTCATTATTACTTTTATATCACTTATCACCATGTTATAAACATTATGTAATCATTGAAGTTAATAATGTTTGTTTTGTTGATATTTGGTTCTTAAGTCGAAAGTGGACTTCTTACAATTACATGTTGTTCGTGTGGTCAAAGGTCCTTTATATCCAGAATGACATTCCTGATTTGGATATCATATATATCATATATATCCATCATATACATGTATTTATAATATTACATAATCATTTAGAGGTAATAAATTAAATGCACCGTTCATGGAGACGGTAAGCCGTATGTACGCATGAACGCTACTTTCATTTCTTTGTCATATTAATGGAATTAAAACTAAATGAGAGGTATGTATATTTTAATTCCAGAATTATATTAATCATTTAGATGTATCATTCATCATATATATCCATTATATACATGTACATTTAATAGTACATTACATTTGGTGATAAGAAATGAAATGCACCGTTCATAGAGACGGTAAGCCGTACGTACACATGAACGCTACGTTCATTTATATCTCATACTTTAATGGAAAGAAATAATAATGATAAAGAGGTATATTATAATTTTATTAGAACATCATATATAATAACTTTTAATCCATCCTTTATATGTCCCACATATGGCATTAACGAATCAAATCACTTTGAGGGGGCGGTAGTTCGCACTTCCTTAAATGAAGATACCGCGTTTACCCATAATGGAAACCATAAAGGTATGCCCAAAATTAAAAATACAGAAGATTAAAGAAAACATAAACATATTAAATATCATATATAAGTATAATTTTATCTTAATGGCCACCTTGGAAGGTGTTAAAATAATGTTGACCAATCATCGTTTCGGGAGGCAGAAATTCTCCATCAACAAAAACAGAATGTTCTTTAACCATTAGATGTATATGTGTGTAAGTGTATCTCGAAATCATCTTATAAAAACATACTAGTATATTGATGATACTGTAGTTGTTATAAAAAAAATTAATAAAAATAGTTTAGGGGGTTGGAGAAGCAAAATAAAACAAAAGAACACAAGTGAAGACATTACCTTAAAATCGGGTAACTCCCTTTGGTTTCAGCTCAAAGGATTACTTGGGAAGACTTCTGCCAAAAGTGAGGCTTTAAGGAGTAAGATAGTGAAGTTGAGAGACAAACTGGGCAGGGGGTGGCCAAGCCAAATGCTTTGTGAGTGTGGTTAAGGAGGTAGAGGTGGGAGCCTTTTATAAGAGGAGAGGAGGGGCACTCTTGTAAAGTTACAAAATGTTACATTATTTTCAAAAGAGATTCGGATTATAAAGGTCCCACATTGATGTATTTAGAGGATAAGGTGATGAAGGTTCTAAATACACTCATCCAATAGGTTTTGGACATGTGTAGGTCTTATATTTTACATTATCTTTCCATTTTATTTAAATCGTTAAATAATGAGGTCATCGCTGCATCATCATGATGTCATAAATAATTTAATTTATTTAATGTATAAAAATTATAAAAAAACTACTATGATGTAGGAAATCCTTTTAGATTTCCAATGACTATTTATAGTCAAAAATATGACTTGTATAACCCCATGTAAAAATTGTTTTAGTAAAACATTTCATGTTTGTGTCATTTTTTACTTTAACATTAAATAAAAGGTACTTATGTCATTTCCCAACCAAAGTGGCTCCATGGGGTCCCCAAGTTGACCCATGTCTTGTCTTGGTCGGCCATGACACATCCAATAAGGGTAGGACATGTTTCAATGTATTTTCATTTTATTATAATATCATTTTTGCCTTAAATTTAACCAATTACCTCTAATCGCGATTAAGAACATAAAAGTTACTATTCACCAAAATAATATTTTAGTCTCATTGAACCACATTTTACTTATTAATAACAACCATGTATGTCAGATTTTTGAAATTCAAAACACAGAAGTGGTAAAATTTAATTTAAACGAAAAATCAGTTATTATAAGTACCACTTAGTGGTTTCACTATTCATCAAAAATTGATGTTTTTCAGAAAAATACCAAAACATCACCCTAAGATATATTTGATATTCTGAATTCAAAAATGAAGTCCATTTTAAAAAAATTTCCAACATATAAGTTTCATTAATTAATTTAATAATTAATTCCCGCTGTCAGAGCAAATAGCGTGTTTTTATGAAATAATAAGTATCAAAAGATTGGCACTAGTTTATGTCCGATTTCCAAGTGAAATTAATTACAAAGACCACTATTGGATTTAATGGTAAAAATATATTCTAATTTCAATTTAAAAACAATTCAAAAGATAATCTAATCATCTTGAAAAATTAGATTAAAAAGAGGTTTTAAATTATAATATAACATTTTACACTATTCATTAAAAAAATGATCTTTATCGGAAAGATACCAAAAATTTACAAAAAGTAAATTTTGATGTCCTGATTCTAAAGAAGAGTTATATTTGGTCCAATAGAGTGTATAAGATTGAACAAAACAATATTTAATGACGGTTCTCCATCAAAAGGCGATAAGTAAACATTTAGTGAAAATTAGGGAATATATGCCTAAAATTGAATTCTTTCCATATTTTAAGCCTTTATATTTTATTTGATAAAAGTAAAAACATTTAAATAACATATATAATCATATTTTAGTTATTTCTATCCTTTCCCGCCAATACAACAGCTATGTGTTAACTACCATTTAAAATAATATTATTTTATTACTATTGTGCAACGTAAGATTTCAATGAAACTCTTTGTTGCGTATTGGGTACGCTATCGAACATAGAAACCCCTTTAAAGTAAAATTAATATTTAATTCATAAATATTAATAAATATGAAAATTATTTATTCTTTATTTACCTGGGATGTTACAGTGCAGAGATCGAGTAGCTGTATACCTGACAACTACTTGACCGATTCAACTCATAGTGATTCAGTTAGCCCGGTGGACAGAGCGCCCGGTATTAGCTGGCAGACTCACGGCGGATGGACCGCCTGGTAGTTGGAAGCAGACTCATGGTACTCGACAAGAGGAGTACCTCTGTAGGCTATTAGGGAGAGCGCCCGGTATTAGGCAGACCCACGGTGGGCGGAGCGCCTGGTAGTTGGCAGCAAACTCATGGTACTCGACAAGAGGAGTACCTTTGTAGGCTATTAGGGAGAAAGCCCGGTATTTGGCAGCAGAATCTCAGCAGACGGAGCACCCGATATTTGGCAGCAGACCCATGATACTTTACATGTGGAGTACCTCAACAGTCTAAGGTTAGTGAGTAGCACCTCAGAGTCATGACATGACCACTATACTCGAAAGAGGAGGAGTTCTCCAGTAGTTGTGGTTTCGATAATGAAAATCCTTGTTTGAGCTGAGTCAATGAATTATGTGTTTACCTCATGATTGAGATAGGTTACATGATAACTTAGGTATATGTATGAGCATATACCTTTGTAAAGGTTTTCTGTTGAGATTTGTATTTATGGTTTATCCTTGTTGGATTTAGTGAGACCATGAGGGTCTAGGGGTCCCTACTGAGTAACGTTATACTCACCCCTACACGGGCTATGCCCGCAGCTCGTTGTGTTGGATGCAGACGACGGACAACGCTGATCATGGTTAAGGCTTGTAGAGCTGGACGGTACCCAGAGGTGGACTTCACGATGAGACGGTACCCGGAGCTGGACACTTGGCATGACGTTACACGGAGCGGACTGATCGATGCAGAGTTCCAAGGAGGACATCTATACCTACCCTTCAGGTAGGAACCCGGAGGACGATCCAGGAGCTGCTTCACCCTTCAGTTTTTTGTCTTTTCAGCTGTACTTTCTTTCAGTTGTAGCTGTACCTTTCTTGTTGGTCTTGTATTTCTGGCCCTTTTGTACTTTCAGCACACTAGTTACTGCTTTACATGGTGTTTGCTTCTACTTGTACTCTGATTGTGTGTCTGTTTACGATTTATAAAGGCAATTCCTTCCTAGTTATACGGATTTACACCTTTGGTGATAGTCTTCAGCCCCTGGCCTATGGAAGGCAGGCTTAGTGTAGTTACGACATGGTCCCCGGGGGACGGTTCGTGACATAACTCATTGGAGGAATGTAAACTAGAAACTGCCTCTCCCACACACATGGTTCGAGCACCCAAGCAGTTCGCCTCTCATTTCGTCCTCCCAATAATAAAGGGGAAACAAGTAAATATTTAAAATAATGGAATTTTGAATATATTTAAATTTTTATATCTATATGAGTGGCTGCTTAAAAAAATATATTTCCACGATCCACTCTACTTATTCAAAATAACTTCTGTGTAAGGGAATTTTGTTTTTTTAAAAAAATTACAATTTTTTGTATGATAATTTATACATTACAATTATTATATTATTAAAGATTGATTTCAAATGGATGATTTATTTACAAAATGTTATATTACATGTCTTATTTTTGAAAACCAATTTTTAATTAACAGTTTCTTATTCATGAAACTATATTTTAAATGATTTTTTATTAAAAAAGAAGTAATAAATTCATATTTTAATGAAAACCACTTAATATATAGAGGATTTATTATCTTTTAAAATGATATTTTTAAGTGAAATAAATTTTCATTATGTTTCAATAACTACTATTTTAATTATGTAATTTTCTATTAAATAATTATAATATTATGTATAAGTGTATAATTAACATCTCAATAAAAAATTATCAATTTATGTGAAGAAAAGTTTTCTATTTCTCTGATGTTTCATTCAAGACCGTTGTTATGTACATACACTACATTTATTCATGATATTCCATATATATAAATAAAAAAAAGTATTAAAACAATTATTTCATTTCATGAATTATTTTGAAATTATTTTTAATATTTTTATAGATTTATCCAAATATTTTATTGGGAGAAAGGGAGGTGTTTTCTAAAAACATGTTTAGTAAAATTATATTTGATATAAAATTATTTTTTGGGAAATTAATTTCCATATTTTTTTAAATTATGTTTTAGTGTAAATAAAATGATAAATAAATACCTTACAATATATTTATTTATAAAACTAGACACACAAAACATGATTATGAGGAATGGTGAGTAAAACTACTAACCGAAGAGAAAATTTTCTAAAAGTGATACATAATGTGTCCACATGGATTTCTTATATAATTCCAAGTATCATTTTATTGTCATAAAATTATATTTTTTTAATAAATTATTTTTTTAAAAACATAAAGGAGAAATCAATAAATATTCTAGGGATTTTATTGTTTCATAATAATTTTTCAAAACAATATGTATTTTTAAAGAATGTTTAATTGTGTTTTTCGAAGATATAATTTGAATATTCAGGTTGTATATCTTATTATATCAAATGTTCTAATACCAATGAAAATTCATTTCAATATAATATTTTCAAAGAGATAAGTATTTTCAAAAGTTTTTGAAATAAATTTTCTGTATATTTTTGAAACCTGAGTAATTATATTTTTTAAAATTATTCATAAAATATTAATATTTGATAGAAAAAGTGAAAGAGTTTTCCAATTTAATTACATTATGTCTTTTACTGGTTTTTAAAACCCGTTACAAGGAAATATTATGCTCACCATGTATTTAAATAAAAAATTGACAATATCATTAGATTCATTAAAAGAGTTTATCATTGTTAAGGAGAATATATGATATAAATAAAAGAGTTATTTATGTATTTATTTTAACAATTATATGAGTTAATAGTTCAACATTATCCTCCAAAGTGAAGAGTATAAATTATTCTAATTTTTCTAAAGGAGTGTATATTTTAAAGTTATTTTTATAAAAACAAATATATATTATTTTTTTATTAGATCTATAAGAAAGGTTCTCGGTTTAATGTTGAAAAATATTAGAAATATAATATGGTTTATTCATTTTTAATTAAGGTAAGACATCTTAATTCATAGTTATCTCTCATAAATATGATATGTCTAATTGTGTTGCATATTATCAGAGATTATGAGAGAAGAAACTACAGAAAATAATGAAAAATTACTAAATGAATATGGAATGAAATTTAAAAACCATAAAATATAATATAATATAGAGAAACATTATAGAGGGATGTATGTATATGTTGTGAGGTATAATAAAAAATTGTGTCTCTGAGAGGAGGAACAATATCTTCAATATAATGGCTTGGATGATTCTAATTGAGAATGACCTGCCATAAAAATACTATATAGAGGTGGTTTTGAAATTAGAGTACAATGGAAATAAGAATTTTTTTTGTTGAGTTGAATAACATACTACTTATATGATATTATTCAGAAAGAGGATGATGATAAAATACATTCATGTAATTCTATTAATGTTATTTAATCAAAAAAGGGAAAAATTAAAAGTATGTGTAACACCCCATGATTCCATGATACGCTTCTATTTGAATAATAAAATAGCTTGCGTTGTATGCAACATCGAGTTCAAACACACCAAAACCAACCAAACTGGCACTTAGGAATAATAATACCCACTTCATGAAATTATATAAATTTTATTTTTAAAAAATGTACTTTTTTTGTATTCGGAATATCAAAATTAGCTCAGGGTGAATTTTTTCTATTTTTCTGAAAACATTAATTTCTTTATGAATATGGAAAAACACTTAATTATTATCTAAACCAACTATTTATTTAAATAAATAATTATTTTATTTAAATTTATTTTAGATAAAAATAGACACATAGTACCTATATATGTTCAATGTAATTCATTGGAGTCATTTGATAATAATATTAGATATATAATATTTTATAGAACTTTTCACTGTCTTCTACCCGCCTTCTAGGCACGTTACCAAATTTGAAAAAAATGTAATTTTACCACTTATATGAATTAAATATCAAAAATCTGATAGACACATTTGATATTATTATGTAAAATGTGGTTCAACAAGATGAAAATAATTTTTGGCGAAAAGTATTTTTTGACTTTTATTTACCACGTTTAAAAGTAAAAAGTGTAATTAAAGGTAAAACTTTTATTATAATTACGGTAACACATGACCAAATTCTATTGGATAAGTGTATTTCGACCCAAATCAACCTTAGGAACAATATATGATCCTTTTGACCCATTAGGATTAAATTATGACATTTATTTTTGTTTTATTTAAAGAAGAGTTAAAAGTGTTAAATTCAAAGTTTAATAATTAATCCATTTTTAATATATGGAGATAAATTAGATAAATTAGATTATAAATATTAATTATGAAGATAAATAGATTTCATACATAATGAAATTTTATTTATAATTTTTAGACATTAAATAGTTAAATTTATTTATGATTCAGTGATGATACAGTAATTACATTTTTAATGAATGATTAAAATAATTGTTATTATAAACATCCAAATAAATGTAACTTGGGACTTCTGATGAATTTTAAAAATTATATAGGTTAATATAAAATTTTATGGTTGATTAAATATATTATTTTGAAGTGATAAAGTTTTTATGATATTCACAGAAACGAAATACCAAATAGTGTCAAAATTTACATACATGAGATTTTAAAACAAATACGATATTATTAATTGATACAACATTCCAAAAAAATCAATGGTTTAGCCAAAGGACATAGATAAGGTTATATATATCAATAATGAACCACCTGGGGTTCTCCTGGATGTTTATATTATTTTTATTCACCATTTAATATAATAATACAAGAATACATGGTAAAAGTTAAACTATTTAACGAAGAGTTAAATCTAAAAGATAATGCTAATATGGTTACCTAATACTGTCTAAAACCTATTTGTTGAGGTTTTCCTATACCATACCCACCTTATCCTAAAAATAAATTATTTTGGAGCCATTATAAACTGAATATGATTGTATAATAAAATAATATTTCAAGCTTTTCCAAAAGTAACCCTCACCTCTCTTATAAAAGGGTACTTCCCCTTCTCTCAAAATCACACCCCAAATCCATTTTTCTCGGACAAACCCGGATCAAATGTCCTCCCAACTACCCTAACTTCATCTTAGAGTCCTTAAATTGATTAAAAATCCAATTTAAGGATCCCTTTTGATCAAATAAAAAAGAAGCACCCGAAGTAGAAGTAATAATTTTATCACATATTTCAAAGTTTTTTTCATCTTCCACTACATATTTCATTTTTATTACCATACAAAAATAATAACTCAAGTTACTTTTACAAACTATGATGTTACAATAAATATGTAACAACAATATTCATTATTCAATCCATCCTATTAATGGCACATCACCATGCGTGCATACGCACGACTTACTATCTCCATGTCGTGGTGTGGTTTGTTATTCAAACTCTTCATTATTTGGATTGATATAATAATGAGTATAACTGATGTAAATAATAAATATAACATGTTAAGGATTATTTATATAAGATATATCATCCAATTACATATGAATTCACCATCAATATAATGGCATTGTCTCTTGTGTGCATATGTATAGATTACCGTCTCCACGAACGCGAAAAGATTCATTCACCATTGTAAACATTCAAGAATGATTTTAATTTTATGATTAAGAATAATGTTTAAGAACTTAATATCACTCTTGATATGAATAAAATACATCTAATCCATAAAAAACATTTATTACATAACCAAGAATATAAAGGAAAATGAATCAGTTAACACCCGAAATAGTGATTCTACTGAAGTATTATTAACAAAGGAATTTTGTAAGATAATATATGATATCATATTTATGTATGTGATTCTTGTATAATTTAATAATAATGATTTAACTATTATATAGGAGGTAAATTTACCCTTGATCATGGAAAATTACATTGTAAGGGTTAATTCTACAATCTCTTTACATATCTGAGCTTGTTAAAATGAAAGTATCTACTAGGACCTCATTTTCATCCACATTCGTGTTTCTTAAAACTTATGTATATATCTAGTACTTACAAGGATACTAAACTTATTATTCATTCAGGATTTTATCTCTTCTAAAAATTCCAATGTTATGTAATATTGCACCAACTCTGGGAAACTAGGGTCGTGTCATTACAGTATGAATCTTAAGTATATATAATTATATTTCAATGTTTTTCATATAGAATAATGAAAATATGGGGTTTGATAATTTTTAAGGAATCTAATGCCAATGTATGTAGTTTATATGGAGCAGAAGCTGTCATGGATTGTTTAGAATAACATACCAATGATGATATCGATGGAGAAAAATCTATGTTTTAAAATAATTTAAGAATTATGGATAATGGGTATCATTATATCAATATTAATGGCGACCCAATCCTTTTAAAATATTTATTACATAAATTTTAACAAAAACATCCTTTAATAACAACCCAACGATCATGAAGCCTAGTGTATTTTGGAGACTAGGTTCATAATAAATTTAATGAAAACTAAAACATGACATCATTTTTTTATTCAAAAAGAAATCTAAAATACATTTAAGCTATATAAATAACATAGGATAAATTGGAGAAATAACTAAAAGAAATGAATAAGCTAAAAGGCCTAGTAAGGGAATAAAAATTATAATGAAACAAACCATATGTGTCAAATGTATTACATGTTATCATAAAATAAATGTCTTAGGAGTAATGACATTGAATAACAACATAAATAACATGATATCATAATATAATATAATTATATTAAATTTGGAAACAGTATAAAACATTATATAATCATATGTCAAGGGTTACTTCCAAGATAACATCACATAGTGGACAAATACAAATTGTGGATGAGCATTAGTTTCTATATCCCATATATAATGTATCATGAGACAAAATCATTACCCAATAACTTAAAGTGCTATATGGTAGAATTAATAATATCATGTTCATGAATATCTATGTCACTAAATGGAAAATAATGATAATCAAGAAACATATGAATTACATATGGAAGTAAAATGATTTTATAATCATTCCTCACATCAAAATCAAAGTAAATTTCATAATGACTTCATTTGAGAAATGAACATAAGGATTTAATTACCCCTTCGAAACAAGGGTTAATAATATTGGGTCATATTTTAGAAAAAATAATATATAATTATTATTCCTTCCATAAATTTAAATTACGTTATATGGTGTATTAGAGAGATACTGGATATTACCCAAATGGTGGTTTATATAGATCATATTACTTGACTTTGACTCATCACAAATGTTCTTTGAAATATTTAATAATAAAATTATGTTATTTAATTAATTTAATAATAAAATATTTTAGTTTTATTATTATGTTTATTTTATTTACTATCATGTTATATTCATTTACATAATCATTTAGTTTATTGACATATGATTAGATAATATTCTCCTCATATCTAAAAAATAAATTTCGTAAATTTAGTAACGTAAAGGTAATTATTATTTACCTTATAAATAACAATAATTATTAAATAATTTATCATCTATAAATATAAATTTAACTTTTAAAACCAACCTTGAAATATGGTTACAAAAAATAATCTATGTTACAATCATGGAGACTATAGGATGAACATAGGCCTGAGTAACATTTACATTTTTTATCATAATAGAATTAAGGAAAGTGAAATTATATATTTAATGAAATAAAATTATTTAATAAATATAATTTTTTTAATAATAAACCAATACATTCCATCCATGTGATGTGGATGTCTAAAATAAATCACATCGCTTTGTGGAGGTTGTAGTCCACAGTTTCTCATGAACGATGTTATCATATTTTAATGAATAAAAAGGTAAGAAAATATTATATATATATATATAAATTTAAATAATAAAAAATATGTAAATAATATCATATATTTAAATTAATTATATCATCAAAATAATACATGAGAGGAGATTATAGAGAATGGATTACATCGGTTCATAAGGAAGTAATCTTCCATACACACGAACGCTGATTTAAATTACCATTTTATAGAAGATTACAGAGGTGTAAGTTATACAATTAACATAATTAAATACCCTTATATTATAAATAATTATGTTAATATATAAGTATGTTATAATTATATTTTTAGGATGAGGGGGAAGAAATAAAATAGAAAATATCAATTAAGAATGATGCATCTTCTTTAGACAATCAATTTTGGATTTCACTGAAACATTTTGTAGAAGGGTTTTCAAATAAAAATATATATTATAGGAAGTCATATGTGAAGTAAATAAGTGACAGAAGATTTTATTTTCAAAAACAAAATGAATTTTAACAGTGGATTGGAGAGGAGAGGATGCGTTCTTTTATAAGAGTGGGTGAGTACCAACTAAGAGTTTCGAAAAAGAATAAAATTTATAAATATATTGTTCGCAAAAATTGATCCAAAATATACCATTACCAAATACTATGGGATATATAATCTAACTGTGGGTATATAATATAAATTATACATGTTTATTTTCATTTTAATTTTGTTCCATTTAGTTTAATCCTTGAGAAACCTATTTTAACCACAAAAGTGTTAATAATATTTTTTTCCTTTACTATCCATTTTGACCAAAAAATATGTTTCCATTATTAAATAATATTAATAATTTATTACTAAAAATCTGTTATATATTTTATTAATTTAAATTCATATATGTGGTATAATTTAATTTGAAATTAAATCTGCAAACCACGATGATGATTAGTGTTTTAAGAAAATGAATTTTTCAAGAAACAAATGATCTTATGTAAAATATATGACAAAAAGAATCCATATATGAATTTAATTTAATATAAAATGATATATAGTTTATAAATTTAACTTTAATCATTCCTTAAATGGGTTTATTTTAATTAATTAAGGTTGATAATCATTCTTCACTTAAAAAAATTTTCAGAAAAAATGTTTTTAAGCATTAAAATTATCATATTCAAATATCCTAAAATTTTAATATTTAAATTATATTAATTATATTAGTATAAATAATATAGTTTAAATTTCAATTTAATATCAAATAAATGATATAATGGGATATTTAAATTAAATAATTTAATGCAAAAAATGACATTATTGGACAATATTTTATTTTCCAATATTTACTAACAATCTAATCATTTCAAAAAATTAAAAAAATTCACCTGATCTTAATTTTAATATGATTATTTAAATAATTAATATCATTTTATCAATTACATTATCAATATTTTCTATAAATTAATTATATTTTTTTATCAAAAAATTTATATATATATTTATATGAAATGTATATTTTCGAAGAATAAAAATGTATTTATTAAAATTTATGTTATTAATTTTTTAGAGTTTGAAAATAATTTTTTTTTTGGAAATTTATATATATGTAATAAAATATTTAAAAGTATTCATAACTTTCAATTTAGCATCTACTTTATAATGGTCAAATTTAAATAACCATGCTTTATTTAGGTTCAATTCTATATGTCATATACTCTGTCGAACAAAAAATAATTTCTAAAATCTAAGGGGCTTCCATTATTCCCCCACTAGGTTATTTATCCCTCAAAATTACATATAACATAATAAGATGAAAAAATGTGAGGGTACTTCTGCTTCCTGGATTCCTCTAGTACCTGCGTTTCTAATTTGTTTTTATAGTTCTATCATAGAAATTTGACAATATGAGTTGACCTATTGCATAAATAGTTATCTATATGGTCCATAATTTTCACTAAATAGACTTAATAAGAGTTATGATTATCCCATTATAATACCTCTAAATTCAGTATATTAGAGGAATTTGGTATGTAATTTCTCAAGAGGGATACATGGATTAGTTGTGTATTGACCAAGGGTCGGTGGGAGTCCTAGTAAATAATGCATAACACCGATGTAGTTGAGAATATTGATGGAGATGATATACCTATGGAATATATTTTTTCCATTCCTCTCAAATATATTTACTCTCATTCTTTTATAAGAAATAAAATGATGTATCCCAAACCTAAAACTCTAGGTCTCGTCAATTATTGTCACCATAACTCTTCAGCCCATTCGGAGAAGTCATGATGTGTTTTTAAATGGTCTTGAACTTTTCAAACATTTACTAAACCCTTTTAAGTACAAAATCATTAATCTACATACTTCACAAAAGCATTCAATTATTCTACATATCTATCCACAAAGGACCTCATAAGGATCTATTTAGATACTTGAGGGAAAGAAATTATTTTACATTCACTGAATGAGAAGAATTTGTCGATCCCATAATCCATTTTTTCCATCAAGCATGATATAAACATTTCTTCTAATGTACGAATAGTCCACTCATATTTCCCATAAATTTAGAGGCGATAAGATATAATAAATTTCATCTCAGTATTAAGATAATATTGGAGATTCATTTTAATCAAGGATTTCAATCTCGGATCATAGCTAGATATATACAATAATGGAATTCCATGAAGCCTCGTCACATCTCTCAGGTATATTCTTGATTATTTATCATGTTATAAGTCCTCTAAAATATTAATTTAAAAAGTATAATTTTAATGATCACCCACCAAAACCCATATATAATTTTTTTTACCATTGATGGCTTTGAAAAACAAGTGACAAATTCAATGAAGATGTTTTAATGTTTCAATATATGTAATGGTATTGGTTTCTCTATCCCCAAAAAATTTATCATTTTTAAATTATTGAAAAACATACCAGAAACATTCATGTATATTTCGAAATCTCTTTCTTCATATTTTCCTACAAATAGTTCTCTAAGAGATCTCAATAAATATTCACGTCATATGGATGGATTTAGATGGTTATGATATGTGAATCAATCAATTTATATTTTATTATCTGAAGATTTAATAGTATACATAATCATGAATGAAATCACACAACTCCTTCATCAATTTTGAACTCAAATGATTTACCTTTACCTATATATTCTACATTCTTCTACATTTCTATTTCATCTGAACGAGAATCCTTTATCCTCTAAATAAGGTATGGTTATGAAGTCATTTGAAAAATAGATTATGATTTTCATTCCTTCTAGATTCTCATGAAAGTTCTTTTGAAGTATAAAATTATTTGATCCTTATCAAATATCTTCAGTGTTGATGTTACTGTATTTTTTTCGACACATATCATCTGTAAATTTTCATACATTCACATGATGGTAATGGATTTATATATCAATATTGTTGACTATATCTTTTATTTTTTATGGAGTATATTACATTACTTTTATTTGAATATATATTTGAGGCTTGCGTGGTCTGTATATATTTCTCACATCACCGCATAGAGATTATTTCACCATTTTTTCTAGGAAATGATAATTCATTACAACAATATATCATGTGTTGGATAGTTAAAATAATGAACTCTCAATATCCTTGAGGTGTACGATGCCACATTATCATTATCCATCATTACACATCCCATTCCATTTACTGAAGGAATAATTTTTAACAAAAAACAGTTCCCCACATGAGTGTAACATGCAGATTACTGCAGTGATAAGCCATATATTCAACTTCTTAATGATCTATTCACACTCATATGTCTATAAAAAAATCTCCTTGTTTGAGTTTTATTGGAGAGAAAGTCTCAAAATCAAAATACATATCTCCAAAATCGTTGGTAATATACTGCTAGTTGATGTAAACCATGGATCCCAATAGCATATTTTTCACTAAGTCACTCAAAAAATTTCATTTATCTTAAAAGGGAATACACATATCCATTTACTAGTCACAATATTCCCCAAGAATGATACATTCTTCAACCAAAACTCAAATATAATTTACTATTTATATACATTATCTTTTCTCTTATTCTTTAGAAAAATATTCGAATTATTCTCACGTTCCTTGCTGTTGTTGGAATTTATCGGAATATAATCTATAAATAACACCACAAATATTTTAGTTAATCACTAAAAAATGTATCCATTAATTCCATTAATATTGATATATAATTATTTAATATGAAAGGAAAAACTATGTAGTCATAATGTCCATACCTTTTTTCAAATGTAGTTTTTGTAATATCTTCCTTTATCGCCAGAAATGGGCGATATCCCAAAAAATGTTTCTACTTTGAGAAATATTATTCCCCACATAGTTGATCAATCAAGTCATCTATTAGTGGAATCTTAATATTTTGGTTTACCATAGCTTTTTATAATTTTATGATAATTAATAAAGAGGTTAATTGACCCATACTATTATTAATATTTAGAATAGTAATAGCCCACAGTGAACTAATATGACATATAAAACCCTTTTATAGTTTCTCTTATAATAAATTTTTAATATCTTCCCACTCAATATTGTTCATTGTGTTTGGAGACATATATATGGTGAGATATCCGGGAATATTTTATATTGGGAAATATAACATTAAATAAATATAATTTCTAGAAAAATATTTAGGGAATACATCCATATGATCCCTAAAAAGGGGCATGTCTTTTGGAATGATAATTTATTTTAATGAAATATTCGATCTAGATATGATTTCCCATTATAAATAATATCCATGCCTAAATAGAATTTTGATGTGGAGAGTCATCCTTATCCATACACTTGTACAAATTCAAAGGAAAAATTTGGACATGAGGATTGATCTTCTATTATTGGTAGTTGTGGTTTGATTTATGTAATGACAAAAAATTTATGCACAATGTATAATCAAACTCTACCAAATGAAGTATGCTGATATTTTCTAGAATATTCAATCCACAAACATTGATAGGGGAGTTATATACATGGGATGAAACAATTATTTCATTTCATATCCTCATATATATCCCAACCCCATGTTTTTAGTAGTGTTTCAATAGTTATACTAATCATGGAATTTATGAAATATTTCACAGAACTAGAATCAAAATTTATTTTCACATTTATTTAATGAATAATTAGTGTATATATCACCAAATATTTTTCAAAATCCACATAAATAGTATTGATAGTGTATGATCCACTTTATTTCTTGACCTATGATATTGGTTTCATTGATTTTTGTTGATAATACTAGGATTAAGGTATTTTCATACACAATTATCATGTTCATTTCAATTGAAATGCTATACAACAAACTGAGTGTGGTTATAAACCTTCTTTTATTGTTCTACATTAGTTGGATTTTTCCATATACCTTTGTCATTGATTAAACTAATGGTGAAATTTCCAACAATTGAATCATCTCATGGTTCCCTTTATACTGTTTCCATGATTCTTCTTCCAAAAATTATGAAATGTTGGATGTTTGGTTTTCATTCCTATATTGGATTCCTCCATTGATCCTCCAAAATAAATCTCATTTTTATGTTTTTTTATCTATGGTTCCATGAGCTAAATGGGAGTTTCCAATCAATATCTTGACCTAGAGGATATAAAATATATATTCTTAAATATAAAAGTATCAAATCACTAAATATTTTCATAGAATTGGCTTTAATCCACTAAATAATTGTTCAACCATAGTGTCCATATTGATTTTGAAGAAAAATGTGAACTGTTAAATCCTTTTGATCTTTTGCTAATACACCATGATTGAATCATTTTATTTATTCTTTAGTCCAATAATATCCCCCTCTATATTAAAATGGATATTTTGAGTAAAATATTTTTTATAAATAAATTCATGAAATCTTCAAATTCCCTGGAATCAATGTCCTCTTTGGAATTTGTTTTCTTCATCAACATCCTCCAATTATCAGATTCCCCTTGTATATGATATATAAAAATCATAACATTCTAGTTTTTTATCATTATCGTCTATAAAATATTTTCGAAATGGTTTTAAAATATTATTTAGTGATGGTTGGATTTGAAAATATATAAAAGATTGGAGGCCTCTATCTCATAAAACACATGATTCTGACTTATATTTTTTTATGAGAAAGAGGGAGTTGTGGATTATTAAATTTATTATTTATAACAATAGGTAAAAAATAACTAACATCATCACTTATTTCTCTAATATTATTAGTCATGTAAAGGTGGAAATCACCACATTTTCTATCAACTTTGTTAATAGTACTGTTTTTTCCTTTTACATTTCATTATATAAAAACATGATGAGAGTTAATTAACTAAAAATATGAAAATATGAATCATATACAAATAGAAAGAATATTTATTATATAATAATTATATCATATGTTTGGATTCACTAGGTTTTTATCTTTGTTATACTTTGTAATGTTTCATATTAGGTTTTCTAATGAAACAATTATTTACATTCCTTCAAAATAGTTGGTATATATTTTTTGAATTTCAAATGAATATACTATGGATGTTTAAAACCATGTGTGAAATAAGTAATATTTTCTATATATTAGGTAAGGATAAAGTGTAATTAAATGAACACATTTTAGTGTTATTTCCCAAAGTTAAAATTATACTGGAGTGTATATACCCCAAATGTAGTAGCTCAAAGATGGTGGTTAATATATTATATTGGAACTAAATACAAAAACCCACAACCCAAAGGAACTAATAGTTTATTAGATTAGTAAGACAACATAAATACATGAATTAAACAATACAATGGAAAACCAAAAATAAAATATGTTATTTTTTTGAGTATGCTATTATTACCTTTATCATATCCCTTCATAACAACCATAATATACTTCCTTACTTTGTAGGGAAAAGAAATAAAGGAGAGAGGTGATATCTAATGGTTAGCAATTTCATGTTTACTATAGTATAAATCATTAATAAATAAGGAATAATAAATATAGAATTTAAAATAATTGGAAACACATTAAAATTAATAAATAACATAATCATGAAGAATAATAAGGATTTAATATTTAATGAGATTGAAATTTTTTCATGAATATTATAAATAAAAGAATAATCCCATTTTCAACAATTACTAATTTCCCAATGATGTATTTAATAATTTGGAAAATCTAAACCATATTATAGATGCCTCATCCAAGACATATAATAATATTATCAAAGACTTATGAGAGCATATATAAAAAATGGTTATGTCCACACCCCAAACCAAGAAAAGTTTGTCTCATAGGACATACATATGAAAATTGGGGCTGTAATAGGACTCCACCATCACTTAATATGTCTAATTCATTCCATATTTTAATAAATAATACAAATTAATTAACAATCCCTAACAAACCCAAAATTGTCCTATGGAAAACTAATCATACGAAATATCAATACTTTCCCATGTCAAACTGATCATAAATATATTGATGAGATATATTTAATGGTGTAATTATAGTACATACTCTGCATAATATTATATAATTTATGTTTAAATAGATTAAAATAATTTAAAGTGGATACTAAAAAAAATCTCTTCAGAAAATAACCTTTTATGTTGAAAATATTTTTTAAAATATAAAACTCATTTATGTAATAAAGAAATACTTGTCATTGAAAATAAATTTGTAAACATGTAATGAAAGAATAAAATAAATTTTTTCATAAATTAAGTAAATTCCATTCACTTTTTATATGTTAATAAAACATTTATTTCACAATTTTCTATGAAATTTCTTAAAGGATGTTATTTTTAAAATGACTGAATGACAATTTATAAACCATTTTAATGAAAGTAGAATATGGGTAAATATAAATTTAATCAACCAATTGAGAATAGATTAAAATTGAATATTTTTAGAAATAATCTAAATTGAATTGAAATATTCTTCTGATGAGACATAAAAATAAACAATCACAAATATTGATGAGATTGTGAAATAAACTAGTACCAAATTGGTATATTTTGAATCATTATCAAAGTTAAAGATATAACATTAAATGAAACTTTTAACACTATTATTATTAATAGATTCAGGATATAATATATCAAATTTTAATTATATACACCACACAAAATAAATAACTGATGAACATGGAATATGCATCCTAGAATTAAATGTGATATGAGAAACACTTACCACATGTTTGATTTCCATTGAATGTTGTGAAAACAATTTTATAATAAATATAGATTTGTTATAAATATAATAAAATATAATAATCATCCACATAATTTAATATATTATTTATTTATAATATTTTATCACCTTTTTAATTTCAATTCATTGATAAAATCATAGTTCTGGGTGGTAATTTCATTGTTTTTTATGTATACTTTAATTTGATAGTTCAGCTTATTATACTATTAATATGGATCCATATTCTCCAAAATATTATTTATGTTTCAAATATAATATATATTCAATATATTTATATAGATTAAGGTATAAATATAGCGATAATATAATGAATTAAATTGTTCTTGGTGAGAGTAGGCTATATATATGCCTGAATGTTGTTTTCATTTTTCGATGGATTGAATAGGAAAATGTAATAGAATAAATAACCCTTGAAAAACATTATTATGTCATATATATCATACATATTCATTATATATATATATATATCTATAACCATCAATGTATTATTGTGATGAAAAAAAATTCCACCACTAGAAGGAGACGGTAAGCCATATGTTCGCACGAGTTATGTTCTCACTTTTTTTGTAAATGATTTGTAATATTGTATTATCAAAATCAAAATAAAGTCTGAGTGTATTTATGATTATATATTTATTATTTTAGTATGGTTAAAACATATTATGAGGAAGTATAAGTAGAAATAAAATAGAATGTTTCGTGAAAGACAATTACCTCTTCTTTAGTGTTATCCCTTTAGATATCTTCTTAAGTGACGTGGGATTGATATTTTAGATGGTGCATAACCCTATGAACAAGATTAAGATTTTCTATAAAGGTAAATGGTAGGGTTTAGTCATTATTTCGGTCTCAAAATTATGTAATTATGTAATGCAAGGGGTTCCCTTCTATAACATAGTAGAGGGAATGTAGAGACCCGAAGCTTTATGTACATGGAAATTACATTACTTTTGTGGGATACTTAATACATAACAAAAACTAACACACAAGGACTGTAATAGTTTAGCGTCTTTGGAAACTCGGAATATAAACTTCTAATCAGGTTGAAATATCATCAACAACTCCCATAACGATCTTCCCCTTTTTGTTTCCTTACCTAGAACCTTTATTTATTTCCTGGGGAAAATAAAACATAAAAATGATGAGCTCAAATTCTCAGTAAGGGAAAACATAGATAACATAAAACAATCCATAAACATTTGGAAGCAAAAACTTGAACATGAAATTTAAACATAAAAATCTTGAGCAAAGACATAAATCGTGGAAGTACATAAGGCATATATCATAATGGAACATCAACCATGATAAAATATAATTGGAATAAAACATGTAATTGAGGAAACCATTCAAAAAATGTTATTATTTCCATAGTAGCCAAGGCATTTCTTTCAAGACCATCTTAGTGGACAAAGTCCCTTTCTGAATCGAGTTCACTCCTCGTTTCAGTCCTGTAACACTAAACCGGATTAACTTACCATTCCAGCCATGTCTATCTCATGAGATATAAATCTTTACCCAATGTATTGGCGGGAGATATGAGTTCCACCCATCTCATAATGAAATCATTATTTAATGTGCCACAAAATCATAAATCATACATCATATCATAACCCATGTAATAGAATGGGATTCTTAAACACCATGCCATCATAACATAATCCATATAAAAAATGGATATCATTTCATCATAAGAAGAATAAAACCATGTAAATAATTGATACATTACACTTGAAACATAAACATATTAAATAATTTCATTTTAGATGGAAAATAGTTTTGATAAAACACTTGAAATGAATTCTTGAAGAAAATATCCTTTCTTCTTCAAAATCATTTTCATTTCACAAAATGCCATGCAATTTTAAAAGAAAAGGGGTTTTTTGAAAATAATCATGCAATATTGTTGAGTAAGCTTCATGAAAATGAGTCCTTATGAAACCATAAAAAAATTTTCATGCCATATAAGCTAAAAAAACATTCTTCTCGTACTTTTGCTGGAAAAGTCCAAAAGTACCTCGTAAAAGAAAGATTCTTTCCATACGATGTGGTAAAATTAGAAAAGTGTAAAAATGACTTTAAACATGCATGGAAGAAAATTAAAAATTTTATGAAAACATTTTGAGAACATATGGACATGGATAATAATCATTACCCCAGTAAATACTTACGAATAAACAATCTCGGATAAGAATGAGATTGGAATAATTATCCCTTACCTTAGGTACGATATGATTCGTATGCATCCGAACCTGCTGTATAATGATTTAAATAATTACATGGAATTATTACATAATCATATTTATTGTTATGATATCATATATGATTTATTTATGACTTTATATTACCTGTTCATTTGTAAATTCTATGTTAATGCAGCGTTTTGGGTAAAATCATTTCATTTATCATATGTGTTTCGACTTGTCATTCTTGATATTATTACATTTATCCTGATTTACATAATTCTAGAATCTAAAACATGATTTATATATAATATATATTTATCATATACATATATATTATAGATTGATAAAAGGAATGAAATACACCGTTCATGGAGACGGTAGGCCATAGATACACATGAATGATGTTTTCGTTTCCTTATTGAATTGAATGAAACTAAATAGATGACATACATATATATATATATATAAATCCAGTAGAATTATTATTTCATATATTTCATTATTATTCTGTCTATAATCTTTATAATCATTCATGTATGGTTATCATGGACAATGAATCTCATCGCGTCGTGGAGACGGTAATCCATACGTACCCACGAGCGATGATATCATTCCATAATTATTGAATAGAATTTGTGTGGATGATATAATGTATCAGAATCAGTATGAGGTTATAATAAACATATATAGTTATTCTTTACACCATTATACCCATCCATGTATGGTGTTGGTGGAAAAACATATTACACCGCGGTGTGAAGATGATATTCTGTACGTACGCACGCGCGGTGATTTTGTTTTCCGTAGGATTGGTAGAAGGTGAAATAGGGTTGTTTTATATTTATAAAAACATATCAGTATATGAGGGATACTGATGTTATTACTTCATAATGAAACAACTAAAGAAGATAGAGTAGAAGAAAAATGGAACTTGAAGAAAACGGTAGAAGGTATTACCTATTTCTCGAAGTGCCTCCTTTAAACGTTCTCTTAGGCCACTAGAGTTGGTCTTTTGAGAACTACTGGAAAAATATCCTATACCAACGGTTTGGAACCGTTGGTATAGGCCCTCAAACCGTTGGTATAGCCTATACCAACGGTTTGGAGGACCGTTGGCAAGTAAGCCGTGACAATAGGTCTATACCAACGGTTTTGGGAAAAGCGTTGGTATAGACCTATACCAACGGTTTTGAAAACCGTTGGTATAAGTAATATGAAAACCTATACCAACGGTTCTCAAAACCATTGGAATATGTATTTCAAAAAAAACATTCGGTGGGATTTGATCCCAGGACCTCTAGTTAATAATTGAATGACTTAACCACTAACCTAACATGACTTTTGTGAACATAATTTCATAAATATATATATGTATTATTTTAATAATTTTAAATTTTGATTTATATAATGTTCTTGGTAAGAAGATTCGATTAAAAATCGAAGGACCTATACCAACGGTTTTGAGAATCGTTGGTATAGGCCCTTTGATTTTAGGACCTATACCAACGATTTTGGACAAACCGTTGGTATAGGGGGGACCTATACCAACGGTTTGGCAAAACCGTAATGGACCTATACCAACGGTTTGGCAAACACCGTTGGTATAGGTCCTATAGGTCCCCCCTATACCAACGGTTTTGGAAAAACCGTTGGTATAGGTCCAAATTAATGAACTATACCAACGGTTTGGCCAAAACCGTTGGTAAAAGTCATATTTCCAGTAGTGAGACCAGTTCATATAGTAGGTTTCTAAGGAGTTGGGAAAGTGAAATGGGCAGGGGTTGGCTGAGCTTGAATGCTCAAATTGGTGTGAGGAGGAGAGGGAGGAGGTGCCCTTTTATAAGGTGGGAGAGGGACATCTTTGGAAATATAAAAAATATTACTTTATATTAAATCCCAACCCCACATAAAAACTTCCCAAATGACTCATTTAAAAATATTAGATGAGATAGGGTTGTAATATCATCAAACAATAAAATTTATACATGTTAGGAATTTATTTTAAATATTATCAACGTGTTTTATCCTTATTTATCAATTTAATTTTATTTGTGGTAATAAAATTCTAAATTTTAAATTATTATAAATAATTACATATGTGTTGTGAATTTTCAATAATTTGGTAATTTATGACATTTTCGACCATATAAATTTTAATTTATAATTTTTAAATATTTTTGTGATTTTTAAACAATTTTATAATATGATATTTTTATAAATTAACAATAGTGTCAATTTTGACACTACTCATTTATTTGAATTTAAATAAACTATATACAGAAGATATGTTCGAACTAAAAGCTTTAATAGATTCATAAAATATAATATGTATCTAAAAGATTAGTGGAGAACATTAAATAGTTCATATAATATTTATTTTAATATTTATAAGATCATTTATTTGATATATCTCTTAATAAAATAATAAGTACAACATCTTTATATAATTATTTAATATACTTATTTTTTGCATAAAAATTAAAAATAAAATCCTTTGATGAAGATAAATATCAAAGATCTTACAATCATAATTTTACTCGAATTTATCATCTTAAAATAACAACATGTAAATTGTTATCTTTATTAAATTATGAAGGTGACAACTTTGGAATCATTTAAAATAAAATACTATAAGTGTCATAATCTCCATAATAAGGATCCAAATTGTCAACAATTCGGCCAGTGGATGATTAGGGTTTATATATAAACTAATAATAAGTTTTTTTCATATTTTTAAGCCTTTTGATATGTATTACTATTTCAATAAAAACTATATTATTGATTTTTCACTAAATAAATAATTTCTGCATCATTAATGAATGAGATAATAAGGTAACTAAATAAATTTTAAAAAGTAAAAATAAATTACCATGATAATTAAAAATATTTTATATTTCAAATGATTATTTATAACTGAATTTATATTCTATATAAAATTTTATTAAAAATACTTTAATTATTAAAGTTGAGTGAGACATATTTCACTTTCCTTTAAATAAAATAAACTAGAGGTCTTAATCACCTCCAAGTGGGTTCTAATGGATTTCATTTCGACTCAAATATGACTTAGGACAAATTATAACCATCTCATTATATTAATACAAGTATTAGGATAATTTTATAATATTATATTTACCCTTAAATACCCAATTTACCTTTTACTATGGTAAATAAAATTTACCATTATTACTATTCATAAAGCCCAAAAATAAAAAGTAGTCTATTAATATAATTTGTACCCATTGATTATAAATATGGAAAGCATTTTTTCTAATTCAATGCACATAAGTTTCAGAAATTAAATTAAAATTAACATCGTCGTCGAAAGAAATGGGTTTTTGTTTAAAACATTGCAAAAGATTGAATTTATTTAACCTATGAATTCAATGTAAAATCAATGATAATGACATAAATTATATTAAATTTTAAAAATATATTCTATTTATAATTTAAAACCATTCAATATGATAATTTAATCACATATGTTATTACGATGAAAAAAAGTTGTGTTTAATTAAAATTGAGCGTGTTTTTACTATTCATTAAAATATGAAAGTTATCAGAAAAATATCAAAACTTTATCCATTGTAAATTTTTATATCCTAAATCAAAATAAGAAGTTTATTTTGTAAAATTGAACTTATAAACTTGTCAAAAACTATATTTAATGTGGGTACGCCATCAAAAGGTGGCAAAACTACATTTTTTTAAAAATAATTATTTTACCTGATAAAATTTATTTTGTTCACATAAAATGTTTTATAAAATTTATAAGATGAATAATAATGTTATAAAATCCAAATTTTATTCAATAATAATCATAATGGCTAGGTCGTGATAATATTATAACCATATATTGTTGTTTAGGGAAACTCGATATTGCGTACAACACACGCTATCGAGGAAGGTCGCGATTGCATGAAATGAAAGCCAAGTCAGGGTTGCGTGTAGTGCAAGACTCCTTTGTTGTTGCATATAAAAAAATACATTGAATATATATATATATAATCAATGTTTTGTAGAATAACTACTATCAAATAAACATGAAATTGTGTGTAACACGGGCCAAGATTAGTGTTGCGTATATTGCAAGCTAATACGATGTTGCATATAGCGCAAGATAATATTGGTGTAGCGTACAACAGAAGATATAAAAGAAATTAAAAAGAATATTTCTTATAAAATATGGGGTAGTTACATTCTACCCCCCCCACTTAAAATTTATTTCTCCCTCGAAATTCTTTAGGGTTATAAATCGTTCACTATTCGTAGAAACCCACATCGTAAAAAGGAATACTAAAACATAATTTTAAAAACTTGAGTATGAAATGTAATTATTACCCAAAGTAACTCATCACTGGGATTCCATATAGGAGAACATAGGTGAAGATATGGATATGGATGAAAAATATAACCATCAAGTTCTGATGGAGAGTGATAGAGAACATGGCTATGAAAAATCCATCAATCACAAAGCCCTAAATTTGTGATGATCTAGGGTACCATCTGATTCATTAGATATAAGATCACTAGGAAAACATTTTTGGTTTTCAATATCATTTCTCTAAAGTTGAAAATTTTGATTTAGAAGAAATACTTGCTTGATTTCGGTACAATCTCATTGTTGTTCGTGCTTTGAACAATTTACACCTCATCTCTTAAAGAAATGAAGATGAATTTTTTATTCGTGAAGTGTTAACAGATCATGTGATAGAATGATGGGTCATTACATCTATTTCAAACAAAAGGTTTTCAACAGTTATCAAATATACATAAGTCCATCTATGGTGAGATTAATCATATACGATTCCAAAAATGAACTTATACTTCATATATCATACCACTTAATAAAATAAAACTAGTTTCTACTAACCAGGGACATCCTGTAGGCCCTTGGTAGGTGATAAAGGCTAGTCACACTTCAGTTGTGGGTTCGATTCCCACAGCCTTGTTCGATGCGATGGGTTGTCGCTCGTCCTGCAGGTTTTCCTTTTTCTAAAACTACATTACTATAACATCCCATCAATAATATCGAAAAAATTTCTATCCTTAAATAATACTTAATTATGTCCAACATAATCCATTTCAATCTTTAGGCTTTTCTAAAATACTTCTGTCCAAGCTCAAAGTATAAAGAAAAAAATTACTAGAAAGATTATCTACCATGAATGTGAATACAAGCATTTATCCCACATATATCATAAGATATATCTTATTGGTTGCATTCCAAACACATGAATACCTTAGTCATATATTCTCTTGAAACATAAATTACCCTAGAACTATAGTGAAAACATGAATACTGTAAAAAGGTAACTCTTTCCACATAACAAAATCCCTAAAAATCTATATGATCAAACCATAATATCACTTAGTCCTTATATCAGTCACGAGCTCATTAATAAAATCAAACATCTCATTATCTTCTTATCCCTTCATTATGCGCATATCATCTACTTTCCAAAAATATCTGAATAACCATTCATGGTTACCGGTACCATTCAACATATACTTTCAAATACTTTAGGAAAAACAATAGTGTAAAAATACTTTGATGATTCTTTATTCCATAGTACCATTAACTATACAACATAACTCTTGATAAACATACAATCATTCCACTACCTTCTTAAGCAACTGATTGAGCTTCAACACTTATTTCATCTCATATATCATTTGTAGTCTCCTCATCATCATCTACATAAATACTACCCATATGACCATGCTGATTCTCTTCCTGATATTTTCCTTTAGGGCATTGGTTTTCATAATGCCCGTACATTCCACATTTAAAACATTTAACCATTGTTGATGTCTTATAAATACCATTATCCTTGTCCATGGTGTTAACTAAACCTTTTTCATAGCAATTAATGGATTTGTGTCCTTCTTTTCCACACCTAAAGCATCTTCCAGTTCCTTTAAAAAATTCTCCCTGATGCCTCTTCCTGCATGATTTACATAAGGGGAATTGAACTTTCTTTTCTCTATGATCATCATGAAAATCCACCTTTCTCTTATTATCTGAGTCAGGAAACTTACCAAAGTTGAGATTATTGATCATATTATGAGATTGCTGAATAGGAATAATAACGATGTTTGGACTTCCAAATCCCGTTTCATTTGGTTTCTCATAAAGAATATCATTCCACTGTTCATCATATCCTCCATTATCGTGAATCTTCCTGTTTCCAGCCATTTTCTAAAACCCAAAAAGAATAGTGTGAGAGGAAAAAATCATGCTAGGGAAAACAACATAGTAAAGGGGGATTACCCTCAATATCTAACATCTTAGTTTAAATTCTATGATCGTTACCATAGTTCTAGGACTATATCCTATACGTATACTTATCCTTAGGGACATCCCTAGACATACCTTAGAAATATTTCTAGGGATCCCACTAACGTTTTCGCATCCTAGTTTCCAAAGGTTGACTGAAAATTTCCTCTAATACCAACTATAGAGACCTGAATCATGACATATATGGACATTACATTACTTTTGTGGAATAATTAATACATAAAAAAACAGACACACAAGGACAGTAATAGTTTAGTGTCTTCGGAAACTCGGAATATAAACTTCTAATCAAGTTGAAATATCTTCAACAACTCCCATAACGATCTTCCCCTTTTTGTTTCCTTACCTAGAAACTTTCATTATTTCCTAGGGAAAATAAAACATAAAAAGGGTGATCTGAAATTCTCAGTAAGGGCAAACATAGATAACATAAAACCATCCATAAACATTTGGATGCAAAAACATGAACATGAAATTTAAACCTCAAAATCTTGAGCAAAGACATAAATCGTGGAAGTACGTAAGGAATATATAATAATTGAACATCAACCATGATAAAATATAATGGGTATAAAACATGTAATTTTGGAATCCATTCAACACATGTTATGATTTCCATAGTATCCAAGGCATTGCTTCCAAGACCATCTTAGTGGACAAAGTCCCTTTCTGAATCGAGTTCACTCCTCGTTTCAGTCCTGTAACACTGAACTGGATTAACTTACCATTCCAGCCATCTCTATCTCATGAGATATAAATCTTTACCCAATGCATTGGAGGGAGATATAGGTCCCACCCATCTCATAATGAAATCATTCTTTCATGTTCCCCAAAATCATAAATCATACATCATAGAATAACCCATGTAATAGAATGGGATTATTAAACATCATGCCATCATAACATAATCTATATAAAAAAATGGATATCATTTCATCATAAGAAGAATAAAACCATGTAAATAATGGATACATTACACTTGAAACATAAACATATTAAATAATGTCATTTTAGATGGAAAATAGTTTTGATAAAACACTTGAAATGAATTCTTGAGGAAAATATCCTTTCTTCATCAAAATCATTTTCTTTTCAAAAAATGTCTTTAAATTTTAAAATAAAATGGTTTTGCTGAAAATAATCATGCAATATTGTTGAGTAAGCTTCAGGAAAATGAGGTGTTATGAAACCGTAAAAATCCGTTTATGCCGTATAGGTTAAAAAAACATTATTCTCGTACTTTTGCCGGAAAAGTCAAAAAAATAACTCGTAAATGAAAGATTCCTTCCATACGATGTGGTAAAAGTAAAAAAGGGTAAAAATGAATTTAAACATACATGGAAGAAAATTAAAAATTTTATGAAAACATTTTGAGAACATATGTACATGGATAATAATCATAACCCCAGTAAATACTTACGAATAAACAATCTCGGATAAGTATGAGATTGGAATAATTATCCCTTACCTTAGGTACGATATGCTTCGTATGGATCCGAACCACCTGTATAATGATTTAAATAATGTCATTGACTTATTACATTATCATATTAACTGTTATGATATCATATATGTTTTACTTATTACTTTATATTACCCTTTCTTTTGTAAATACCCTGTTAAAACAGCGTTTTGGGTAAATCATTTCATTTATCGTATGTGTTTCGACTTGTCATTCGTGATATTATTACTTATATACTTATTTAAATAATTCCAGAATGTAAAACATTATTTATATATAATATATATTTATCATATAGATATATATTATAGATCGATAAAAGGAATGAAATACACCGTTCATGGAGACGGTAGGTCGTACGTACACATGAACGCCGTTTTTGTTTCCTTAGTGAATTGAATGAAACTAAATAGATGACATAGATATATATATATATAAATCCAGTAGCATTATTATTTCATATATTTAATTATTATTCATTTTATAAACATTATAATCATTCATGTAGGGTTATCATGGAGAATGAATCTCATCACGTCATGGAGACGGTAATCCATACGTATGCACGAGGGATGATATCGTTCCATAATTATTGAATAGAATTGAAGTGGATGGTATAATGTATAAAAATCAGTATGATGTTATAATAAACATATATATTTATTCTTTACACCATTATACCGATCCATGTAAGGTGTTGGTGGAAAAACATATTACACCACAGTGTGAAGATGGTATTCCGTACGTACGCACGCGCGGTGATTTTGTTTTCCGTAGGATGGATAGAAGGTGAAATAGGGTTGTTTTATATTTATAACAACATATCAGTATATGAGGTACACTGATGTTATTACTTAATAATAAAACAACTAAAGAAGATGGAGTAGAAGAAGAACGGAACTTGAAGAAAACGGTAGAAGGTATTACCTATTTCTCGAAGTGCCTCCTTTAAACGTTCTCTTAGGGCACTAGAGTTGGAATTTTGAGAAGGACAGTACCTCTAGTAGGTTTCTAAGGAATTGGGGAAGTGAAATTGGTAGGGTTTGGATGATATTGAAGGCTCAAATTGGTGTGAGGAGGAGAGGGAGGAGGTTTTCTTTTATAAGCGAGGAGAGGGACACCTTTGGAAATATAAAAAATATTAGTTTATATTAAATCCCAACCCCACTTAAAAACTTCCCAAATGACTCATATCCAAATATTAGTTGAGATAGGGTTTTAATAGCATCAGAAAAAAAAATTAGTCATGTTATGAATTTATTTTAAATATTATCAACTTGATTTTTCCTTATTTATCAATTTAATTTTATTTATGGTAATAATATTCAAAATTTTAAATTATTATAAATAATTACATATGTGTTGTGAATTTTCCATAATTTGATAATTTATGACAGTTTCGACCATATAAATTTTAATTTATAATTTTTAAATATTTTTTGTGATTTTTAAACAATTTTATAATATGTTATATTTATAAAATATCAATAGTTTCAATTTTGACACTATTAATTTTTTTTGAATTTAAATAAAATATATACAGAAGAAATGTTCGAAATAAAAGCTTTAATAGATTCATAAAATGTCATATGTTTGTAGAAAATTAGTGGAGAACATTAAATAGTTCATAGAATATTTATTTTAATATTTTTAAGATCATTTATTTGATATATCTCTTAATAATATAATTAGTACAACATTTTGGTATAATTATTTAATATACTTATTTGTTGCATAAAAATTAAAAATAAAATCCTTTGATAAAGATAAATATCATATATTTTATAATAATAATTTTACTCGAATTTATCATCTTAAAATAACAACATGTAAATTGTTATCTTTATTAAATTATAAAGGTGATATCTTTTGAGTTATTTAAAATAAAATATTATAGGTGTCATAACCACCATAATAAGGATCCAAATGGTCAAAAATTCGTCCAGTGGATGTTTAGGGTTCATATATACACTACTAATAAGTTTTTTTTTTCAGATTTTGGAGCTTTTTTATATGTATTACAATTTCAATAAAAACTATATTATTGATGTTTCACTAAATAAATAATTTCTGCATCATTAATGGATAAGATAATAAGTTAACTAAATAACTCTTAAAAATTACAAATAAATTACCATGATAATGAAAAACAATTTATCTTTAAAATGAGTATTTATTACCGAATTTATATTCTGTATAAAATTATATTAAAAATACTTTAATTATTAAAGTTGAGTGAGACATATTTCACTTTCCTTTAAATAAAATAAACTAAAGGTCTTAATCACCTCCAAGTGGGTTCTAATGGACTCTATTTCGACCCAAATATGACTTAGGACGAATTATAATCATCCAATTGTATTAATAAAAGTATTATGATAATTTTATAATATTATATTTACACTTAATTACCCAATTTATCTTTTACTAGGGTAAATAAAATTTACCGTTGTTACTATTTATAAAGCCCAAAAATAAAATGTAGTCTATTAATATAATTTTAACCCACTGATTACAAATATGGAATTCATTTTCCGAAATTCAAGACACCTAAGTTGCAGAAATTAAATTAAAATTAATCCTGTTGTCGAAAGAAAATGGGTTTTTGTTTAAAACATTGTAAAAGATTGAATATATTTAACCTACGAATTCAATGTAAAATCAATGATAATGATATACATTATATTAAATGGAAAAATATATTATATTTATACTTTAAAACCATTAAATATGATAATTTAACCACATAAGTTATTACGATGAAAAAAAGTTGTTTTTAATTAAAATATAGCGTGTTTTTACTATTGATTAAAATATGAATGCTATCAGAAAAATATCAAAACTCTATCCATTGTAAATTTTTATATACTAATTCAAAATAAGAAGTTTATTTTGTAAAATTGATCTTATAAACATGTCAAAAACTAGATTTAATGTGGGTGCTCCATCAAAAGGCGGCAAAACTGCATTTTTTTTGCAAAATAATTATTTTACCCGAAGAATTTATTTTGTTCACATAAAATGTTTTAGAAAATTTATAAGATGAATAATAATGTTATAAAATTCAAAATTTATTTAATACTATTCATAACAACTAGTTCGTGATAATATTATAACCATATATCATTGTTTAGTGAATCTCGGTATTGCGTACAACACACACTATCGAGGAAGGTCGTGATTGCTTGTAATGAAAGCCAAGTCAGGGTTGCGTCTAGTGCAATACTCTTTTGTTGTTGGATATAAAAAAATAAATTGAATATATATATATATATATACTCAAAATTTCGTAGAATAAATACTATCAAACAAACATGAAATTGTGTGTAACACGATCCAAGATTAGTGTTGCCTATACTGCAAGCTAATACAGTGTTGCATATAGCGCTAGATAATCTTGGTGTAGCATACAAGAGAAGATATGAAAGAAATTAAAAAGAATATATCTTATAAAATCTCAGGTTGTTACAGGGAAATTCTTGAGATTTAAAAAATATTATATTAATATAAGTTTTTTATTTGGTTAAAATTTTCAAAAATTGATATTAATCAAAGATAATATTGATATGATTTTCATATATTTAATAAAATAATATTTTTAAACTTTTTGAAATGTTTGTATTATTATATTTTAGTTTTAACCAATGTTAACCCTTTTGAAAATTACCATTTTAAGAATCTATTTTACTCTCCAAGGGTAAATAATGTTACTAAAAAATTCCAAAGTACCCATAAAGTGAAATATTTTATATTTAATTAACCATAGATCATTAATTAGGATTATTATACTATTTCTAATAATTATATATAATTTAGTAAATTAATTAGTTTTTATATAATATCAACATTGACAATTTTTAGAGGATTTTGTTATTTTTACATTAACTATATCAATAATAAATTTATTATTTGAAAGAAAATAATTTAATATATCCAAAAAAATAAATTTAAATCTATAAATTTCCGATGTCACATTATTTATCTCAAATTGTATTAATTTTAATATTTTATATATCATTTTTTCTTTAATTTAACAATTGTCATCGCAGTGTTATATAAGAATTAAGGGTAATAATTTAGTCACAAAAATTTAAAACTATGTTACCAATATGAAGATAAATATTTTCTATTTCAAAATAATATTTATTTTTGAATGTATCCTCTTTATTTCATGATATTAAAATTATTACAGTTACTTAAAACAACACTGTGACATGTTTGAATTTATTTAATATAAAATAATATAAAGGTTATAATCTCATATAACATCCAATAAAATTCATTATAACTGATTATTAGATGATTATTGATGAAATTGAATGATCCAAAAAATATTAACTCATGTATTATTTTTATTTTTTGTACTTTATAATTTTTTTTAACATTAATTACCCGATTTACCCTTTTATGTGTATAAAAAAACAACGATATTTCGTATTCATATTGGAAGACAAATAAAAGGGTCCTATTTAATTACTTTGTTCCTCATTAATCTAAATAATTAATAACTTTTACAAAGTTAAAAACTATAAATTGGAAGAAGTTTTTATAAAATAAACCGAAAAACATAAATAAATATAGTATTACGAAAATATGTCACTTAAGTATAATTTTTTTCCCATTTCAACAATGAAATTGATTCCAATTAAAACACTTTTTTTATTAATAAAACTACCTAATAAATTTTACATTTAAAAAATTTAAAATAAAATGAACCACTAAAAATAGATGATTCAAAAATAATATTTTCTATAAAAAATATATATTTTTCACTATTCACATGAAAATAAATCAGTTTGGGAAAATATGAATATTTTAAACTTGATAATTTTTCTATGATCATTTATAAAATTGTATTATTTTTATAAATTGTAATCTACATGAATCACTTAAATTAATGATAATGTTATCTCAATAAAAACATTTTTTTGAAGAAAAAGTATTTCTAATTAATAAAATACCTTTATAGAAAATTGATTATATATTTAATATGAATTGATTGCTGAATTTGTACTCAGTAGGTACTTTATATGTGTGTGTGTGTGTGTGTGTGAATGTGTGTTTGTGTGTTTGTTTGTGTATATGTGTGTGTATTTCATAATTTGGTTGATACTATTCATACCTTCCAACTTAATTACTAGGTTATAGTAGTTATGTTTAAATAATATTGTGTTGTTAGTTGAATCTTAGTGTTGCATGTTGTATACACTATCGAACATAGTATTCTTTCAAAACAAAAACAGGTTTGCGTCCATCATAATCTATCAATGTGATTGAATTTATTTATAAATTAATATACCATAAAATCATCGGGTGGTACATTATCTTCCAGGTTTTGTTTTGTGTTCTATATACTATATTGAATATGATGTTCTACCATTCAAATCGCAAGGTGTCCCATTATACCTCCATATATAAGTTGGGTCCTTGCAATTTAATCTTGATATAAAATAATCGACGATTTGATATTTAAAAATATCCATCTTGAATTATCACATTATGAAAAGGGATAATAAAACATTATATTGATAAGAGATAAATGGAAGTCTAGAGGTGATGTGTAATAATCCCATAAAAATGTTTCAAAGAAACAAAATATATGTGGGAATTTAAAATGTGGACATTGATAAAAAGGGTGATTCCCAAATAGTGATGGAGGATGATAAAGTTCATTGATCACAATAAATTTAATGATAAAGATAATGTCAATAACCATAAAACCATAAATATTTGATTATTATAAACATTATTGATTCATTGGATATGAAGTAAATATGACTATTTTTTCAAGATCATTTCTTTACATTTGAGTAATTACTTTTCCATTTAGAATCAGAACCTTTGGAAATATAGTGAGTTGATATATTTCTATTTTATTGGGAAAATTTCATCCAATTTCTATGTTTTTAAAAATTTCTACTTTTTTCTTTCTTCATGAAACGAATATAGAAAAGGAAGGTTTATTCCTGAAGTACTATAATTAACTTTTAAAATATCATTATCTAAAAAATAATTGAATGTTATTTATTGTGCTTCAATATTTCATCCAAGACCCTAATGGTTGACACATTTATCAAAAAACACATGTATTCCAACATAATGTATTCCACAATGAGATAACCATATGAATTGTCCAAAATTTGTCTTCCCAAATTCAATGTCCAATTTTTTTTATAGAAGTTCACTAAATTTAAAAAATCGACATTAGACTAGTTTCCCCAAATACATAATTTATCTCTAAATTTTACATACAAAATATATGAATACCATGACCACTTTATAAACATAAATAAAAAATAATTCTTCAAAAAATAAAATCATAGGTTTTTGAATATATTCCATAAATCTAAAAATGTAATAAAAACTATAAAAGATATCCTAAAACATCAAATCACTAACCAATTCATAATCACTAACATTATACCATAAAAATATCTTTATCATTATTACATTAATATAGATCATGTATTAAGGGTTATATTCCTTCATTCATGTGTTTTCCAAAAGTATGATCCTTCCACTAAATCGCTTTTCATGATCATCGGTACCATTGAACATATTCTATCATTTCTTTAATGAAATTGTATTTTGCTACAATATTTAAACTTTGATAATTCTTATAACTAGAATATCATTGATAAAATACTATTATATCATAATTCATGAATCTATACACAATAAATTTTATCGTTCCAAAATATATATAAACAATTTATGAGGATTTATCATATTATTCAGTAACGCCACCATTATTTTATATTACATTTGTCATGTCTTCTTCATCTGAAATATCACCACTACTCATACAAACTGGATGATTATCTTCATTATATTTTCCCCTAGGTCAATTATTTATATTATTTTCCTAATTTAAAATTTTAATACATTCAACATTTGATAATACCTTAGGGATATAATTATTCTCATCAATTTTAGAAAACAAACATTTCAATTTTTTCATGTCATTTAATTTATTTGAGTCCTTCTTTTCTCCAAAGAGAGCATTTTCTTATTCCTTTGAGACTATCTCTTATGTTTCTATTTCTATATTTTTGATATGAATGAAATTAATCCATCTTTCCTTAATGTTCTATACTATTCATATTCTCAATGAACTCCAACATTTTTTTCTTTATTGATTTTGATATTTTGTTAATGTGAATGTTTCTAAAAATATGCCATTATAACAGATTTCGAATCAGCATTAAGTCCTTCACACATATAATCATCCCCTTTTTCCCATAAAAATTATCTATCACATTATAAATCAACTGAATCATTTTGGTGCCATCCATTAACTAAAACTAAAAAAGTACAGGGTAAGAAACACTAATCAAAGTGAGAAATCACATGGTACTGAAGAATCATATATTGAAATTATATATCATGAAAACATATTTTAAATACATGTCTACTAATGTTTAATATATGTAATTTATGTTCATTTTCTATTCAAATAATTCTTAATGGTTCATAATAAGAATTATAATTAACTAAAACATATCACCTAGGAGTCTCAAATGTGGTAAAAAATAATGCCCTTAGTCATGTTCTAGGTAACACCTGAGTCCAGACCGATGCACATTTTTTATACGTGTAACCCCTAGGTACATGTATTTCAGAACCATGTCCACTTTTAGTATCCTGATATGGATGGATTGTAATAAAAAACCACCTAAAATGAAACTTAAAAAAACATTATATTTTTTTAACTTACCCCCAATATATATCATATGGTTATGTTCCCTTACCAAGGTTTTCATAAATATTCTCTATTAAAATTTATATGATACCAATTTTAATAACCCAGATTATAGTCTCTTAGATCTGGTGGTCACTTAATTTCATAGGCACTAGATATGAGGAATTGTGTCCCAATAGAATGAATAGTCTAGTTGACTTCATAAAGAAGGTACTTAATTGAATTGGAAATTTAAATTGATGATTTAAAATACAACATAGTATTTTATTAGAGTATACCATTTTTACATTTATCATTTCCTTTCAAAACAACAATTATAAAATTCATAGAATATTGTAGAATGGAATCATAAGATAGGGGTGAGATCTAATACTTGGTAAGGATATGTGTACAAAAAAAATATCCTGAATAAATAAAGAATAATACATATGGAAACATAAATAACATAAAACACATTCAATCTAATTAATAACATGAAGGTGAAAAAAATGAAATAAATAAATGGGGTCCCTCACAGTGACAGTAGGCATAACCCTAAATTAGAGTGTCATGTAGTTGATGATGGAGGACATATGAATTCCTTGGGTTCTTTATTTTACATGGTGTTCCCAGGGAGTGGATTTAGAGTTGAAGGCAAGGATGAGGTCCTTAAAAAATACAAGCCCATTTCAAAAGTTTGATAATGAGCTGATAAAACCCTCTATGAATGAATATGATTCCAGTGAGGAATGTCCTTGCTATGTTACAAGAGAAATATAGGATGAGGGTCTAGGTGAAAAGCTTTTGTGCTCGCTGAGAAGGAGTGTGAGAGGCATTCATAAAGAGAGAAATGATTATTTTTTTACACTACCAATAGAGACCCGATCAAAAAAAAATTGAACCAAAATAACGCAAATAGTGATACTCTTCTCTCCCATAAGGCTTCTTACCAACATATGAAGATTGGTGATGTGATTGATAATTATTTGGAATTGCTTATCTGCTCAGAAAACAAAGTGATTTCACAATTGTTTCCCTTAACTCTTCTGAAGATGAATCCACAATGATGAAGTGGAAGAAAATAAAGGTTAATCTAAATGAAGAGTAGTACTCTCGGTTTCACACTTAATCTTTTAATGTTTTTGAATAATAAAAAGTTAATTTTTAGTCAATATTGTGAATTTTTAGAACTATTCAGGGAATTTAATTTATTAATATTATGAAAACAATTATAATTTGATAAAAAATATTTTCTTATGTTCATAACATGTCATGGTCCTCTATAAAATATTTAGATCATAATATTTATCTTAAATTGTATAAATTTTAATGTATTAAAAATTGTTTTTTCGGTTATTCCATTAATTGAATAACAATCGAATAAATTTTCTGTCAGATTCAAAGTTAATTATTTATTAAATAATATATAAAAATAAATTATAATAATGAAGAAAAATATTTTATATTTAAAAATAAAATTCATGGTAGAACATTCCTTTATCATTACAAAATATTAAAAATATTCAATTTATTAAAAACATTATTATATCTTGTTTGAATTTTCTTGAAATAAAATACAATAAAAATATAACTTGAAAAAACTTCCATATAACCAAATAATTTATGATTATAGATGATATTTACTAAACACTAAACATTAATCTATGTTTTACTTTCATTGTATAGGCCTTATAATTTTATTTTTATCTTTAAATATTTGATTTTCCCTTTACCATGGTAAAACAATTACTATGGTCAATATTAATATTGACCAAAAAGGTGGTATATTCCACAAATTGGGAACACCTTGATAAAAATATGGAATCCATTTCAAAAATTAAAAACACATAAGTGGTGGGATTTAATTTAAAATTTATTTAAAAAAACTCAATGAAAATAGTTTTTATAAAAATTCTCTTTTTAAGTGTACAATTTTTTATACCAAATCTAACCATGATACTTTATTCCAAAAAACATAATTTTGTTATTAATACTAATATTTAACTAATTTAACTTTGCATCATTTTAAAATAAAAAATTAAATTTGAAAATTCTAAAAAAAAACCGTGTTTTAAAAAATTATCGGTATTTTTCACAATTCACTTAAAGATAATTATTTTCAAAAAAAAGAATAATTTACCCAATTTTGAAATGATGATTTATTATATGATATTATTTTTATAATATAAATTTTATATACACTCCATAATTTTATTATAATAATTTCTCTATAAAAATGCTTGATCATGACAATTTTTTTCTAAAGAATTATAAAACTATATTGAAAATAGAGAAATTATTTCATAATAATTGACCAATTAATTTATGATTATTAAGCCCTTTATTTATATATTTTATAAATAAAATAATATGATTAATACCCACAAATTAAATTACTATGACATAACGATAGTCTTTAAAAAATATTTCACAGTTCGTTAAAGCTCAGTGTTTCGTGTTGTATATGCTATCACATATTTTTTTATTAAAATTTAAAGGTTGTGTTCACTAGTGGCTAAAAAGATAATAAATTTATTTAATAATAGACATAACATAAAACATGGGTGTTTACATTCCATTTTAATTTTTTGTTTTTCGTTTTAAAATATGACATTGAAAATGATGTTCCTGTTTTATTATGTTAGGGTGATAAATAGAGAAAAACCCAACAGTAGTATATAGAAGGGATATATTTTTTTGGAAACTACTCACTCTATACTTCACCAAAGTTAAAAGGTATTTTACTATAAACAAAATCAACCTTTGGGTTCTCACTAAATTATTCTTCGATTAATCCACAAAAAACAAAACCATGCTCTGATACCAACAACTGAGACACAATACTTTTTCACATAATATTATATAATTTTTGTCGTAAATAACAAATTAGTACCACAAAATTATCGTGAATATTAGTTTCTATTTAAGAGTAGTTTCATAATGCACAAAATCAACCTAAATCATGTAATCCTTATTTTATTCATGATAATGAAAATCTAAATCAATTTGAACTATTTAAATTTTATATATTAACTAAGGTAAATTAAAAAAATATAGGGGTGATATGAAATTCTTAGTACAGGAATAAAAACAATATGGAATGATAACTTATGGGTCAATGGTATCACATGATATCATAAAAGTGAATGCTCATGATTAATCACATGGAATCATAAAATAAAAAATATTGTATCATAATATCATAGTAACCCAAGAAATATGGTATCAAAATAAAATAATAAATAATAATCAGTCATGAGAAACTTCTAGGATGCCGTCACACAGTTGAACTTTTCACTTAGTGGATTTGGATTACTCACAAAATCCCATAAATAAAATTCCATGAGATAAAATTTTTACCCAATACATTAGAGATCAATATGGGTTCACCCATAATAACATATTCCTGATTTTGTGTTGCAAAAAAGAATACTAATAAAATTAAATAAGTTAAAAATTACACATCAGTGGAAAATTTACTGCATAATATTTTCTTATATAATAATCAATGGTAATTTTATAATATATGAATTGGAGAGATGAATATAAGGCATGAATTTCCCCATCAAAGGAAGGTATAATAATCAAGTTATATATTTAATAGAAATAAAAACTAAATATATAATTCTTCAATTACTTTAAATGATTTTATAATATCTGTTTGAGAGGGAATTGTCATAACATAAAGAGAAGGCTAGTTTTGAGAGATCCATTACCTTGTGTGTGACTCGTCACACATGTTCATTATCTTGTTAAAAAATTATATTATGTTAATTTATTATATTCTTAAGAACAATTTTAAACTTTATTTTCTTATTATTTTATTTGTTATCATGATCCATTCAAATTACTTAATCACTTAGATTCATGTCACACTTTTTGATGATATTAAAAAATATTTCCAAAAGAAACTTTTTGATTTTCACAATGGTCCAATATATTTTTATTTAATAATATTGAGAATAAAAATAATTACATAATTATTACTTGAATATATAGATTTTACTTCTAAAACCATCTATGAAATATAGTTATGAAAAATTCATTATTTTAAAATAACTGAGACGTAGGTCGTGCACATAGATTTGTAACGATGGTATTTTTCAATGATAACGATGAAAAATAATGTAAGTGCTATTTTATGTTTAAATAATTATAATTATATACATAATATAATTTTTTTCTTTAATTTAACTTATATATATCATCCATTGGATAACTTAATGAAAAACCAACCACATCGCCTTGTGGATGTGTTATTCCATGCATATGCATGGATGACATTAAAATATTTCAATGAATGTAAAAGTATGAAATTTTATGTAATATTTCTTTTCATTAAAAATAAATAATTAATGAATAATATATATATTTATATATTAAATCAAGAATTATATATGAATGTGAGAGGTGATGATGGAAAACTAATTATATTATTTTCTCACAAAATGAAATAAAAATAATTTTTTAATAAATCAATTTTTTTAAAGAATGAAATGTTGTTATTAAAATCTATTTTCTTATTTCCCATGAATTTATCAATAAATTTTAATTGAGTAAAATATTTATTAATATTTCATAAATAATTCAATATTATTTATACCATATAATTTTAATAACTTTGTTGGAATGATCTTATTTAAAAAATGGATCATTTAGGAATAGTGTTGTGTATATGATATTGAAACTAGTTTTTTATTTAAAATATAACAGTGTTACAATATTTGTGTCCAAAAAATATCAGTAAAAAATATGAATAATATAGAATAAAAAAATCCATATATCATGTATAACCACATAATATTTATTACGATATTAAATATTATAATATGGTCTAAAAAATTATTTTACGTCCAGTCCAAATTAAAAATATCCAAACTAGGGAAATTGTTTTACATTTGGATGAAAAACATTTCACCGGAAAAAATGGGATTCTTAAACAAAATCAATTGAGAATACAAGGTTTTTAGAAAATGAAATGACTAGTTTTCAGGGGGTATTTTCATATAGAATAGATTAATGTTTGTTATTTGGTTTCTCATTTGGAATGACTTATATGACTCAATATTATATTTACATTGTAGTTAAATGGGATTCAAGGGGTTTTAAATGGATTTAATATCAGAAATACATAATAGATATCTTAAGGAAGTGGAATACATTAAAACCAAATATAGTTTTCTCATTCAATAATTCGAAAATTATGTTTATCAGTAATATATTAATTTGTATGAATAAAATAATGCACCAATTCCTTAGTGTTATATACTTAATCAATACATGAGATTTATTAGATTCAAATGATAATATGTTTTTTAATATATTTATATCAATGAGAAGAATTATTAATGGTTGATAGTGATCATTTGAGGCAGCGAAATATTATTTAGATTATCAATTGCATATTTTACATAAAACTTACATGGACCAAATTGTTTTCACATTTCAATATTTATATATCTAATTTTATCACATATAATAAAACTTTTATAATATCGAGAAAATATTTTTATATATCAAATACACTTGTGTTTTATGAAGACACACTGGGTCAGTTCGGTGGATGATCATAGCTTGACATTGGGTAATTCATTCTATCATTGAAGATTATGTATTTTGTAGTTATTTAAGAAGAAAATCATATCTCATTTGGAATTAAAAATATGAGTATATTTCAACATCTAAAGGATTTAAAATGTTTTTTTGGATGGAGTAACCTATTGAGGTTACATGGGCTGGTCTGAAAAATATTATTTCAATAAAGGGTGATAACTTGATCTATGTCAATACCATAAAAATTTAGGCACATAAATTAAGGAATAATAATATCGAGATAATTTATCCCTCAGTCAAGGAGAAGGTTAAACAACTATTTCTTATGTTTTATCATGTATCAATAAAAAATTTATTTGTGGATATAATTGTGAAGGAACTTCCCACCGACTCATCAAATAAATAGATAAATTTCATAGTATAAACATCTCTATCCAACTATATGGTTTATAAAATGGATACCCACAAACCCTAAAGAGTTTTCCATTTCATTATTATAGTTTTATTTATTCACAGAACAAGTGGATACTTTAGTAACATAATTCATGGAAAGGATTAATGGTAATCGAAAAATTTCATTTGATATTCAATCTTATATTATGTTCCTTTAGGAGTGTTCCCTTTAATAACCACGATAATAGTGTAAAAGTATTAAATGTTTTGGTTATTTCTCGAATTCTTCTCTCTTATTTAGAAAGGTGGATTTATCCAATTAATCCATAGTGAAAAAGATGTTTCTATAAGGTGATATAAATTCTTTTCTATTTAGTGTATGTTTATTATCTGTAATTTTTCTTGAGAATGATGGTGCTAAAGATCATGTTCATCAAAAATATATTATTCATGATGAAATTTTAATGAATCTATTTTTTGTCATATAGGATTAAATAATTTTTTCATAGAGATAATTTATATTTTATTATCGAAACACTATCTGAATTTGATTATTTTATATGATCTTTATAATATTAGTGGAAAAGTTTTAGTGTATTTTGAATAAACCTTAATTGATATGTTATTATAAAATATACACATGGAATATTTAGGGTTTTTTAAAAAAGATATTAAGAATACTATAATAAGAATTATGGAGTCTAAATTAATTCATTTCATATTTCATAAATGTGTTTGGATAACACTAATCATGAAATTTGTGGACGTTAGAAACCATGCAGCAATACCTTGATTCACAATGCAATTACGTGGACATATACATAGTTGTGCAGTGAATTAAGATTACATACGAAAAATTCACTAATTTAGTAAAAATAGGGATTCATGGGAACTGTTCACTTCACATATATAACATCACACAATCTCAGTTCTATACCATCTGGACCCATAGTGGAGTCTCAACCATTTTGGTTTAGATTTAATTTTAATGGGTACACCTAAACCATCAAGTGAAGGCTACCCAATTTTGATGATACACTTGGTAGTATAATTTTTATAATGAAAGAAGGGTTTTTCTATGAAAGGATTGTAAAAATTTATTTATAATTACTTATCCTTTTGTTAAAACTAGGTTTCTATGTTATGAGACTCAATGAAGTGGAAAATTGAATTACTTTGTAAGTTTTATTGAAGAAATTATTCTAAAAATAGAAGAGTGATTTATAGTTTTTTCAATCCATGTTCTTAGATGTTTTTGGGTAAATACATAAAGGATTAATTCTAAGAAGATATATAATTATTAAAATAATCAATATATTATGTGTATTTTGTGCCTCGAATTACCAAAAAGTAACTGAACTCGTAGATGATTTCTTGATGAATTATCCAATACATCAAAAGGTAATTTAAAAAATAAATGAATGGGGACCTCAGAGACTATTATCAGATAGAATAGATAAAAATATTTTAAAAAACCAAGTGCATAATAGAGAATTAAATTCATATTCTTGATTCTATGAAATTAATTCAAACGAATAACGATTATTATGAGATCTGATTAGAAATATCACTAGAAATTCATAGAATTTCATCACATAAATTACTGAGAATTTTATTTCTACACAATCTCTGAAATAATATAATTTTTTTTCAAAAATATTATTGTTAATTTTCTTAGATGAGTAGTTATTATTCAGTGCAATTGTGAGTATTGAGTTCTCTATATTTTTCATGTTATAGAGTTTTAGGTATAGTGTGAACACTCTAAATTTTAGAAAAATAACCCATTATCTTAGATAATAATTTATAATGGAATATAATTATTGTATACTCTTTAAATATATCATAGTAGTGATGAAATATGTAAAAATTTCATTTCTATATGTTTTCATTCATAATCTATTTCATTCATTTTAAAGGAGATATGTGTTTCTAATCATAGAGGAACATGATTATTAGTATAAGATATTTAAAAAAATCTAATAACATGATTCAAATCACTCTTAGGTTATTTATATATTGGGGACCATAAATAATAAATATTATATATTTAATTTATGTATTCAAATTACATATAAATATTTTTATACTAATAAATATTTTATAAAGCTTATATAATAGAACATGGTGTTAATGTTTTATTCATTTATAAATCTCAAAACAAATCATATCGGTTATTTTTTATAATTGATATATATATATATAGACATACACCCACATAAAATAATCATGTAATAACGAAATAAAGGATATACCTTCATACTACCATCATTCGACACCTTTAATTTTGATATTTATAAAACTCATATATTCAAGGAGTTAGACTCAATTTTAAATAATAGAGGAATGATTCTAATTCATTAATTTAAATGTTATATAATATATTTTATTATTTAATCAAATATTTATTGGTAAGATTTACATTGTCCCTATATGAAAATTAAAATATCATGATTACAGGAATACTATAACTCTAATAGTTTTGAATTATCCTATTATGATAATAAATATTGTAGAAATTTAACTATATACATTCATTTTTAAAAAATATCATGGATAAAATATATTTTTGTTATCTTTAATAAATTAATCATTATGTTTTCAATATTTTTTGTTTAAAATCATAAGGTATGTCAATTATCAAACACTTGTATAATAGTCATTTTCATGTTAAGGTATTATGAATATTTATGAATAATTGATAAATGTATATTATTTCAAGCACACTATTCACTTCCACATTACTATTAAATGTAATTAAAATAACTATAATACAACATTATACAATATTTATTTCCAGATATAATATATCCATTTTGAATATCTTCAATGGAGTCTTTTCAATCAAACATTATCTTCCACACACATATATTACCATAGGTATTATTCTAAAATCAATAGTCATCCCCCATCTCGAATTTTTTCTATATTACAAATGCTGTCATTATTTCAATAATTATACATAATATTTTGAATCTCATGGGATTCTATGAATAATGGATCTTAAATCTTTCAATATTTTTAATTACTAAATTTTAATGACCCATTGAAATTATATTAATCTTAAAAAATATATTAATCTATTATTTCTGAAGTTATATTTTAAATAATTATTATAATATTCATCTTATGTTTTTCATGTCATTTATTTTATATAATATAACTAATCGCACTGAATAATATAAAAATTAGTTTCATTATTTGAGATAAAATATGTTTTAATATTTGAGGTGTATAAGGTTCTTGGGTCCCAGGGTTGGTGACTTCTTAATCAAGAGAAGGACTTCAGTATTAATTTCATTCTTCATTATGATGAGAACCTCAATGATGGATACCATATAGAGATCCTACATGAAATATTTATCATTTTTTATGAGTACGAACATTATGTCAATTTTATTCATCCTCATGGGGAGGAAATTAGTGTTGGGTACCATAAAGAGAACCATTTTATTTTTCATATTCATTAATGTCCAAAATAGAACCCTGTCTGATTTAAAACTATAGGGAATGACTTTTATGTAGATACCATGGGGAAGAAATATATTTCCTCTTTATTATTCATCATCATATGGTAGGAACATCATGTTGGTTTTATTTTTCAACCATGAGTTGATATCTATGGATGATATCATATGCATGATATCTTTACTTTTTGATTTATTTGAATTGGGGAGGACCTATGTGTTGGTTGAATTATTTAATAGTTGGGGGATATTTCTCTTGAATATAAAGGAATAAAAGTATGCTTTTAATTATTATCATGTACTCAGATTTCCTTCATGTCACATAAAATAAGGATTATAAGAATTACTGTTACTATGGGTATATATGAATTAATTCAAAAAACAATAGTATATTGAGGACCTCTGTGATAATTACTTTGTGGAAGATTTTCAAGGTTGGAATATTCTATGACACTATGAGGGCCTCCATGTTGATCAAAAGATTCATACTACAAAGGAACTAAATAATGATACTTTCAATCCCATTTGGGGACAAAAAATAAATGATGTGGTCACAAATATCTATCTAGAAAAAGGTTAAATATTCTATGTTAACACTTCCTAGTAGTCTCCCCATTTTACTATTATAATTTTGGGACATGCCTTTGAGATCTAGTAAACAGTTTTATAATTAACCTACTTTTAGGTGGTGATAGTTTTTTTATATTGGGTAGCAATACTTCGAACTATAGCATGGAAAACGTGGAAATATGCTTCCTTATTAATTTTTAAGGAATTTATAGTCATATGATTCTGTCCATGATATTGACTTAAATGAACATTACTAGGATACTCATGAGAAACAACAAGGTTACTTGAAACATTTTTATTATTCTCAATTATGTAGGGGATGATTAAATTATTTCCTTTAACAAAGAGATTCCTATAGATTTTGAAGTTGATGATCGAGGTCTCTTTCTCCACACTTAAATATTTATGTGGTAAATCCTTCATATATTTAGATCCACTATGTCATCTTGATAGATGAAGTTTAATAATATCATTATATCCAAAATATAATTCTTTGGATGTATACTAACTATATGGTGATGGAGGAACATTATTAGTGAATGTGGATGTCGGAACATTGGAGTTGAGGACACTACCGATGAAGTAATGAAATTCTTATATAGAATAATTGGTTAGTGATTTAACGAAACCTTGGCCCCAATCAAGTTTCCCCTCATCTAGATATTGATCATGAATAATATTCATTATTACCATTTATGTTAAATTAATATTTTCTATTTGGTAGAAAAAATATAATGTTAGTACTATATGGAAATTAAATGTAGAAGGTTAGTTAATATAATTCAATGGAGTAAAATTTCATGTCATGCTCACCTATTAATAATTCTATTTCCTTCCACCCTTTTAATTGTTTCATTGTGAGGGAGATATTATACAATAGATGTATTGATATTTATATTCCAATGAATTTTTAATGAGAGACTGACTCATATAGTAAAAGAGTTTTTTGTGATATATAAGAAGACCTTATAGATTTAATCATAATGAAGAAATGATTTATGATCATAATAATTAATATTAATGAAATATATTAAATAAAACCAATAAATTTTTAATACACTTAGAAAAAACAAATTATAGAATTCCCAATGAAAATAGTGATCATTAATGGTGATTAAAATATAGCTTCAATCCATATAAGAAGGCACTTTGGGGAATACAATCATTTACAAGGTTGTTGGGAAAGTGGTATTTCAATAATTCTTTGGATTGAAAATTTAAATTTATTCATATATATCATGATTAGGTGAATCAACAAGATTTTAATTTAATAATAGTGTTTTAATCCATGTGGAATGTCATGCCCCATATCGTTAATAATATATTCTTGAAATATTTTTCTTTTCAATACGGTGTTCCATATAGTTTTAATTCTTATGAGGTGAGAATTATACTCAGAAATTATAATGATTAATATAGATTAAATCTATTTATGTTATCATATTAATTATTTTAGCATCATGTGTGAATGATTATGTTCTATAAAATGTAAGTCCATGTTCTAAGAACTATTATACGATTTTTTAGCATATGAGAGAGACCAATTATACCATATTGTAAAAGGTCATAAAACTATGTCTATAAGAGAAAATATTCATATAAATTAAACAAGTTTTGGATTTAAAGATAGAAAAAATCATGTAATAATGCTTTTTAAGGGGTTATCCGATAGATTAGATATTTCCACCACGAAGGGAATCCAATGAAATTATGAACTGCACTTATAGAAAATAATCCCTAGAATAATATCATATAAGAGTTGGGAATAAGTTAGGGGATTAATGAATGAGAGATTTCAAGGATTTAAGGATTATATTACAAACACAATTCTTCAATTTAGGGAACGGAAGTACGATATATGGTTTCAATGATGAACGATCCTTATTATCAATGGTTTATGAGTGATTCACTATAGCTTAAGGACCCATTGTAGGTTATGGAACTTCTTCGGTAGAAACTTATTAATAATTAAAATTCATATTTTTTTAAGGTATCACAATCATTTAATAATTTTTTTTATATTAATATCTTAATTATGAGAGGAGAGTAATAAATGAAATGTTCCTTGTTGAGGTTTACATCATGTGGTATGACCTTATGAAATTGAGCTATTAAGTTCAACCAGACCACCTAGGTTAAGTGAAGAGAATTCGATATAGAATGTAAACCTTGTTAAGGATGAGGATGGGGAATTTTTTAGGCATATTAATGATAAAAACCTAAATTTAAAGGAGTGTATCTCAGAAAAAAATTGGTGTAAGTTTAGTAAAAAATTTCATTAATTGGTGAACTACATCAATGTCATTATTTTGGACACTAGAAAATTTGTCTTTCCTAAATGTATTTTTTATAAAAAAATTAAAACAACGTAAATCCTTATTATTTTGTCTTCTCACATAGGTTTTGTTTCATATTTTGAATTTAGGTGACCTTGGATCTTACTTCAAATAAGAGAAACAAAGAAAATAATCTATTTCACACTAATAATCTATCTTATCACACACTAATCCTTTGGAATAATTAATAATAAACAAACAAAAAAATCTCTAAATTTTTTCTATTTAATTATAAAATTGTGTAAAATAATATTTTAGTTTTTTGTTATAGACTGTGTATGATTAATAATTTTGGGGAACATGATACATGGATTCATTCAAGATCATCTTATTTTGATAAAAGTGTATTTATAAGGGGAAACTTATATAGATAATTTTTTATTAATGTGGGTATCTTAAACTTATATATTAAAAAATAATAAATTTTTGATGTGTGATCAGAATTTTTATATTAGAAATGATGTTTCTAAATATGATCTGAATTGTATAGTGATGAATAAATTGTTTTATTCCATTTGAAAACTATTTTTATCAATTTTTTTACAATATAATTATACATGATATTGTCTGAATTTAACAGGTTTAAAATCATTGGACACAAAATATTCATGATAGAAATATCGAGATAACATATTCTAAGTATCAAAATTTCTATATAAGAGAAATGAAGACTATAATTAAGATATACCAATTTTTTAAAATTTTTATGTTAGGATGTATTAAATAAAGTTATAATTTTAAATCCTATGCTAATTGAGAAAATTTAAATATATATAGTAAAATAGTAATATTCTAGTAAAGTGTATGTAGAGGGATGTAAATATTTTATTATGTATTAAATAAATGGGGTTTTAGGAACCCTTATGTAATATGAAAATTAATTTAATACCATTTTTTTGGATGTGGAAATGATAAATGGAATAGAAAATAAATTAAATCTATATTGTTATTAATTATACTAAATTTTATTAAAATGGTTCAAATAATAGTGAAAGGATGTGGATATGATTTATAAAATAATGTGAAAGTAATCAAATATATCAATAAATTATATGTGATAATTTTTTTATTTATATAGAAGATAACCATGATTATAATTCCTATTATTATTGTGATAAAATTGTTATTTTCATTCTGCATTTCCCTATAATAAAGAATTAGTTGAATTAATAAAGAAAGGGTAAGAAAAATGTAATAACCCCATACATAGTATCCCTAAGCTATTTTCCAGCTAATTACATTGGCATATGAATCAATGTTTCATATCATGAATGATTGAATAGTTTAGTAGTCTTGGTAATATAGATACAAACTTGATTCCCATATTATATTTAAAAAAAATGAATAGAATTTTTTTTCAAGAATATCATTGTTCCCTCAATCATAAAATGTTGTATCATTCAGAGAGAACCTATTATATTCATAGAAAATGAAAAAAATAAGGGTGGGATCAAATTCTTAGTAAAATATTAGTACAGTGGAATATTTCATAAAGAATTAAATAATAATAAATATGTAAATTTATTTACCTAAACATTAATTCCATTTAAATATCTTGATAATATAAGGCATAGTCAACTTAGAATGGTAAATAACTGAAAAAATACATTTATTCATTATAACATGAATGAAAAGTATCCATAGATAATATCAATATGAAAATATATCAAATAATAATAACTATATTCATAATAAAGGAAATGATTAATTATGGGAGATCATGTCTCATGCACATGATTCCTCTACTCCTAAGATATGTCCTTAGGAATTTTTAAAACTAATGGTTAGAAACCCATATATCTAAGTTGAATCAACTGATTTGTCCCATAATACTTGTCAATGCATCGAGAGGATGTCTAAAACTTATCCCCACGTATTAACCTCTATATCATTCCTTTTCTATCAAATAATCTATTTTATCCCTAAAAAATATCCCATATAATTAAATATTCAAATTGACGAAAAAAACATAATGGTCAATATTTCATTTGAAAGAAAAGTAACGTTAAATGTAGAACACAGTATGTAAATATTATATATTGATTAAGAAATAAACATATCCATGATAAATAATTAGGAAGTTTAGTTAAATTTCATTGTTCATATATATGTGAGTAATTCAAGGGAATGTTAATGACAAAATCATCAATCAAGGAAGTTAATTTCAATACCTTCCTTGTTCTAAATGATCATAAATCATTCATCGGAATAATAATGATCGAATCAATACAACATATACCATAGTATTTCGAATAAATTATTATTTCCCTAAATTAATAGAAATACCATAAACAGAATGTGAATATCATTATTTAGAAAAATATACTCTTTTTTTAAAAAATCATTTTAATACAATAATTCTAAAAAAACTTTGAAAAAAATAAATTGACAATAATCTATAAAACTTTTAAACAAATCATTAAAACAATTGATTTTCAATGACAAATGTAAATTCCAAATAATTTAAGTGGGTTAAAATATAAAATCATTTCATATTTTCCTTAACATCTAAATAGTATTTGTTTTTAGAATGAAAAGAATACCCTTTAATAATATTTCCAAAGGAAATAAATATATAGGTAAATATTACATCAACAAATCATTTCTAATATTCTAGACACGTTTTTCAATATTATTTCCAAAAACATGGTTTTTGAAAAAATGATTTCTCAATGAGAAGAGAAATAAAGTAGTATTTTCATAAAAACACTTTCTAAAAAAAATTAATTACCAGAGTAAAAAAAACAGTACTATTACTATAAAATATGAACAATAAACATAGTATTAGTAAATTAATTTGGTTTATTATACAATTATCAAATAGTATGCAATCTCTATAAGGATGGGATTGAGAAATAAACCCTTTCAATGATAATAATTTTGAACTGAGAATTACAAATAAATTGATTAATTTTGTCAACATTAAATCCACAGAAAAATGGGATATAAAAAATAGCTATTAATAATTCAATACACACATTATCTTATAATTACAAAGACAATGAAGGAGTAATATAACCCAATGTAAAAAATTGAGTAGTGAAATTATTTACCACATGATAATTATCACGTCAAATCCCTATTTATGAAATAATATTAATTGAATCATAAAATATAATTAATTATGAATAATTCATGATGTTACATTTCAATGGGATAGTATATAAATAATATAAAATAAATTATCTTCATAACAATACAATATACCTCATTTAATGGAAATTGAGATGATGTACCTTACAAATATAATGACATTGAAATGAAAATTAATCAATGACTAGATAATTTGTATCAACAATAAATCAACATAAAAAAAGTTCAAATAAAACATAAAAATATAATAGGTCATTAGATGCATAATCTTATCATGAAATAACCAATGAGTAAATATTTGACACAATGAATGGGATTTGATTTAAGAAATACGTTATCTTGTGCTTCCTTTTGGTTTAAAATTTTTCTACATAATTTATAATGGTTTTAGAAATTAAATAATTTTATTCAAAATCCATATTCATATTTATAATATTATATATGATCCTTTTATAACATCTTATGGAATGTATGTTAATTATCATTCAATATATTAATTATTTTCTGTGTTTATTGTAACGTTTTCTCATGTATTTATTTTTATGAATGATCATTTGTAGATGATTATTATATAGTTTCATCATATAAAGAATAATTAACATGAAAAAATCATAATATTTATACATTAATTACCCTTTTATAAATAATATTGAAATATGGTTTATGGAAAGGAATTACGTTGTGATCCTGGAGACGTTATGACGTACATATCCATAAGTAATGTTTCCATTTAACAATGGTCATTATAGAAAGTAGGTAAGGAATATTGTTTCTTTAAAAATTTATCCTAATATCATATATAAAATATTATTTACATAAATATACTTATATATATCATCCATTGTGTGTTGTATTGAAAATATATTTCCCTAACTTCATAAAGGCGGTAGTCCACATTTACAAAAATGATGTTTTAATATATTACAAATTGAAAATGTGATAATATAATAGTTATTTTAGAATGGTAAATAATTCATTAATTTAATTATTATTTCATTTATATTGCACGAATTAACTATCTTTATCATTGTTTCCTTCAGTGAAAAGTGTTATTAAAAATAAATCAATTCACTACACAAGGTGGAAGTCCGTTGTACACACGAGAGAAATTATCGAACCCCCTAGTAAAAGTAAATTAAATGGGTATATATTATATAATTACTCCATATTAATAATTATGTTTTATATATCGTATATATTCTTTATATCCATCATAATACCAAACAGTGGTAGGGGTAATGGAAAAACGAATGACATCGGTTTGTGATGTGGTAGTTTATCATACAATGAATGATGTTTTCATAACTCATTTTATAGAATTTAGGATGGTTGTAATTAATTATATTAAAAAATATTAGTATAATTTATAGATATAGTTTTTTATATTTTCATTTTTAAAAAATAATTTAACTAGGTGATGGAATACATAAATTAAAAACACTCATTGATGAACGTAACCTCTTCTTTGGGTAACCTTATTAGCTTTGCACCAAAATACTTCATTAGATGGATTTATGTCCACACTAAATATTCAGGTTTTATAGGATAAATGATGTTGTGTTATTTTTAATGTTATTGGATGATAAATAAGTGTTTTAATGTGTCGAGGATAGTGGAGAGGGTCTGTCCTTTTTTATGTGTGGTTAGTGGCACACTAGTAATGTTTTGAAAATGAAAAGGTGACTCATTTTTTCCGCAAGAAAAAATGTAATAATGAATTATTATATATAATTAATCATTTTATGGTAAAAAAATTTCATAAAATAGATTTTAGAAAAAAATTTAGATTAACATACCCCTTATCATTTTTTAGCCAACCGACTGTCCCATTTTTACCTTAACCATGATATTTTTTATTAATTTCACTATTAAATTTGGTAAAAAAACGATGTCAAACTCATTACATTATATAATATAATATAATTAGAAACATTTAATACATTTTTAAAAATTAAAATCACATAAATGGAAAATTTTAAATTAAAAATAACCCCACAAAGGCGTTGAAAAAGTGAGTTTTCAAAGAAAAAATATTCAAACATTTAGAAAGTATTAATATTAAAATTCAATATTAAAATGATTCCCATGGAGTACATTAGATCACTGCATATATATTTTAAATAGTAATAATACTTTATAACCAATTTAAAATATAATTAAATTTATAAATAATTTAAATAAAATGTAGTTTTCAATTAAAAATCAATATTTTCATTATTCATCAAAAAATGAAACATTTAAAAAAAATCAAAAAAAATACACCTTATATAATATTGATATTATAATTTCAAAAAAATATTTAAAATTTATTTTTATTTTTTGAATATGGTGAAAATAATTTTTAAATTTTTTGTGCAATGGAGGACTAAAACATATTTTAAAAAACATATAGTTTTCAGGTAACATTTTCATTTTCATTTAAAGGAATCTTATTAAATTTATATTTAGTACATAATCATAAATTTATTAGCTTTTTATTACTATTCCTACCATAAAATCTAATGTCTATGTTATAATGTTATATTATATTACGGTTTATTTAGACTTGGGGTAACATGTTCTATAATCCATCAATGAGAATACACATAAATATATTTCTCTCGTTGATTGTTTAAGCTTGGCGTTGTCTGTCCCATATGCTATAGAAAAAAATATTACTATTTTAGTTCATTTGGGTGTTACATTATCCCTGTCTTAAATGGATTACGTCCTAAAAATTTAAACTCGATCTCGATAATCAAAGGTTTGATATTTCAAAATTCATTTCTTGAAAACCCACATCATAATAAGAGTTAATAAAAAACTTTTTAAAAGGAGAGAAATGGAAGTACAAAAGTTTTTATAGAATAAAACATAACAATGTTTTCATATATGAGAACATTGGTTGACTGTAAAGATATGGAAATGGATTGAAAACATCTATAACAACATAGGGTGATAAAGGTCATTGATCATGAGAAAGAAAATGATAAATGGAATGTTAAGGACCTAAAAACCATAAATATGAAATGATTTAAATTTCCATTTTACTCATCATATATAAAGGTAACAAGATAATGTTTTTATTTTCATATCTTTTTCATAAATATGAAGATTTGTTTTATAATCTTTGAAAATAATTAAATATACATACTTGATACGATTTTATTTCATAAGAAAAAATTCATCCAATGTTTTTCATCTAACAAATTTCCAATTCATCACTTACTCTAATAAATTAATATAAAAAGTTAATTTTGTATTCTTGAAGAACAAAAAGTCATAGTTAATGTATCATAGGGTCTATGAAGTAGGGACATGTCTTCCAATCTTTAATTATCTTTTCCCTAAAACCAATAAGGTTAGAAAAATTTATTTAATATAATACATTAATATAAAAACTTTAATAGTATCACCACTAGTTTATCAATAATATTTCTACATATAATCATTTAAATAAAAACAATGACATATTAACAGTGACTTCATATTGCCCGGTGGTATGCATTAAACCCTTAGTATCCTTTAGTGTTTGCTTTAATCCCTATAGCCTTGTGGGATGTGATGCATTTTCAGCCATCAATTAGGTTATCCCTTTTCAAAAACTATATTAATAAATTTTTTATAAATATCCTCATGAACTATAATAGTCATCCTTGAAATAAATAAATCATTAAATAGCCTTTTTACTCGGGTTTTTAGAAAAATATAATTTGTTTTATTCTATAATATCTCATAATCATATTTGACTATTTTTATTGACATGAAGGTTCGTATCTATAAAAAAGGTTTTGAAAACCATTTAATTTTTTTTCTAAAATATAAAGGCGTTATTCCTTAAATAACCACTTCATTAAAATATATTCAAACATAATGCGTTGTATTTTGTTAAAATTCACCCAAAATATCATTAATCATGTTATATTCCTACCACAAAAATTTTCAAAATTCATTTCTATGATGTTGAAATTATGACCAACCTTAAACACAAAAAATCACAATGTTTTCCATAACTACTAAATTAATTACGACATATATTCATATAGTATTTAACACAATCAATAGATGTTTAAACATTCCTACAACCAAAATACCATTGGTATAAAAACATCTACATTTTAATTGTAGAATACCAATACATAAATAATTTATTTTACACAGTTCCATTCTTAGTTTAAGTATTATACTTTAAATGAGGGCTTGGACTCAATTAATTACGAGGTTCCCCACATTTAATACAATAAACTATAAATGGATCCCTATGATGATATTTTTTTCCTTCCATTATACTTTTCATTTTTTTCATTAAAAGTTATTTTCTTTATTCCATTCCAAACATAAATCAACTTCCCATTCCTTTCAAAAACATTACTGGGTTTCTCGTTCCATATATTTTCATGAATGAAATTGATAATTCTTTTCTCTATGGGGTCTAACACATGATTCCTCTATCATCAAGATACACCCTAAATACAATTTAAATTTGATGGGTAGTAGCACATTTAACTAATATTATCCCTCACATTTATCTCATGATACTTTTCAATACATCAAGGGGATATCTCTAATCTAGCCCCACCCATGTATTCATTTATAATGAATTCTTCTTATATCAAATAATAAATTAAATTCATGATCAATAGGCCTTATTAGAAAATACCCATAGGGAGTAAAGAACTTGCGTTTACCAATATTTTTCTTGATAAAAAATACAAACCAATATATAAAAATTATCAAAAATATATATACAACTTATGAAATAAGCATATCAGTGATATACAATGTGGATATTTAGTGGAAATTTAATGTCCACATGAAATTGAATAATTGGATGGAAAGTTAATGCCTATAAAAATGATTCAAGGAAGTGAATGTAAATACGTTACTCACTTAAAATGATCATAAACCATCCAAATAAATAATAAGGATGAAATCTATATAGCTTATACCCATTGGATTAATAATAATGGAGAGTTGTCCTTGATGAATAGAAATACCATTAAAATACCATTAAAATCATTCGTGGAAAAAATATCATTTTCATTTTAAAAAAATTAAAAGGAAATGTTAAAAAAAATTATTTTCTTCATAATAAATCTTTGAATCTTATAAATTAATATTTCTGAAATTTAAGTGGTCATGATTAATAGAAATTCCATCCATGTCGATTAAATTAAAACAAAGATTCATTTCAAATTTTTCATAAATTCTAAAGGGGAATTATTTTTGAAAATTAAATGATAATTCCTAGAAAAAGTTATTTTTAAATGTGAAAATGGGTAAAAATATCTCAATAAGACCATTTTTAAAAACATAAAAACATTTTTTAAAACCTTGTTTTAATACATGGTGTTGGGAGAATACATATACTTGACCACTGAGAGAAATGGAGTCAGATGTTTTATATAACATTTTATAAAAGAATTAAGTTCCCATGATTAGAAAAATGGAACTATTACATACAAGTATCATGAATATATAGATGTTGGTATAATAAAATGGATTTATAAGATAATTATAAATAAAAAAATCTAGATTAGAATAAGATTAAAAAATAAACCCGCACAATGATCCAAATGTTAAAGTAGAAATTAATCAATGAATTGATAAAGTGTATCAACTATAAATTCACATAAAACTAGTGAAAATAAAACAATATGTTTTTAATATTCATTACACAAATAATCATTGAATATGAAATAAATTTGAGGATTGATATAAACCAATGAAAAAGAAATTGAGTTATAATATTCTTTACTACCTTATAATTTTCACAAAAAATCCCCTTGGATGAAATAAATCAAATTAAAACTAAACGTTACTCTAATTATGATGGTTACATGATATTAAATTATAAAGGGGAAGTATATAAGAAATATAAAATAAATTTGGTGCATAAAATTAATACATTCCTTAGTAAATGGAAATTAAGACGAAGTCCCTTACAGAGAACATAACATTTTTAGTAGATTTAATCATTGAAGATATTATGTGTATCAAATGTAAATACAAATATAAAAAATTTAAATAAAACATAAAATAATAAAATTTCATTACACACATAAAACATCATGACATAATCAATGAAGTAGATGTATAACCCAATAAATGGAAATTGAGTTAATAAATCACTTACCTCACACTTGTTTTTGGTTGATCTTGCATTAATATAAAATATAATGGTTTTTTAATGTTATTATATTAAATATTATTAATAATAATACTTATAATTTCATATATTGTCCATTTTTGACAACTTATCAACCATTCATTAATTATCATTAATTATTTTCACTGTTTCGCGTGTTAATAGCCTTGTTTTCTCATGCGTGTTTTGTTATGAAAGATATGGATCTTATTAATATTTTATAGTTTCATCATCTCTAGTATTTTAAAATGGAAAAATATAGCATGTTAACAAATAATATATAATTTAAATAAATATCATTATAGATGGTTTTTATAAATATAATATGATATGTTCATGGAGACAGTGAATTGTACAAACACATGAGTAACGTTTGTATTTTCCATTGATCATTTTAACCAGGAGGTAAGTAATATTTTATCTATTTATAATGATAAAAATATCATATATACCATATTATTTATTTATTTATACTTATATATATCAACCTTCTGCTTCGGTGTTTTAAATAGAGTTGCATCACTTCGTGAAGGTTGTAGTCCAGATATACACGAATGATGTTAACATCTTTAAATGAGAGAAATGGTAAGAAAGAAAATATTATTTTCATAATTAGTAATATTTAATGAAAATTATAAGAATTTCATTTATATATCATATATTTAGACTCCCTTGAATCTATGAATCATATCATTACCCATTTCTACAGGGAAGCTAATTCTTTCATAGATAGATTGGCTAACAAAGGAGTTGAAGGTGATGACATCATTTTGTATGAAAATATCCCTAATGTTTTCCCCTCATAAAAATAAATTTGGATAGATCTCCTATTTTTAGGATCATGTATCTCAGAATTTTTATTTTAATAAAGGGGCCTTTCTTTTCTGGGCAATGTCTCATATTCTTTAAAAAATTGCATGTTTGAAAACCTAATAAAATTGCTTCAGTAGGTGGTAGTTCGATGTATATAAGTAAAACTTTATAATATCTCTTATATAATAGAAATTAATAATGACTTGTAATATATTTTTAATAAATATGTATAATTATATCATAAATATTATATATTTACTTTATATCCATTATAATACCCACCCATGAACGGTGGTAATGGAAAAACAATTGACATCAGTTTGTGAGGAGGTTGTTTTTCGTACACATTAACGATGATTTTGAATCCCATTTGATGAAAGTGGGGATGAATATAGAAAATTATCCTAAAATTAAAATATAATATTATTTGGATTTTAATTAGTTTATTATATCCTCATTTTTTAATTATAATTGATGTATTTGGAGGAAAAATTAAAATAAAAAATCTCCTGGATTAATGTTACATATTCTTCAGGTAAACTCTTTATGTTTTCCAAAAAAATCCTTCCTATGTTGTATTTATGAAGAAAATAAGGATTATAGTATGAGGGGATATAATTTTTTTTGAGATTTTGGTAGTTATTTTATTAATCAAAAGGGTGTGAGTGTGTGACGAAGTGTGGAGAGGGGAAGTCCTTTTATAAGCGAGGTGGGTGGAACAATAATAGTATTATGCAAAGAAAAATATGCAACCATCTTTTTTCACTGTTTACAATGGTCCTAAATGATTTATTATAGATAACAAGACATTTTATGGCCTAAATATGTCCATAAAATATTTTTATACTATTTTTTAGCTCAATGTAACCCTTATATATTTATTTTAACCCCAAAGTAAACCCCTTGAAATAAATTATTTTTAATATTTTCACTATTAATTTTAGTAAAAAATGTAAATATTAGATATTAGAAATTATTATTATTAAAATTAAATAATCAATTTTCAATTATTCCATTCACATATGTAGAAAATTTAAATTTAAAATTAATCCTCAAGACACGATGAGAAAGTGAATTTTCAATTTGAAATTCTTCAAAAGTTTACTACACATCAACATGAAAATTATTCCAATAACATAAATTCGATTTATGGATATATAATTGAACCAATATTCCTTTTCAAAAGAGTTAAAATATAATTTGTCTTTACTGATTATTTAAATAAAAAAAGATATTTTCTGTTAACTTTCATTCACTATTTATCATAAAAAGAAGAATTTCAAAAAAACAATAAAAGTCACCCTATGATAATTTCAGAATTATAATTTCAAAAATTAATTCAATTTAATACTATAAATATTCTAAATGTTTTATAAAAAATGTTTATACTGTTTTTTTAATGTGATATTAATTCTACTTTTTGAAAACAAATACTATTATTTTGAATGAATTTCCTTATTTTTTATATGATTATTATTTTATTTATAATTAATATATTAAAATATTTTTTATATTTTATTTATTAATATTAACACCTTCAAATATAATGGATATTTTATAATATTATACCATGTTATGGATAATTTTCAACTATTGTTTCTTATTTTTATGCTACTAGATAGATTAAATTTAAAGGAATTTATTTATATGTTGTTTAAGATTAGTGTAGCATTTTGGAATCACTATTGAATATGTTGTTCTTATTTTAGATGATAGGGGAGTTACAAAAAATTTAATTTTCAATTCCTTTTGAAACTACTCAGAATACGTGACCACATAAGAATCAAGGGATAAGAAGGAGCATAGTGATAAATTTTATTTAATCATAAATTGGTTAAGTTAACCACCTCACCCTCTTCTTTAAATAAAATAAATAATTAAATAATTTATGAATATAATGTGTTTTTTAATTTAATTAATTTTATAGGTGAATATTTTCATAAAAAAAATTAAAACCAAAACTAATTTGAAGAGGATATTGAAAGAGACTCATATGTAATTTTATATAATGTAGTGTTAAAGGAAATAGTATAACTTTTTAAAAATTTTATTTAACTAGATACTGATTTGACATTTATGAATTTATTTCTAGTAATGAAGAATGTGAATATCAAAAAAGATTAAATAATTTTCTATAACAATGAAAAATAGGTAGTAGTTTTTCCAATAAAAAAATCCTCTTATGATATGGTTGGAATTTGATTTAATAACATAATTATAAATTATTCTAAATATATTAATTGAAATTTATTTATAAAAGATAATAAAAATTTAACACTGTATAATTAATTAAATATTAATAATATTTCAAAGTTCTTAGAATCAATTTTTCTTAGTCTCAAAAATATTTTATATTTTCTCATAATAATCCAAAACATGTTTATATCCATATGTTATTATGTCTTATGGATAGTGATCATATACTTTTTTATTTATTGTCGTGTTTTATAGAATCATTATACACTAAGATTTTTTTTACATTCTAAATAATAAAAATATTTTAAAATTAAATATGTATCATATTATAAATATTTTCCCACTATAGAATAATTATTTTAAACAAGTTGGATTTATAATATTTTAAAATTTCGGTTATTTGTATTCATTTTTTGATGGGGATATTCATATTTATATTTTATCATGTATTTTCTTGAATTCCATATAATATTTTTTAGGGGGTTTTATTATTTTTCCATTCATATAAAATAAATTTTTTCATATAAATACATACTAAGAAACATTCCTTAACATTATATCATTTTTAATGATTATAAGATATTGAATTATTTTTTATTTTATTTTTTAAAAAAGATTCTTTTAATTAGATCATATATCATGGAGAGAATATTTTTTAATAATTAAAAAAACAATATTATTTTTCAATATCTTTATATTATTTTGTTTTAATTTAAATAAATTTTCAGTTTCATTGTTTTTAGATAAACATTTTATATTGATTGTTATATGTGTCCTCTCTATTGGGTATTTAGATTATATTATAAGATATATTTTTCGGATTTACATTAAAATATATGTGAAAATATCTAAGATCATAATATAACACTTGCATTAATAATGTCTTAATAAATTATTTTTTAGCGTTAAGAAAATTGATATTTACCACATAAAACAATCTATCATAGGTAAATTATATTAAATATCAAAACTTCACACTTTTTTATATTATTTGTATAAAATGATTTATGATATCTAGACATGAATTATAATTTTTATTTAGTTATATAATGATTTATATACATGTATTCTTCCAAACATAATTTCTGAATCCACAATTTATTTTTCTAAAATAAAACTCATGTGAATATACTATTGGTGAAAAATTATATATTTATTTTTGAAAATTTATAAATTTTTTATAATTTATGTTTCTGAATTGAAATTTATGTCTTTTTGATTAATTAAAAAATATAATATTAAATAAATATTTTTCAAATAAATCATAAACTAAATTAATTTTTCTAACTTTTAAAATTCTATCCATGTTTTCTAGAGTATACATACATAAATATTAATTCAATTTGTAGCATAGTACATAAATCACATAATTCATAATGTTTTCATAGATCCTATTTTTATTATAACGAATATTAATTCCATTTTTTGATGAATTATTTCTTTGTATTCATGTCAATTGAATCATATAATATATAGTTTGCGATTTCAACAACTGTGTTACTTTTAGAAGAGATTTTTTAAATAGAATTAATGAAGTTGTGGAATAAAAAATATGTTTTGATTAGTTTTTTAAAATAATTAATAAACATTTTAGAATCCATAATTATGTCAATAATTTTATAAAACTAAACCAAATATTATTTTATAAATGTATATTCTATTTCAATGTAATTTTACATAAAAAATGATAATATGATTTATATAACACTGTTAAAATTGATGAATATGGAATATGATTAGGCTATATTGTTCCTCGTATCGATGAAATGAATCCTAATGAGCGATATGATATATAGAATCTCCATATGTGGTGTTGTCTTATTCATTATTTTTATTGATGTCAGATATTGTGACTAAATTTTATTTTACATAAAAATGATGTGACATATGATGATATGGGAAATATAAATCTAATTTTATTGATGTTATGAATTTTCATTACATTAATAATTTACTAAATTTTCCATTTTTTATATTAATTATTAAAACATATCATATTTTCTTTGTTAATGATACTAAAATATATATTAAATATTTTTCTTCAGTTCCAGAATTTATTATATAATTCAATGTTTCATGGGGGGATTTTTTTAGGAATATAAATAGTTACTACTACCGTGAATGATGATTGAATGTTTTCTGTAAAATGATATGAAAATAGATAAAGATATCTTTATTTTTAAAATAGGACTATGGAAAAAAATTAACTGATATAACTAAATGTATTTCAAAATACGACCAGGAATTTGAGTGAAAAGGAATTTATGATTGAAGCACTAACTAATAGTCAGAGATATAACATATAGTAAATTAAGAAACAATGAGGACATAAAATTTTCTTTACAATCTATCAAGGTATTAATAGTGATATAAACCATGATATATGCATTTATATTAATAATAATTTTTATGCAGTTTTTAATCATTTATTTCAATATTTTAATGAATAATATATGGGTTATTTCCTTATATTTCCATACTAATATCCTTATGTATCTTTTTAATGATGCCAATTAATGGTAACAAGAGTATTCAAGGATATATTTTGACTAATAAAAACATTTTATCCTTGGGATGATATTCCTATTTCTATGTTTCAATTATACATACAACAGGGTATGTGGTATGAAAAATGAATTTGAAATTTTTGTACTAGGTGTTCTTTCTATATATAAATTACAATAAGGTGGTGATTTTAGTAAACCCCCTTATACCATTTTTATACCACTCAAGCATTTATTTTATGTAATTTTATAATTTTCTTTCAATATTAATGTATGAAAATAAAATGTATTGAGGAATAAAAATTCAGAAGGAAAAAATCCTCTAAAAGGAATCATACTAAAAAAAATGGAGCAAGAATGATAAAAATAATACATAAAGTTATATATTAAAACACTAAAAGAAATATGAGCTATACCAATGGTTCTATACCAATGGTCTGAAGAACCTTTGTTATAGTAAACTTATACCAATGATTTGTGAAAATAATTCATATAGGTATGTATATGGAAACCTATACCAATGTTTTGACCAATAATTGGGTATATATAATTTTCTAGCATATTTATACGAATGGTTTTTTTAAAATATTGGTATACTTAATTTTCTTGAACACCTTATACAAACATTTCTGTCAAACTATTACTATAAGTAATTTTTATAGACCCATATACCAAAGTTCTAATGAAATTGTTGGTATAGGGGACATATACAAATTATTTGGTCTATCTTTTGGCATATGTGGTTTCATTATTTGTGCATAAAAATAAAAATAATAAATAATTCATTTAAAAAAAAAATTACATATATACATCATTATATATATGAACATATAATAAGCCTTATTGTAGTGGTAAATTCATTGGAATATATGCATGAGGTGTTAAGATCAATACCCAAAGCATTATTTTTTCTAAACGTGACCTACACCAATGGTTTGACCAAAACCATTGGTTTATGTAATTTTTCTAGACACCCATAATAATGGTTTGGTCAAACAGTTGGTATAGGTATTTCTATTATTTATACATAACAATAAAAATAAGTAATTCATTAAAAGATTATATATGTATATATGTATTTATAAATATTAAACATAACAATTTTCATAGAGTATGGAGATATTCATTGTGATATAAGAGAGATGTGTTGGGATCAAACCCTTGCACAAATTATTTTTCAATAGAGGATTTATACCAATGGTTTGAATTAAACTTTTAGTATAAGGAAATCTTCTAGATTTGTATACAATAATGGTGGTAAAACCGTTTTTAGGTCATCCCTTTATTTATTCCTTATAATAATAATATTATTATTAAAATTCTATTTTTAAAAAATATACACACACATATATATATATGTGAGTGTGTGTGTGTGAGTGTGAGTTTGTGAATATATAAGATTTTATAGGATGGTGGTAATATTTTTGGAATATAAGTAGGGTGTGATCAGATCAATTCCCATTGCATGATTTATTTTTCAATTTATTTACTATACAAAATATTTTTCCAACCCATTGGTCTTGTTATTTACATTGAAATTTGTTGTATTAATTATTTGAGAACCATTGGTGTATTTATATTATATAGAAGAAGATTCACTCAATGTTCACCCATAAATATTAGTTTTGGATACACCAAAAATTTGGGGGGATATAACAATAGATCTAAACAAGGGGTATAACATTTTTTTCAGTAGAGTAATCTAGAAATACATTAAGGATATTATTATCAATAAAATTCCAATAAATGTAACTCCTCAAATTGAAATGAATGTTGTTGGTGGTTCAATAGACTTGATCCAATGAAACAAAGTCTATAACATGAACTACTTCTACTATTAACATGTTGTAAGGAATCATGTACTAATAACAGAAAATATTTGACAAAATGTATCTAATAAGTATATCTATGATTAAAAACCTTCCATATATGTGGATCAGAATAATGTCCCATCTCAAAATCATCATAGAACAATAAGTTCAAAAAATATATCTTTTATGCTGGGATGCTCTTTGGTTAGAATGATCATCATCGTCATAGGTTCGTAGCCTCAAAATATCATCCATCATGTAGTATTTTACAATGAAAATGTATTAATATTTTATAATAAACCTTATAATATTTAAGAAATTATAAAAAACACTAAATAAATAAGTGAAAAAAATATTATAATCGAATGTCCTTGGAAAATCATGGAGATGTTAATATCAACATTAATATAATATATCGCATCATATTTTGGTTTCATCCATTCCATAAATACTCATATATTTTTATAAGAACCAAGGAAATAGTTTCCAATGGAAAAATTCTGAGTTCTTCAGGTTCACATGGAATAGCATTACAAGGTACATCATTAACTAATGAATGAAGAAATATATTTTGAAATATTTGGACAGAAAATTATCATAGTGTTCTTGTAACTTCACTAATTTCACAGAATTCAATACAAGTGTTATTTTTATTTGAAATTACATTATTCATATACATATTTATCTTCAATAACTATAAAAAAACTAATCTTATCCAATAGAAAATTTAAATACTATTGTTATGTTAAAAATAAATCATAAAAAGATTAATTTGACTCAATAATCTTTTTATTTTATAAAATTACATAAAATAAAAGAAAATGTAGGTTATGGTCTATTTTTTATAAATATCCCTATATATCATGGTCATTCTCCAAAATAATCTAATTTATGTAATAAATAGATATTATATAGAAATAAATAAAATCCACATTATATAAGTATCACCACCTCAATGATTTTATCCATGTTCTCCTTTAAAAAAATACTCCCTTCATTATAAATAAAAAAATTCATCCATGTAAAATAATGAAATAAAAAATACTATATTATTCAAATTTGGAACCCATTGGTATTTTAAAAAAAATAAAAAAAAATAGACACAAAGAAATAATAAAAGATGATATGAAAGATAATTTCATGTGATATATTAACTAATTGTAATTTCAATAAATTGTACCTCCCCTTATAAGTTAGATTTTAAGAATGATAGTAAATTAGTATGAAATACAATTCTTATTCTAGTAGCATTAATTTTCATTCATGAGGATTTATTTTTCTCCCATAATATGACTTCAAAATTAAATAATACGTTTCCTTCTATTTTAGGAATGTTGGAAATATATATAGTTAGTAATAATAATGAACATATGATAAGATTGTAAATTTTGAACCTTTTGGATATTCTTTTTTTATTCCTACATATGATATTATTCGCAAATAGAAAATTATTTGAGTTTTTTTAAAAAAAGTCTCTATTATTACATAAATTAAAAAATGCTGATATGTGCAAAAATTAAAAATACATGTCTACCATTCTTGAGCATTATTTAGAATAAAAAATATTGAATAAAAAAATGTTTATTCCCAAACATTAGGGTAAAAATTAAATAAATCGGGTTTTCAATAGTTTAAAATAATTGTAATAAAATCCATATAATATTTTTGGGATTGATATTTTTCCATCTATAAGATATTTATTTTTAGAACTAACACAGTTAAAAACATAAAAATAAAATAATGGGGTTTTTTATAAAAATTACATCCTTATCTAAATAGTACCTATCATAACATTATTAAAATTTACTTCATCTTTAAAGTATAACATCGATTATAATTAGCATTAATAATTTGAATTAACTAAAAGATAAGTTATCTTAGTTCTAATAATGGAATACACTTCCCATTTCTTATGGGGTCTTCAATGTTATGTGATTATTAATCAATATGTTTTTTTATCACATTGGTATGATCATTCCAAAATAATTATTTATGTATTGAAATGTATCAGAATATAGGGTTTCAGTGAAAACTCTGTCAATATTAATTTTTGTTTTACTAAACATTAGAATATTATCTCCTTTTTTTGCTAAAGGAATTGGGGTCTTATGTATACATGTTTCTCATGTGAGTGATGTTGTGGGTTTTTTTGAGAATAAATAGTTATTTTACTATCACAAATTAGTTAACATTGGGTGAAACCCAAATAAAATTTTGTGATAGTGTGTTTCACCAAAAAGTGTTGAGGTTAACATGTTCCAGCTATCACATATTCATATTCTATTTTTTAAAGAGATAACAAGTGTTTCTTCTTTCTTATCCATGAATGTAAATACCAACCAAACAATAAAAATTTTATGAATGTCCACTTACAATAAATTATATAGCTACCAATGTCTGTATTATAGTTACCATATCATGTAAATTTAGTTATATAAGAGAAACCAAATTTATGTCCTAATGTCTCATTATGTTAATAGTAGATCCATTCAATGATCTTAAACTACGATTATATTATATTTTCATCAAAACTCAACACATAAATATAAATAATATATAAATTCTGGTGGACTAGTCATCATGTAGATTAGGATTTTGATAATTCCTATAATTTACTATTTATCAACTAAATTCCTCAATTTATCATGGAAAGGAGTACATGGGGTATATACCTCTGAATTAATTATTTTACGAGTTCCAATACCAAATTTATTAAATAAATATATTACATGTTAATTTTGATTTAGGTTTTTATTTTTTACTTTTATTTATTTGATATCAATTAATAAGTTTTAATTAAAAATTCATTGCTATATCAATATCAATCTATATCAGAATTAATGAACTATCTGGATGTTTTTTCTAAGTTGAGAATAATATATAGTAATTGAACTATATTTCAACAATGAAAGTTTACTTGGGAATCTTCTTTAGAAAAAATAGTTCCATTTTCTATTACAATGGAAGAAACTATTTGGAATAAAAAACTAGATAATTGATCATACAAGCTCTTATATCTTGTTAATGTTCACAGAGTTCATTCGAGCGTTATTTTATACATCTGGGAAGTTTATATCATGAATATAATGGGGTTTTTGAATGTATACTGACACTAAAATATATCTCTTTTGCAATAAATCATTCACGTGAAATTGAAATAGACTAAAATTACTGTGAGATATGAAGGCTAATAAAATATGGATGGATTGAAGTCTTGTTACTAGGATAAAAGTATCTCATTAAACTAAACCATATTTCTATTTATAATAATCATAAACATTACTTTATTGATTCTTAATGATAATATAAATTTCATCACATTTATTTCAGTTCACCCAATTTATTCATATAAACATAAGATCCTCAAAGGACTCTACTATGGTCCATACTGTGTCCCATTCAAATTGATTGATCTTTTCATGCATAGTTAATTTTCAACATTAATCTGTTAAAACATAAACTTAATTTTTATGTTCTAGATGAGATAAATATGAAATATGATAACATTTATTTAATTAGGAATTTTTTACCTCGTTGACTTTCTTCACCAATAATACTCTCAGTGGGATGATCACATATGGTTGGATAATTTCAATGTAAAAAAGGGAATATTGTTCTCTATATTTTTTGTCGATAAATTTTAATTTCCTTGAATCTTATAGTATTGCTTCCATAATTCCAGATTCCATTATTCTAAATTTTCAAGAGTATGTTATATCTTTCTATAATAAAATAAATGTGATTTAAAAATATTTATTTGGATAGGTATCTTCTTATTATTTTGCAATCTTATAAAGATCGATTTCATTAAAGATATCATTTATTGGTTAATAAATTATATGTTTTCATTAATGAAAAATTATATAATCCTTAATCAAGGTAAAATAACAATGAAAAATTACTTCATTATCTTATGGATAAAATATTTTAAGTTGATTATTTTTATTTTATCTGAATACTTTACACTGAAATTCTCAAAATTAATGAAATTTATTCTTCCTACCATTCCACAAACCATATGAAATATTACGTAAATAATAATATAGAAAAATGATTTATAATGTAAAATTTGTACTCATATATTCCCCTAAAAAATAAATATTTAATTAATTGTCAAACTACATAAACAAGGTAATTTTTTTTGACTTTTATTACTTTGTACAAACACACCATTATTTTGTTGAGTTATTAGTGGCCTGAAATTTTAATTATTAATTATTTCATTACAAAAAGAATTAAAATTGGAATTTATACACTCAACACCATGATAACCCAAAATAGTGACAGCACAAAGGATTTTAATATTTTGGAAAGGTGAAAAAAAATTAAAATTTTTTTTCTTCTAGTTTATGTTCTATAAAATTGTTCAATGTTTACCTAGTGTAATCATTAACAAAGAAATAAACATATTTTTCCCCTATGATACTAATACTTTTTTGGGTATGAAAAGGTACTTGTTTACTTTCATTAAATATCCAAAATTTTGTAACTCACTAGTATATTAATTGATTGATTTTTGTTACATACAATATTATCAAGGCTTAGATACTCAAATAATGTTAATATAATTTTATAGAAGTTCCTTTACATTTCCATTCTAGAAAATCATCAACGTTTCTAACATTACATAATCCTACCACTTTATACCAAGAAAAACATATTCAAACAACACTAAGATAATATATATTCTTTAACTGAGGTCTTCTATGATAATAATGTAATTATTATAAATCCTATCAGCTGATAACACAAAGATTTTATTTGATATTTTTATAGTATACATATCATTAGCCAATATCATAGTGAAATAATCATCACATAATTTTTAAACTCATAAGTTTGTTCTTATATTATAAAAGATAATTTAAAAAGAAAATTAATGACTTAATGGGAAAAACAATATAAACAATATTGACGATTTGGCCTTGTGCATTGTCTTTAAAAGTGACTCATCCCATTGTCACTTTTGTATGTTCTATAAATTGGATTCCTCTTCAACCAAGTATAGAGAATAGATTTTTTTCTATATATGAATTGTTTTTTATACTATTAAATTACATATATACAATAAATTAATTAGGTATATGATTTTGGTACCCAAACTATATTGGGTGAAAAAATAATTTCAAACAAAAACTTATGAACCCACATCTGACCAGCTATAAAATGATTAATTGGTACCAGTTCTATTGAAATATAATTTATATTTTCTTTTAATAAAAAAAATTTAATCAAAAAAATTTCAAATAATTTCACATCACATAGAGTTATTATTGAATTATTAATTTTTTGGAAGAAAATAGTTTGATTCAAAATTTGAATATATAAATGAAAGTCCATTTTCAAATGACGTATGAATATTTTTTATTTGACTTAAGATCTTATCAATGTTGTCTATTTGATATGTAAAATTTTATTGATTCTTCATTAGACTATAAAAATAATCATTTACCTTAAAAAAATTGATGTCATATTTTGTAGAAATAATATTTTATTAAGAATCTAACTCAGAACTATATTTAGAAATTTCAGAAGAGTTTTTGGAAATTCTGTCATTTGATTTAGAAAAATGTGTCTTATTCAAAATTATGTTCTTCATTTAAATTTTAATTAATCATCTCGAGTAAATTCATTTACAAAATATATCTTCAATGATTTAATATAATTCTCTTCTTCTAATGAAATTTTTCTATATTTATTATTAGAAGTAAAAGATAAATTAGAAGAAAGAGATAATAGTAAAATCAAAGGAAATGTTTACTTACCCATAATGCATAGATAGTTTTATGAAGCATTTGAATATAATATTAAAATTCTTCATCTATAATCACTCTTATAGTTAATGATACAATTCAATTATATATCCTAAATTGAACTCAATGTTTCATTAGTTTTTATGAATGATTTTCTTTAATTTCTCTTAGAGGATTTATCATGCCTCTTCTTTGTAATCTACAGTCCAGGACATTTATGTATGACATGGCCCAGGTTTTTATTTCATAATAGATAATATCCATATATTCCTCTTTATAATTTATGTCACTTAAACTCTTTTGAAAATCACAATTTATTTTCTTTTCTATAATTTTACTCATTATCATTTCAAGATAAAAGAGTTCACCTTTATAAGCTTCATAATTACAATCACCGGAATGATGTTTTTATATCTAAATTATAGAAGAAGTATTTGATATTTTTAATATTAGTTAAATTATTAGAATATAATGTGAATTTATTCCCTTAATCTACATTATTATTTTCAGTGTATCTCTTCATTTGGTTCTCATACAGTATTAGAGACCTATTATTATCATGAATAATATGCTCTATCAAATTCTTAATATGATTTCTCATTCCCTTCATGGATTTAAATTCCTTTTAATGAATATAAATAATATTTTCCCTAAGATATTCAATGGTAATTTCTTTCTCACCGAAATACTATTAACCATTAAAAACTATCATAAAATATTGGTTCATTTTAACTCATAAAATATTAAAATTAAAGGATTGATAATCTTCTCTTAATATTGATTTATGAGTCCCAATAACATTATATTTCCCAATGTGAGTAATTTATAACATTATCCATATTTCATTAATGTATTCACATAAAAAAATTCGGTTGTAGATAAACCACATTATTGAGTAATGTAATGTATTTTGAAAATTATAATTTGCATGATATTCATGTTTTACTTCTAATGTATACAGAAAAATTTACTTCTATGTATATTATTAATTTTAATTAGTCATAATAAAATGATACAAAATAGAATTTATAAGAAAAAATTTAATATTTTCACACCAATATTAATAATGTACCCCATCATAGATTGATTGTTATCTTGGATATATATACTCAGTTGTTTTGACTTGAAGTGGTACCATTATAATACAAATGATTCTTCCACTATAGTATGGTTAGTGTTTGTAAAAAAAATATATTATAATAACAAATTAAAGCTATTAAAATTATAGATATTATACCAAATAGAGTGACCTAATATTATGTTTTTCTTCCCACACATTGAAGTCTAATTAAAACTAAAGGAAAGATCTTAATTTTACAAATAACTTACATAAAAGTTTTCTCACACGCATGAATTTAGTAAATAGGATGCTATAATTTAAAATTTATATTAGTGCATAAAATTAAGATTTTGTAGGGAATAAATCATTTGAAGATAGAAAATCATTGATAATAAAATATATGAATTAAAAAAACAATAAAAAAGTTAAAACCAATTCATGCAATACATGATAAAAATAAAAAACCAATAATTGATATTATTAAAAAAATAAATCTCTTTAAAATGAATTCTTATATTATTTGAAAATGGTTTATGTGGACCAATATAACTAAACCAAGGTATCTATGTCCTGATCAAGAACATCATCAACTATAATTTTATTTGAATGAATCATCTTCCATGATAAAAACTATAACATCCAAAACCCGAATCTCTATCTCATGACTATGATTTAAAGTCAATTGAACTTAACAATTCATTTTACTATTCGATTGACTTCTGACTAGAAATGAGTGTCTAAAAAATATAGAGGGTAACTATACAATCTATGAGAGAGCATAAATCATAATGGAAGTAATATAATTCAATCATTATATACCACTTAAGAAGTTAAATTTTCATTTTAAAACAAAATAAATAACAATAACAAACCATTCCATGTAATAATTAGTGACGAATAATTTTTTTTAATGAAATTAATACAAGTAATAAAATAAAAATAGACACCATAATAATGAATCCAAAACCTCTGGTCACAAACCTCATGTCTGGCCCCATCATGATTCTTCAATCCCATCTAGAAAAGAAACCAATCAATACATTAAACCATTCTATTTAACAAAAATATATCCATGGATTATAATTGAGTGAAAAATGACATGATGAATAAATTTTGAGTAAAAATCATTAGGCCAACATCAACGGTGTCTCAATAATCATGAAGGAATAAATAATGCTCAAAATTGTATGATAAACAAGGGAATTAATTCATAAATTAATTCAGAACATCAAATAATCCTTATGAACCATGATCTCTTGTTTGAAACTATTTTAACCAAATGTTCTTCAGATTAACGCCATATAACTTTCTCAATTATCATAATCTCTTTAATTTGTTTAATAGCTTATAATAATGGTTTATTCTCATAGTAAGGATGAATCACACATAAAAAGTATAGAAACCAAACAAATTGACATCATTCATTAAGTAATCATGAAATATTGGGATCTCAATGAATTCGTATTCTATATATTCTTACATGTTCGTTGGGATGAAAAACATACAATAGTAAAAAGTAATTGTGTCATACAATGCCCTATGAAAATTCCTATACTAGATCCACTTACATGTTCTTATGGGATAATACCATACCAAGGGAAACGTTATCATAGCAACCAGTACTAAATCACATTATAGGGCCAAGTACATGACTTAATGACATTAGAATATATATTAATTCCAATTTTGGATCTATTTTAAAAATTCAATATCAAATGCAAATAAGATCTGTTGATTTCCAATTAATCAAACTTTCAAAAAAATGAAATGATATTCCATATTTGTTAAATTATCAATATTACCCATTATAAACCTTTTAATTCTATAATGGATGTTTACTAATTATCATAATAACATGAAAAAATCCATTTCACATTCTATATCATCCAATTATGGAATCACATGTAATTATATCTATAGTATGTCATGATATTATACAAATTCCCATTACATAAAAATTAACCACATTCAAGACAATAATTCTTTATAAATAAATAATTTCAATTAAATTGATATTAATATTCAATAATAATTTCCAATTCATCATATAGATCTGGGTTTATACATTCCAAATTGAATCATAGTGTCAAAGGTTGCCACACATCCCAAGTGGCCACATGTTCTAGTCTTAATGAAAATTGACCATCAGGGTCCAAGGGAGGAATAATAAAATTGATCTAGAACATTAAGTGGGTTACCAAATATTTCTTTTTCACATATATAATTTCTACCTGATTATTCACATTTCACATATAAAAAAACTAAAAAAGGGTTTAGGGGGTTATTTTAGAGACCCACCTCAGGAGAAGATCATAAGTGGTCAATGATCAAGTTCCCAGTTTAGTAGAAAACACAATAATCCCTCTAAGGGTAGATATTAATACACACCACCAAGGATAGATGAATATATTCCATGATGAATATAAGGGTAATTCATTAAAACCAATTTATACATACCAATTTTAGATCACTGGATCAAAGAAAAATCCCCAAGTCCATGGAAATGCATCAGATAAGACTCAAGTGACTTTTAGATCCTTCCAGATTTGTAAATCAATATTTAGGGTCATATATGGGGATAATAGGGGTTTAAAATTGGTTTTGGGGGAAGAAATATAATTTTTACAGTCATAATTATAGTCCATCCTAACACAAGTGGTTGTCTGATGGGAAACACTAATTATCTTGTGGTGTCCTCTAGTACCACAACATTGGTGGGAACCCCACTGGCTATGTGGTCAGTCAATTTTAGGGGAAATAAATCCAATTAACATTGGATTGGTATTAGTTCTCCTCATGAAGATCCACCCAATATTGTTTTTAGGATGACTAGTGGGTCTAACTAGTGGGTATAAGTTACTCTATTAGCTTTAACAAGTTATAATTTGTCTCATCGACTGGATGATAAACTAAATCGACAAACAGATGTCTCTATAGTGAATAAAACACTATAATGCACCTCTATCATTCCACTAAATAAGATTCTTTTAGCCCTCGATCACCCCTAATAAATCCTCTAACTAGGATATAAGGATCCATTATCATGTTTAAAATGGTATCATAAAATTCCATGAGGTTCAACAAGAATCTTAACGAAGAACATACCTTAATATAGATGAGATAATACAACCCTCACACCATAAAATATCTCATCCAAAGTATTTTCATCCATACGTCACTATTGGATATTTGAGTACAACTCTGGAAATCAGGCTAAAATTTTAGACTCCTTATCCTAGTTATCCTCTTACACATACCAATGATTTCACTACACTTACACTAGGGAAATGATCTTCCATTTTATATCCTTCTTAATACAATCCATGATATAGATCATATGGTTCTAAAAGTATATATAATCATAATGTTCAATTGCATCGAATTCTATCATGGGACAATGGTAAACATGATATCCTTGAATCTGAGGCATGTGAAACAAATCATAAATATTTTTATTGGAAAAAGAAATATCTAGTCAGTATGCCACTTAACTGACCCTCTCACCTATCTCGAATCTCTAGATGAAACTAGTGTCTAGCTTTTCCTCATCAAGTGTTTGTTCATTCTCCATCCTTGGAAACAATTTATGAAGATATTTATGAAGAAACTCAAATTGTACTGCTCATATTTAATGGGAAACATGAGAATTTTTTATGGCTACTCATGCCCACCATGTACTTCTTGTCCAGTATAACCTACTCAAACATCTCAATCATAAGACATTTTCTAAATAGGTATAACACTTCATCCCCTCACTAAAAAAATAAAACTAAATAAAAATCCATAAGAATCCTCTAAATGAGACATTGGAATTAATTACATACTGTTATTTTTATAAGAAAAATCCTTGAGATCTAGATGCTACTCATAAGTACCATTAAAATAAAAAATATAGTGTAATGAAATATCCTCCAAAATATTAATTTCCAATTTAAATTGGCCATTTTATTATGGTTTATATGTTTTTCTCAAATAAAACAATGATAATAATACATTGTATTGTACATATAGTAACTATGATGAGTAATTGAGATCTTGATCAGAAATGATAATCCTCATAACACCATGAAAATAATATATCTTCTTCTTAAAGAGATTACATATATCATTTATGGTGAAGGTCTCCCTCATATAAATTTACATTATTATTTTATTTTTGAATTACCTATGTTATGGGGAGAAGGGGAAACCACAACTAAGCTCACTATAACGTCCAAAAATGTGAAAATAAATAAAAAAATCACTCAAAAATTTTAGAATAAAGAATAAATCAACTTCTAATAAATATTTTTGATGCTAGAGTGAGGCTTTTTCTACCTAATCTAATTTTAAATAACTGTTAAGGAATTATAAAACACAAAAAATTCCTAAAAAATTAAAATATGATTGATGAAATCTATAAATAAAAGATGAATTAGTTTAAATTACTATATGACTAGTTTACAATTGAGTAATTGGGGATCCCTTGTATTTTATATATTTATCAAAATCATATGGAGATAACTATGGATGAAGGATCCTCTCCACTATATATTCATTCAAAGTAAAATTTATAAATTTATTATATGATGATTTCATTCATTCATTGAAATATTTTGAAGATAAGAATCCATGAAATAAATTGTGCTCCAGTGATATAGAGTGATACATGATTATATCCTATTCAAGATGAGTTTCCTTATTACCTTCCTGTGTAAGCTTCTCATGAACTCTAGTCTAATCAGCTTCTTGAATATTTAGTTCCTCACCCTCCCACACAAAATCCCCCTCAGGATCCTTTTTCCTAGAGAGTTTTATAGATTACAGATTCCTTATAGGATTTAGAAGTATTGAGTATTCCATGCACCTATTGTTTAGTATTTTTTATGTTTATAAGATAATTTCATAAATTAACAACTCCTTTATCTATGTCAGATTCTATATAAAAAAATTCTTCCACCGGAACCTATTCTTCATATTCTAATATCGTCTAAGATAGATCCACATATCCATTGCAAAAATTTGGGGAAACCTCACGTTCCCTTCCATTTAAATCTATGAATTCTTATCAAGTGGGTTATCATATAAAATTAACTTATTTATTCTTCCTATTATTCCTATAAATTTCTCACCCCCTATTATCGTTTTCTTGGGATGACTCCTCCAATACCAGGAAATTATTTGAGGAATAAAAAATGAATATCCTGCCATATTCATTGTGTTAATAGATGACATGTGCACTATTATAACCCTTATATAGATTACATAGGCCTTATAATTCCATGATCATAATGTAGTGAAGAAAAATATTTGATAATAGTGACTCGAAAAATATACTATAGAGCTTCTCACCAAGAATAAAAATAGATTGGATTCTATTAGCCATGCCATTAATTGAATTATTTTTCCATTCTTCTATAGTATCATGACCCTTGATTAAAATAGTTATAGACTGTTTTAAAATCATATGTGGTCCATTCATAGTGCCAGCCTCATGTTGGATCTTATACCTTGATTCCCCATTACTGCCATATTTATTTGAGATATCATGTGCACACATCCCTTTGACCACCCCTAACATTTGGGGATTATTTTTTTATTCAACCATCCATGTCATCCCTCTATTTTCTAGAGTCTTTAATATAATTTTCAGTATTTTATCTTTTGGTTCCAATAGATAAGAAAGATGAGAGTACTCTAGATCATTACAAGAGGAAAATATGTCAACAAAAGACTCAAAGATCATTGGATTATTGTATTAAAACTCTTCTCTAACATGAATCCATAGAGAGTATTTTTTTAGATTTTTGATACATATTATTTAACAATTAAATGTGGGGAAATAGGATGATGTTTCAAACTAGCCCTTCTATCATATCTGAAATAGAGACCAGCTATGTTCCATAGCTTATTGATTATTAATGAATTTCGAATAGAAGAGGTAGACTAAGGATTCATATCCATAAATCCATGATTCGAAGATAGGATGCATATGAAATTCATAAGATCATATAAAATGGAGAAATGGGATATAATGTGGTATTGTGGGTCCCTGGAAGAAGTTGTAATCATGTATTCGTCATTGTTGAATAAAATCATGATTATGAAACAATCCATCATACCTATTATTATATGCTCCCATAAACCCAATGATGAAAAGAAAACTCTTTCAAAAACATCAAATGATGGAAGATGGTTATTAAAATGGCCTCCAGAGTATGGTTGAATATATTACATGACTTTATGTTCTTCAATGTCAATAGGGGAACTTGTGGATGAAAAAACTAGAGTGAGGTTACATAATGTAATATGACTATTATAAGGATATGAGGGAGAATGTTAGGGTTTAAGAAAGATAGCGAAGGGTAAAGGGAGAGTCCTAGAATGTGCAATAACATGTCTTTCCATATTTGGTCTATGAGGGATTGACATTATGGTCCTCATCACCTCTGTTATATGACCTATCAAGTGAGGGAGGAAAAATATTTAGAATATAGTTCCACCTAATATTAGTAGTAAGTCTCCATAATATGTCAAAATTGGGATACCATATTCAGTTTATCCTGAATCACTGATTTTTTATTTTTATTTTGAGCTGTACTAGGTAATATTATCATGAAGTCTCTAGTGATTTCATCCCAATTTCATTTTGGAATTGGAAATGACTAGAGTAACATAATAGGACTCTGATGCTTGGCGTTCAGTTGATGAAAGGTGAAACATCATTCCTTGTATATCTATATCTAAATATTCATAATTGGACACCTTAATTTTCCATGGGGATCAAAATAAATCATTATTAAATTAGGATATACAAACCATATAAAATCATGGAATTATCCTATCAATGCCTTGTGAAAACCCATTGTTACCTAGATACGACAATAGAATAAAAGATCCACCTCACTGCCCAGATACCAACTTTATGGTTTTATCCCCTTTATATATGTTTTACTCAAGTTATTAGCCCTATAAATTAGTTAAATTACATATATTTATTAAATATAGTGGTATAAGAAAGTCATAGGTCGATGTTAGAGTTCTTATCATATGGGGATCCCTAATATCTATATGCATATCAATAGGGAGTTCCATCAGCTACCAATCATCAAAAGATTCCAACAATATCTATTAGAGAATATTCCTTCTCGTATAATTTATAATAAAATTCCCCTTAACTATATTGTATTCCAAAACGTTGTTGAATGGAAATAGATAGTCCACTCACTACATCTACTAAATGTTGAGGTCTTAAAATAAATAAATGTATATGAGGTTCTTATGATTAATTTACACAAAGAAAAAATGACCAAAAATATAATGACACCATTTTAACAGGGTGTGTTACAGTGCGGATAAATCTAGATCATGACTTGTATAATTAATCTGTTACTGCTTCATGTTTCAAGAGACATAAGAAACCACTTGATCATATATATCATAACTACACTAAATGTGACTCTTGATGAATCACTACACTATATATATTCTTTACATGACTCAGGTATTTTGAGGATCTGTGGTGAGGTAAACATCTTCTACAATTCTTGGAAATCCTCCACACAAGAATATTTCCATAAAATATTAACCCCATTTTTCATCATGGACATCAGTGCTTCTAAATAAGCTAATTCCTTGGTGAAATTCCATTAATAACTGGAAAGAATAATAAATATCCAAATATCAATGTATTTCTTATGTATTTACCAATATAATAAGAGTTACACCTTTTTTGGTCCACAAACACTTTAGCATTTGAAATTTTCTATACATATATGTGTATAATATAAATCCAGATATTAAATTTCTTTTGCTTGGTATATAATTGATTCAATATCATTATACTCGTGATGATGTCCAGATGTTGGGAATGATCATATATATACAATAAGTACTAAAATATTTCGTAATGTAATATACTAGGAAACAAATATGGAATTGAAGGAATATATGATTCATCAATGCCATGAATAAAAAAGATGCATTCCTCAAACAAAACATAATCACCATAAACTCATTAAATCCACAAATTCTCCTATAAGTAGTCATGATATGTTATATAGTATCACCATTAGGCGATGGTACCTTGCAATCAAGTATACCTTGGATAAAATCTAGTAACCTCTCAACTAACTAAAAATATCATTAATATGTGTCAGGGGATATTGATTATTGATTTCATCTGGTTCAGCATTTGATAACACACGTATATGTTTAAAGTCCATCCTTCTTTATTGGAAAAAAGAAAATATGAACTCCAAGGTGAAGTAGTGTACCGCATTATTCTTTTACCTTTTAGATCATCCAACTGTAGTTTCAACTCTAGAAGATTAACTACTTCCATCCTATAATGTGGGATAGAATTTTGAATGACTCCCATCACCAACTTGATATTGAACTCGATCTCACATTCCTGTGTTTTGTTGAATATCTATTTTGGAAAGTATGTTGACAGTGGTAAACTATGGGAGTAAAGGTACTCTTTGGTGACATTTGATCATCCAAAACATAGATTTATATTTCAACCCACTGAATTCTTCTTTTGTAATAGTATTTCCAATCTTGTTTTGGAGTACCATGTCCTGTACCTAGGTCTTATTCATTGGTGGAACTACATCTAACTATATATAGAGGGGTAGTTGAGTCCCTTCCAATTTTTGGTTAATTCCATAATCCTCAACCACTATTAGATTTTAGACTACTACTATAGAACATTATAGATGTCCAATCAAACCATAAGTGAGTATTTACAACCAAGGTAAATAAAAACATTATCCAACATGGCCTACACATCCACACTGAATGCACTACTTTAATATGTGGTCTTGATATGGGAATCCACTCCCTTATCTATTATGCCTCATACTAGATTGGTAGTAACAAAAAATTTGGTGCTTCTTTCTACTATTGAATAGATGCCACTTCTATTTTTTTATACTTCTTGTTCTCCTATAAATGAATCCATATAGTTCCCTTAGGTGGTGGGAGCCTAATTCATCTTATTTACAATTTTTTAGGAAAAATATCTTCACCAAAGGCTTGATCACATACTGAATCAAAACATTGATGTTCTTCACCATAGATGTCTCCTTAACTTTATATAATGGAGAAAAAAATTGAAGGGTAGTAAAATTTATAATTTCTTCCTTCAATTAACATGCCCCCATGGTTTACGTGTTTGATGTCCCGTGTTCTCTCATCCCTCAATGTCTATAGATAAAATTAATTAGGATATATTCCTCGACATGCTTTCAAGTTAGTACATCTTACAATCCAGTTTTCCCTATAATGTCCCACCTGTCTTGGATATTCCTAATATAATATGAGTATAAACATTTACAATCCAATCCATTGGTGAATCCATGATCTTGAAGATCATCTTGATTGAATAAATATATAACTGAAATACCATGTGTCCTCCCTCCCCAATTAATGTGGGCATTTTTACAACTTAAACTCTCTAGATAGATCAATTATTGAAGGAATATCAATAGATATATCCATATATATTGATTGAATGATCTATTAGAAACTATCATGAAGCTGATAGTCTATCTAGTACTCTAGGGATTTGGAAGTTCCATCCTAGCTGTATTAGTTTTGTGTTAGTTTCCACTCTCTTGATTCTTGACCTGATGAAGTCGTGAGGAATTTTCTCCACAAATTTCAACAAAAAATATAGATTATTAGATAAAAAACTAAATCAAACAGAATATGTCAAGAAAATAATAGATATACATTGATATAAAGTTACTATAAATGATAGTGAATCGTGTGAATTCAAATATCCCAACATTTCCATTTATTCCTTTTTAATCAATATGTTATGCATTTTTTTCATATTTTTTATAGGAAGATATGTCATATGTATTAAATATTTCCCTATAATTATTAATTATTTTCATTATATTTCCCTCTTTTACTATCATGATGCATGATTTCTCACCTTATTTTTTAATGGAAAATGAGTAAAATCGCCTAAAATCTTACATCACAGAACAACTACATCTATGAAGGTTAAATATCATAAAAATTAAAATAGGATAATATAAAGAATAGAAATCCCATCCTAGGGAACATATATTTCCCCCACATATGGGTTATCTACACCCATGCAAGAGCATAATTCCTTGACCCCACACATAATAGTCTCTAGTATACCTTCAACTAATAGTAAATAAATAAAAAAGATCTAAGCTCCAATAAAACATTGAAATTTCCCCCATATAGTTCTCCCCCGCATGAATGAGATATAAAGTTGCATGATGTTAAGAGTACCATTTTGTTTGTTAAATGATGATGAATATCAATGAGGGTATAGAGAATATAGTGTGGATACTATACCATCTCAAAAAGTGTAATAATCACGATAGAGGTTTGATAAATCAATCGATACATAAACCTCAAGAATATGTCATATGAATACCAAAAAATCAAACAAAAAATATCAATCCATCCCATGTAAAATATTATTCCAATAGAAATGTCATTAAAAAAGTTACACAAGTAAATAACTAAAAAACATAAACTATAATAAAGACTCTAAAAATCCTCAGTCCAAAACCCCACACCTGGTCTTATCTTCATGCTCCAATCCTATCTTGAAAAGAAACCAGTCATGTACTTGGACCCTTTCCCTTTAATAGACATGAATTAATGAAATATTCCCAGGTTCCAAATGGAGAACCATAAAGGTTGGGATTAAAACATAGAAAGAAGAAAACTAGAGAGTCTAACAAATAGTGTATGAAATAGAATGATAAATATGGGAATTAATTAATAAATTAAAACAGATCATCAAATAAACCCATTGAACCTAATTCTCTTGATTTACCCGGGGAACATCCAAACCTACTTCGATATGATTCTATAGATCTCTATTCATTAGTGGATTCTCCTGCCTAGCATGAATCAACCATACTATTAGTGGATTCTCTTGTTGAGGATGATTCACCCATATTTAGTCACCTAACAAAACTTGTCTCCCTTGGGAAGAATTTAACTATGAAATACTGGGGCCCGTCTGAATTCCCATGATATATCTAATTAATTTTTCCAAGTTCACAAGACCATTCCATGGGAAAAAGTAAAATGTTTATTCTAGGATCTTTGTAGATTCTAATTCTAGATTATCTTACATGTTCCCATTGAGAAATACCATACCAAGGGAAAAAGTATCACAAGACCCATTAACAATTATCTTTATAGGATTACATACATGATGAAAGGGTGTTAGTCTATATAAAAATTCTCACGATATTGAATATATAACAATTATACATAAACATATTATAAGATCCAATGCATTCAAATTTATTGAACATTCTAAAAACGTAATCATAATCCATGTTGGTAAATTTATCCAAATAATAAATTATAATACATTTAATTGCATTCATCATATTTACCAATTATCACAATTATTTTAAAAAATATATTTCACACTCCATATATTCTAATTATTGTATCTCTTGTTAATTAATCCATATTTCATCCTATAATTATGGCAATTCCAAATTACCACTTTTAATAAAATTTATTCTTTATAAATTAAATTTCATAAATACATATGTTATGTTAATTCACTTAAAAGTTAAAATTCATCATCAGTATTTAGGTTTATATGTTCCATATTTCATAATTTTTTTGATGGTTGGGACACATTGCTTATGGCCACAGGCCCAAGTCTCGGAACCAATTGATCCAATGATGTCCAAGGGAGGTCTAAGCATATGAATCTAGGAATTTTCATAGGTTACCAAAAAGGATCTATCATGAACATGTTTTGTTGGATCTATTACACATTTCAAACACTATTGTAAATAAAAATAGACATTAGGGGGTTTTGATAGACCACTCCATGCAAGAACAAAAGAGAATTGAGAAGAAATCAAACACGCCAATCAACATACATCACAACAATTAGCTAAGAATAATAGTCAAAACACACATAAATGGTTGTAGGAAGTGTATTCAATAAAAATATAGAGGAATTACCTAAATCCAAATGGGACTTACTAATTTTGGATCATTGGCTCGATGAATGGATCAGATAACCACAGAAATCATTGGAGAAACTCAAAAGCCATGAGGAGCCTTCAACATTTGGAAGTCCAAATTTATGTTCAAATTAGGTGTTATGAGGGGTATAAAATTTTTTTTGGGTGTAGAAATATGATTATCCTGATCGTGATACAAACCTATCCTAACTCCACTAGATGGATATTGTGAATCAAGTTTTATCCAACAATGTACTCTAGTTCCACTACACAACTAAGCAACCCACCAGAATGCGAAATACCTAGTTTATCCAATTCTAATCAATAAGATAGTGTGATTATAGTAGCTTTAGAAAGAAACTTGTCATCCAAAGAGTGGTATAGTTCCTCTATTGTGCTTCCAAAACAAAATTCCACCTATAGATTTCGGCTAACTCGGTTTCCCTGATCCCAAGAACACTAGCTAAACAACTCATTTATTATGATACATGGCATGATTACCAATATTAAAAGGGTTACAAATATAAAATAGTTTCAATTGGAAATATAAAAATTTCATACCTTCAGAAGGTTCACATCATAGAAAAACATTTCCCATGATCTATCAGAAGACAGTACCGCATGTCTCAACCACCTCTTCGATCAGATAATAAAAAACAAGTTTAATCCCCCAGACTTCAATAATCATTATATTGAATAGATATATGTTCCATATGAAAAATCTATTTGATCTGAATGATTGAAAATAACATATATTCATATCCCCATAATCTCATTAATCATACAATATTATTCAACAATAAATTACCATGAAAATTCTATGAGATTCTATAATTATCCTCATCAAGAATAAGCACATTAAAAACCCATCTTAAAAGAAGATTACAATAAAAAATTATAAATGCAAAAATTTGATTCAAATATCAACATTGATATAAGTATGATCATCATAATTTGGACTTTCCCATTCCCTGAATCCTAGAATCATTTTATAAGATATTTTTTGATAAAATCCAATGGTGGAATCAAGTGCTCATCAAGATCAATTTCAAAAATATCATTGTTATATTGTTTACAAATGAGTATAGATCAATATTATGATTATGTTTTTTAGTGAAATTATATAATATTCAAAAAATAATCAATAATGTTTTACAATTTAGCTGATCTCATCATCTTATCATAAATTAAAATATGTAGATTAAAGCTAATCATATAGAATTTAACCCAAAAATTAATTTTATATTTGAAAAAATGTAAATTAACTATTTATTTTCAATTAATTAAATATGAAGTGTAATTTGACTCAACATAACAATTTCCATATATTGTTTAATTCCTAAACTAAAATGGGATGATATTTTTATTAAATTAAGTATATATTGGAATATTTAGGACACAAAAATCCCCATTATCTATAGGAATTAAAAAAATTTATTTCTTCCATTTTTCTAGTTGATTATTGTTATTAATCTCGCATACATTCATGGTTATGATTTTATATTTTATTTTTTAACTATATTTATTATTTAAAATATAATGAAATTTTTGATGAGCATTCTTATATAAAATTTATTGCACTGCTGCACAACTCCAATAAGAGTAAATTTTGGTTTTTTCTCCCTTAAAAAGAATTATGTTATGCATATTTGTGCGAATAAATTTTGGGTAATTACTGAATGATTTGTGACTCTATAAATGTAATTTATGTTGTAGAGATGACATCCCTCAATGATTTAGAGTGTGTAGTGAGTCGATAGTGATTAATTTGATTAAAATTATTACAAATCATGATTCCAACCATTTCTATATTTAATATTTGATTTATATTTGGATTCTACATTCTATCTTAGTTTTTTCACCACTTACTTTACATTATAATTGATTATATTTTAGAGGGGTAATTAAAACTATTATATTCATATTATTTATCATCCCAATGGATCTAATTAAGATTATCTCTTATAGTATACTAATATTTTATCTTTTTACTCATAGTTTTGAGATATTCCATATGTGAAAAATTATTACATAGAATTTCATCTAGAGTTATTTTGTAATATAACTTAAATGGGTGGTGTTGGGGAAGTTATTTTTCAACGATGAAATATTTCTAATATTATAATTCAATTTTTTTAATCAAGGGACATGTATGAAATTGTGGTCCTCAATTGGAGTACTTTAGGTAAGTAAATGAAAAACAAAAACTTATCCAATATATTAATTAATTTTCATTACTTATTTTTTTGAGGGGTATCTATGAGTTGAGTGACATGATCCAAATCATGTATACATACATTACGTACTATGTAGAAGAAATATTAATATGAAAAAATTATATGACTCAGTCATGTTTGAAATTTTATTTAGTGTATTGAAAATATAAATTACACATGTATTTTATTCAAATTAAATAAAAGGATTAAATTCAAACACAATGAGATTTTAAAGCATGATATTTTTTTGTATATTTTACAAAATATTATAGATCAACACCAACATCTGTCAACAAAAATTAAATAATTTTCATAAATCCATTCCAATGTAACCATTTTTAATGACATTTTAAATCAATAACTAAGCTTTGTTATATTTTTTACTCAAATCATCAGACATTTCATTCCAAATTCATACACCTTTAGAACTCCAAAGTACTTTAAAAAATCATTATAAAATAACATTAAATCAAAAATCCTTCTTTAATAACCTAACATTCTATACCCTCAATAACTCAATTTAAAAGAATTCATATATCCATAATTATTTTAGATTAAATTACAAATACTAAACAAATGATAAATATTATTTAAAAAAATTGAAAAAACCAACAAAATTCCTCGAAATTAACTTTATTATTATTAAACATATAAGAGATAAATAAATCAAGTAAAATTACATTAATGTTTTTATACCAATAGTATGTCATGTAAAATCATTAAAATTAATATATTCACAATATTGTTTTTTTATAACACACTATTTTTTATTATAAAATTGTCAAAAAAATAAAAAAATATTCAAGATTCATCCCCATTTACAAAAACAAAATAGGATCTCATAATGTAATACTAATAATTGAGTCACAAATATTCATAATTTTATTTGTAATTACTTGATCAATTATTTTGGAATTAAAATAATTGTAAATCAGAGAAATATGGTCCTTTATTGGTCTCTTAATCAGATTGTGGATAAATAATTTATATGGAATCGAAATATTAATCCATGACCACAATATACCAATCACTAAGAAATAATATAATTTTAAGAATAAATAAGATGATATATATTATACCTCACTAAAAATTAATCTAAAACATCACATCCATTTTCATAGATCCCCAACACATTTTTATAGAAATGTACAAACACCAAATACCCTTTTCCATTTTTATAGAATTATATATATATATATAAATATATAATCTCATTCATTTTACAAATATCTAAAAAAATAATAAATCATCACTTTAAAAAAAATTCAAATTTCACTTAATAAATAAATAAATAAGAAAGGGATAAGAACATTCAATAATATATTGGAAAATCCCTAGCATCATAATGCATAATACATGAAATTAAAATCCCATCTAAAAAATCTATATCAAACACTTCTCGTAAGGAAAAATAAAAGATACTGACGCATATTGAGTCCATTTAAACCTCACATATCATGTATTACCCTAGTGAAACATTTTAAGATTTAATATTATTGATCAAAATTTTTTAAAGGATAATAAGTCTGAAATTTATTCCATGTATACATACCAATTGTCTTGTCTACCCCACTTCTCTGTTTTATTTATGTTAGTTTTGGGTTCATGTTAATTTTTCTCTTAGCATTTTTATTTTGGTATTATTTGGTTAATTTGTTTTGTTATTATTATGAATATATTTTTATTATTATTATAGTTAATATTAGGTTTTAATTTTTTATTATTTATTTATATATTTATTGCCTGAATCCCTAACGAGGGGATCCCCTTTTTGTGTTTCCTCACTCATCATGCGAGCAGTCCCGCCCCCCATTGGCATCTTCGTCCTCCTCACGCTATAGCTAGCCACCCTCCCTTCAATGACTCCCTTCCCTGCCTCACCCCCACAGATTCCTAATATCAGATGCCCTTCATGTGTGTACCCCACCCCCATGTCACCTCCCCCCATTTCTGTTACCCCGCTAATTGAGCATACCCCTGTGATGACTCCTTCTCCCATGTGATGAACCCCCGACTGAATCCTCCACCACTATGCATCCCTCCCACAAGACCACACCAACTCGACCACCCTATCTACTACCATCGACCACACCAGCCTTCACACCTATGATCGACAACATTGGAGACATTCCCTATTCCCAGCAACACCTTTCTGTGCTACTTGAGCATGGAGAACGTCCTCGTCGGCCTCATTCACTATTGGCCTACTGGCCTGAACACACCACTTTCTCATCATCCAATGCCTCTTTTGTTCACGTGATCGTCCACACTCCTCCTCCACAATTGGATAGATAGTTGTTTGCTGTGGAAAATCATATTAGGTATTGACACCCGCCCTCAGAGGTGAGTGCTTTTTGTTCATTCTGATCTTCCTACTACTATGTTATTGTGAAATTTATGTTTCTTCATTGTTTTTTTATTTTAACTCAACATTTTTCTGTTTTTATAATCTTTTCATTTGTTCCATCATGTTGGTGAGATACATATATATATACATGTGAAATTTTGTATGGGAAAAATTGGAGAGGAACTTCGTGAAATTATAAACATTGCTCTTTAATTAACTTTTGTCCTCAGAGAAACATTGGGTTGAAATATTTTTTTTAAAACTAATTATTAAGACCCTTTGGAATTTTCACTGGATTTTCTATATGGTTTTGAATTAAAAGTGGATTTGAAGAGGTTTCCTTAAAGGGGATTGTAAATCCCAAATTCACAAGACCATGCTATGATAGTTGTTGATGATTAATGATATATTTCTTGGATGTTTACAATTTTTTTCATTTTAATACAAAAATTAAATTGATTTAAAGGGGAATGTGAACTTTTATGAGTGAAATTTTATTTTCAACAAAACATGTGTTCCCTTAGAATGTTAAACATAATGGAAACTATTCAATATGAATTGTAGACGATTTTAAATAGTGAAAGAAATTTTATCAATAAGATCTTGGTTTATGTATGTTTTTATAAAGGTTCATGTCCCATGGCTTTGGTTGGTTTCTTCGACCCCATTTTAATGATTCAATTTTGATTAGATTCTTTGGTAATCGTTAGTTTTCCTCTAGGTTAATTATATTGTTCAGTGGCTCCTCAAAGGGTTGCACAAACATACATAGGTACATATATATATATATATATATATATATTCTCCCTATAAATATTCTCTCATGGTGTGGGGTATATGTGCATTGGATATAGGGGTGCATATATAAGACTTTATTTGTGAAAAATTTTGGGGAGATCTTCATACATGGTGTCAGGTGGGGAATTGTTCACCTATGTCTCATCCCATTTTTATGAAGGTTTCCATATGCATTAGCCTTTAAATTAATGAATTATTAATTTATTTCTTTACACACCCATATTAAATTCAATATAGTTCTATATGGTTGTTTCTAGATGATATCTTTGATGTGAAATAAAGTCAATTCTTATTTGTGTTTGACTGTATGAAACTGATTTATTAAATTTGCGTACCAAATGTATATCAAATTTTTATATAATTTCATGATTGGTGATTTATATAAATTTTGGGTTTTAAGGAATGGTTTGGGTTTAAAATGTGTTTGGGTTACTCAAAAGTATTTCATAAAAGGATTTCCAAATGATTTTAGATTAGAGGTGATATTTTTTTTATTATTTGGGAATGTGTTGGTGTGCATTTGTTCGGTGAAAATGATTTAGTGTTGAATGGTTTCATGAGGCTAGTTTGGTACTTTTATAAAATATGCTTCATTGAAAAGATATCCTTAGGATGAACCTATTTCATTATTAGACACTGATGGAATGGGTGGTCTTCAGATGGGCTTACCCTTTTTTGTTTTTTATTAACGGAAATAGGGAGAAGAGTGCCATAGAGTGATTCGAGGGTGACATTTTTCAGTTTTTCATGTGTGTGATGCATGTATATGTGATGGATAGCCTACTGGAAATTATTGGATCACCCCCTTGTTATTGATGACATGGGAGCCTAACATAGCGAGTGAATTTTTTGAGAATTATTTTTGCACCAATTTATATTACACACTGGATTGTGGCCCATATCAGGGGAGTATTTTGATATTATTACTATGGGATTGGGACCCTCGATCAGACCATGTAGGATGATGATCAGAAGATTGGGAATTAGGTCAACATCTGGAAGGGAATGACATCGCGATGAGTCACATGTATAATACATTCTTGATTATTTGTGATTTCATCGGTTTCATCCATCTCTACTAACATGAATGTTTTGATGAAAATTTTGCTACATACCCTTTTGTATTATTTATCATTGTCATTGTTGTATGATTATTAATCTTGATTCTACATAGATTTGGAATAATATCTAAAATGATGATTTCTTTTCAAATGTTTATGGGAAATGGATTTGGAAATACTTTATACTCACACTCCCCTTTTATAACTGAAATGTAATATCTCTTTTCAAATTCATATGGTTCCTCCATGGGAATGAATATTATTTTTTAGGGTGAAATGGAAATGGACATTGATTTTCATTGATGAAAAAATGTTTCAAAAACATTAGTTTATATATTATAGTTCAAACAGTAATTTGATGATTCTTTTACTTAAAATAATTTCATCTAGGAATATATTACTTAGGTATACCTACTATGTTTTAATACCCATTGATATATCATGTTTATTTTTTTATCCTTGCTGTAGAATTTATCTTGGTTCTGATCACATAGGTAAATGTTAGGTTTTGGTATCATAGAGTGACCCATGAGGTTCTGTGGAGTCTTTTTTGTGTTCAGGTTAGTCATGTGGCTAAATGTTCATTATTTTTATGGGAAATTATTTATTATTTTTTTTCTATTTATTATACTATTTTTTTATTTTCATTAGGAAAATTTTTTCCCATTTGTACTCTATTGATTCCCTAGTGCTTGTCTCTAGCTCAGGTTGATCAGGAATGCTTCTTGGGTCATGTCATGGATCGGTTCAGGTGTCAGATCTGATGAAAACCAAAGTTGGTTCTTGAAAAAATGGTAACAAAGAACACTGTTCCTTAATTGAACTTGCATTCAGTGCACACTTTGTTATTTGGGTTATTAAGGTAGATGAAGTAAGTCTATTATAACATAGGGTGTAGGTATAAGTGTTTTTCAGGAGAAACCTTTATTCACTAATCCTTGAGATTCAATGTCTATTCTGAGGATACATGGTCTATTGGGTTCTTTTGTGGTATATTGTGATTGGGAAATGAAATGGGAGTTAGACCAGTTGTCTTAATGAGCACACACTACCTGGACAGCCATGTGGAGTCAGGGATGTGCTCCAAGAGGACTCCTTGTATTAATGTTGTGATTGTCCTATGACCTCCAACCATATGGCTAAGCCATCCATTTGCATTAATTTTCTTTCCTTGGAGTTCTTTATTCTAGTTGATCATTAATGTTAGTTTGGGGAAAACTTTTTTGGATTTTATTTTTCCGAGAAAACTAAAAAATTGTTTTTGAGTGAAATGGCCTTTTTTAATATATGAAAAGTGATTTTTCTTTTTTCCTATTAAATGATGATTTGGAAAATTGAAATTTTGGGTAAAATGAATTTTTACTTTGTTTCAAAAGAAATTATGGGAAAATATATTTTTATTAAAGTGATATTTCAGGTAAAGTAGGAATTGGTTATTCTCATTTTCTTTCTTGGAGAGTTGATTTTGTTTTGAAACATAATGGTCCTAGAAATGAGTAATTTCATAATAAAAATATTTTTTTGAAAGGGGAAGTGTATTTTGATGAGTGTTTGAGATTTGGGTTGAGATCCCTATTTTGGGAATGGAAAATACTTGGTTTGAACTCTGGTATTCTCATGAGAGATCACATTCATGGATATATGATGGAATGTAGATGGTTGGTGGAATAAGATTATGGATGCCTGGGATTGGTATAGAAAGATGCATGTGTGAAGCTCTATCAAATACACTTGATTACTGTTTGTTTTTATTTAAATTTATTTGTATTTTACAAATATGGTTTGGAAAGAAATTCATGTGGTTGTTTTTTATCATAGTTGTTATAGTTATTTTTATATTTTTGGTATTGTTGGTTGATTAGTTATTGAGTTGATATTTCCACGATGAGTTGGTTTTTATTGGTTTCTAAGTCTCATATCACTTATAGTATGCCCCCATTTTGATTTTGATGGATGTTTGGGGTGGATCTAGTGATATCCCACTAGTATCAGACTCTCTAGTTGATCAACTGAAATAACCTCTTTATGATTGTCAGAGGTCAAAACCCTCCCTCTTGTAGTCACGAGGATTATATGGATTTAGAAGAATGACTGTAGATAATTGAAAGGATCCCTAGTCTTTTTGAGTGTCCAAAATTTATAAAGTACGTGCTCTCCACAATTATGCTCGAAGGTCCGAGTTGGATGTGGTGAAAATTTATCATTTGAATCAAGCCTCACGATGTTATTCCATGGGATTTATTCAAGGATCATTAATCTAAAAGTGTTTTCAAGAAGTCTTAAATTTTATAAAGTTGATGGGGAAATTATTCCTTCAGCATTGAGATAGTTTAGTGTTGGAGTTCATTCTCCATTTTGATGACCTAGTTCCCCATCTTATGGGATGGGAGGAGGACTAAGCTCTACAAACTTGACACTTTGTGAATATTAATTCTCATAAACCATAGTTGGAGGTGTCAATGTTTAGTGTGACCTACTCTTTTGATGTTATAAAAAATATTTTCCAAATTGATGTGTTGTTAGTAGAAGTGCATTTCAAAACATCCATGTTTTGTTGAAAGAAGTTGTTCTAACTGGGTATTTTCTACTCCTAACTATGAGGAGATAGATGCTTCAGACATCAAGGATCCAACCATAGTTCTCAAAGTGAAGCTGGAACGTACTCGCGACCTGATGGTGCGTGGATTCATGTTTCATTGATTATTACAATTTTGGTTTTAAGGGTTCCTTGATGTATATGAAAAAGTTTTGTAGTCATGTTCCCTGGGATGTTTCTTGTTTGGTTGACCAGATATGATTGTGATCTGTCACATAGGTTGATAATTCTTTTGCAGAATCTTCCATGTTGACCTAAGGTTGAATTTATCTAATGGTGGGGAGAAATATTTCGGGTCTCATTGAACTTCATCTCGGGGGTTATCAATATTAGTTTTCTTTTAATGGTAGGGAGGCCACTTTTTCCTATCATTATGTATTTTGAGATCCTTTCTTTTGGTTTGAGTTGTTCTTGATTTTTATCTACTTTCATTGACCTAAACACAATAGTGGGTTTGGTAGATTACATTTTCTGGCTTGCCTAGACCTGTCGACCTATGAGTATAAATCATTGAATGGTGTCTTGTTTTGCGTAGGTGATCTAGGTTTTGTTCTCTTGGTGTTGAGTGTTTCGTCGTGGGATGAGTTTTTTTGGTGCACATTGGAGAATGAATAGGATCATGTAGATCATTTGGGTAGTAGATAGAGTTCTACTCATGTGTCGGACGATGTGTTATTTGGTCTAAGGGAATAACATGTGTGACATTGATAATTACTATCTTTTTATCGATCAACTGTACGATATTGGGGATTTCTATGGGTGGAAGGTGTAATGGTGGGGGGGGGAATTGTTTCACCTACCCTACTGTTCTGTTTTATTTGTGTGTTTTTTTGTTTATTTATATTTTTATCTTTATATTTTTATTTTGGTCTTAAATTTATTATTTTGGTATTATTTTAGGTATTGGTTTTATTATTATCATCATTATATTATTATTATTAGGGTTAATATTTGGTCATAATTAGTTTTATTTTTTATTTATTTGTTTCATATGTTTTTTATGTTGGAAGCCCTAACATGGGGAATCCAATTTTTTGTTTTTCCTCCCCCACTGTATGAGAAGAACCACCCTAGTATCTTTCTCCTCCTCGCACAGCTGCTGACACACATAAGTTCATGGCCTCCCTACCCTATCTCACGACCACATCTTCCACAACTCTAGCCGGCCATTGAGTAGAAATCCAAACACGCCCAAACACCTTTTTCATTACCCCACTGATCGACCACACCCTCACACCAACACCTGATCTCTTATGATGAACCCATGACTGAATCTGCTAATGTCATTCCATCCTCCCATGGTACATGGCCCACCGAAACTCGGATCCAACACTGTTCTGAACACCCCCACCTGCTGTCGACAATGCGGACGCTCACATCCACCATCAACAACACTATAAACCTTCCCTGCGCCCCACATCACCTCACAACTCATCCAGATCATAAAGGACATCCCATTCGGCTTCTTCCTCCTTTTCCATACCATCCTAAACAAACGTCTTTCCCATCACCCCTACCTACTTTGTTCCCTCGACTAGCCACACACATTTTCTCTAATTAGTCATGTGATGGTTTTCCGGGTAAAATTGGCATATGTTTAGACACCCACAACCAATGAAGATCATTTTGGTTTATTAATGATCTTCCATTGTTGTGTTGAGGTGAAATTTACATTTCTTCTTTATTTGAATTATTTTAAATTCTTTTTTTTATGTTTTTGGATTATTTTCGTTTGTTGTAGCGTGTTGGTGAGATACATGTATATATGTGGAATTGTATATGGGTATATTGGGAGAGTAACCTCAAGAAATTATAATCTGGGATCCTAAATTAGAAATTTTTAAATTGGATTCGATTTAAAATATTTTTTTAAAATGATTATTACACTTTGGAATTTTTAATGAATATTCCCTATAGTTTTGAATTGTAATTTAATTTTAAGAGGGTTATTTAGAAAAAGTTTAAATGCCTAATTGGCATCACCATGCTATGAATATTGTTGATGAATTATGATATATCTCATGGATGCTTAAAATTTTATCATTTTTATGTAAAATTTATATGGTTATAAAGAGGATGTGAAATTATGATGACTGAAATGGGATTTTCAATGAAAAGTGTGTTCCCTTTCAGTGTTTAACATGATGTTTTCATTGCAATATGAATTTTAGATGGTTTGAAATGGTGAAATTTATGTTTTGAAAACGTTCTTGGTTTATTTAAGGTTTTACAAAGGGTCTTGTTCGATGGAATTGGTTGGATCATTCTCCCCTTTTTATTATTTCAAATTTTTTAGAGTCTTTGAAAATATTTGGTTTCCCTTTGGGTTAATTAGATTGTTTGGTGGCTCATCAGCGGGTTTCACACACACACATAAGTATTTATATCTAAATTTATATATATCCTCCTTGCACATATTCCCTCATAGTGTAGAAAATATTTTAATTGGATTATGTGATATATATATATATGTGTGTATGTGTACAAAATTATTGGGCGATCTTTATCAATGGAATCGGGTACTGAATTATTCGTCTTGGTTTGCTCCAAATTTGAGGTAGGTTTACCTATGAATTATCCATTAAATTAATGATTTCTTGATTTCTTGATTTTATCACCCTTATTAAATGATGTAAAGTGATATATGGTTTTTCTACTATAAATGTATGAAGGGAAATAATGTTAATTCCTCTATGTGATATATTGAAGGAAGTTGTTTTATTAAATGTGCATTCCAAGTGTTTATCATATCATTAGAAAACATTACTAGTTGGCATTTTAATGTAAATTGTGGTTGTTAAATAATATCTTGTGTTGAAAATTCCAATGGTTTTCTCAAAAAAAATTCTTAAATGGGGTTCTAAATGGTATTAGATTGGAGGTGACGTTTGATTTATTATTTGGGAATGAGTTCTCATGTGATGGTTCTGTGGAAATTATTTAGTGTTAAATGTCTTCATCTGAGAAATATGGTACATTTATAAAATTGGTTTCTTTGAAAAAATATCCACGGTATGTAATTATTTCTTTAATAGATGATGATGTAATGGGTTGGCCTTGTACGGGATTCCATCATGTGTTTTGGTTCGATGGAATGATGGATAAAATTCCCTTGGAGTGATTCATAGGTTTCTTTTTCTAGGCATTTCTTGTGTGTGATGAATGTATATGTGATGTATTTATTGGTTGACATTGTTGGATCACCCCATTATTATTCATGTCATGGGTACCTAGAATTGTGAGAAAATTTTCCGTGAATGATTAATTCACTTGTTTAGATTATGAATTGGCTATTGGTCGATAGAAGGGTGATATTTTCTTACTATTTCTATGGGATTGTGCCCCTTAATCGGGCTAGGTAGGGTGAAAATCGGGAAATTGGGATGTATGAATTCATTGGGTAGGTAATTCCTATGGGATGAATCATGTGTATAGTATATTCTATATTATTAAAAATCTCCTACGGTTCACCCATGTCTATTAGCACGATTGTTCTAATGCATTTTGGCTAGATACTCCTGTTTATTATTTCACATTTCCCTTACTGTATGACTCATTATCATTATTCTAAAATAGATTGGACTATTGGTTAAAATTATATGTTTTTTAAAATGGTTAGGGAAAAAGATTTTGGAAATGTTTTATACTCACTCTCTCCATTATTACTATAATATCATATCACATTTAAAATGCATATACTTCCTCCTTAAGAAAGAATATTGGTTTAAATGGTAAAAAGGGAAATGGACTATGATTTCATTTTAAGGGAAAATGTTTGAAAACATTGTTTTATATATTTTAGTTGAAACCTAAACTTGATGATTCTTTTTTTACGGGAAATGCCTTCGGGAATAAATAACTTGGGTACCCCTAATGTGTTGTAAAACTCACACAAATTTCATGTTTCTTTTTTATCTTTTGTGTAGTTTTAATTTTTGTTTTGAATCTCCTTGGAAGGATTTCGGTTTGAATATTATAGTGTTACCCATGAGGTTGCTTGGATTCTTGGTCGCGGTTAGGATATTCATGTTGCTAATCATTATTTCTTTTTCAGGTTGTTTATTTATTTATAATTTCAATATTTACTCTGATGTTCATTTTATATTCACTGGGTGAAATCATTCCCAATGGTATTCTATTCATTCCCTGGTGCTTGTTTCTAGACTGGGAGGATTGGGAACGCCTCTCAGAAGTTGTATTAGATTGGTTCAGGTGTTGGATCAGATGACATCTCAGGTTGGTTTGTGATAGTGATGACCTATCCACCCCCCCCCCACTGTTAATATTTTTCATTCTCACACGAGCCCTATAACTCACACCTGACACCAAATCATATATATATATATATATATATTATTTCATATCACTAAATTTCAACCCTAGGTATCAAAGGATATCTAATATCATTAGGTATCTATTTAACCTTACCATGGGATGTATACCCTTATTAACCGAAAATATATATGATTAACATTAAATTTAATATTAACCACTTGAATATAAATTCATAAATAGTATTCCAAAAGTAACTAAAAGAATTTATACATATATAATTCATTACCAACCAGTAAAAATTATTTAATACCATTTCATGAAATTTAAAAACATTGTTAGTGGTAAATCCTTCGATACTCATCATTGTCCATAACATTCACATCATATATGTTTTATAACTAATGCACTTGGTGAAACTTAATCTCAAAACCAAATTAATTGAAATGTTTGTGGAAGATCACACGTAGGGGTTCTGAATAAATTCCCACCAGATTTCCTTGTAAACCGAAAATTGTTATGATGTTCCCCATTATAGTAAATATAATTAGGTGTTAAATATTTTTCCCAATCCTTATTTAACACATAAAAATATTTTCTAATAACCACACCACCATATCTATGATGTGTCCTACACACTAATGTATAAGTGCATCGAAATAAGAATTCTCTTTTTATGGGTAGGTCTGCCACACTAATATTGTAACTTATTTTCTCATGATTGATTTCACTAACTACACAAAACCATCCTCTCATAAACATTAAATCACCTCTTTATGTAATTTATAGATTAAATTGAATTATAAAACATCAATTAAATCCATATTCTACATTTCAAAAAACAAACACTTCACAAAATCTCCCAAAAATATATAGTTAAAATAAATTATTTATTTGTATCTGAACAAAATATTTAGAACTAATCAGTATAACATGTTATCAATAGATAAAACATAAATACAATTCCTTTTATCACATTTTAATAAAAATAATAACATTTTTGAATCCATAAATTTATTATAATATATAGTATTAGGAATTTTGAACCATGAAAATAATGATTTAACGGAAGGCTGGAGAATAATGGGTATATATTATAAATTTCATGTTAAAATGTACCATTTTTATAAGATTTTAAAAACTCATGTTTAGATTATAGGATATAATAAATATTAATGAAAATATTTTAGAGAAAATATCCTTCAAAATGCATAGTTTCTTAACTATATAATATTACCAAATATAATTTAGATATTCTTCGTTCACTTTGACTTACCTCAATACTTGAAGAAAATCAAAAACACATTCTAAATCAATATTCTTATGAAATATAATCCAATTAAAATCCTAATTAAACTCAAAAGATGATACAACCAAATCCAACATGAGTGTTTGACATTAAATCAAAAACTAGGAATTATGAATCCACGACCCTTAAATTTTTATCCCCATAAAAATCTTACTCCCATCCCAAAATCTTAACATTCCTAAAAATTATTGTTTTATGAATTTAAAAACTTATATACTACTATATATTTTTTCATGTATGTTTGAGATAATATGTGATATACAAGTTAATTTTTATATTTTATATAATTTGATATTGGATTTGTGGGATTATTTATTTTGACCCTAGGCTTTCACTAAACTCTCATAGAATTTATTCATTATTCAATCTATTACAACATTTGAAATTGGTTTTCGAAACCATAACCATATTTGTTTCATACTATAATCATATATGTTACCTTAATTAAGAAAAATAAATTTATAGTAACCTAATTCGTCATAATAAAAACACATATGTAATAATGTCATCAATTATAATTATAAAATGATTATAAATTTATAATTCATAACCATTTGAATGGTTATTTTAAGAGATATTTTGTGAAATTCATAAAATAAATGCATCCTGATATAAATCTCCCCCATTTGTATCTTCAAACATTATTGTTTTTTCTAAATAGATCTATCCTCCATTTTGATTTCTTCAACCAAATTTAGTCCCAATATATTTATATCTCAACCATTATTGTAGTATGTAGAGTATTTCACTTCTTTCCATAGATGTATTCATATGGATCCATATTAAATCTTGAGTGAATTATAATTTTATATGGAAACTAAACTATAGGAAGGAATTGATCCCAACCCTAATTGTAATCATTAAAACAATATCATAACATATCGTCTGGGGTTTGAATGGTTCTCTCAAACTGATTATTTTTTATGAAGATGATTTTTAGTTTGGAAACTCAAATTTGTATCAAGACCTTATATAAGTCTTCTCAATAACATCTTGGTAAACCACAATTCCGGATCAGATACAATGGAATGTGGTACTCCATACATCTTTAATACTTCATTAATGTATACTCTGTGAAGATGATCTAGTGTGTAATGTTCTCCAATATTTATGAAGTGTGATGATTTTGTAATGTTACTGACTATATCCCAAATATAATTATTCCATTTAGAATATTTGGGGAGTCCAATGATCAAATCCATGGTTTTGTTTTCCAATTTCCATTCTGGGATATGGAATGTTTGTAACCTCTACATAGACAATTTTCAGTCATATTTTTCTTTCTATCATACTATTAATCGATACAAAAAATTCAATACATCTCTTTATTCCATTTAACTATATATACTATTTTAAATATATAGAAGTATTTTTTACTTCTAGGATGAATATATAATTATGAACTATAATTATCTTCTAATATCTTCTTCTTGAAATATGGTATGTACGAAAAAACATACATGGTTCCAGAACCTTATTATTCCATCATAATAAAGGTTGAACAAGTGAAAATTTCTCAATATCTTAAACAACTCCACATAAAACTTCTATGGATCTTTAATATTCACATGGATATATGCTTTAACACTCAATAGAGAAAGATAGTTTTTATCCCCATCCTTTATAATTTCAAAATCCAACCTATAACATCCCTTGATCTAGAACTATCTATTGTGGCCAAATAAGGAATGACACTGGACCTTAAGACAACCTCCTCGTACACCATAGGATGCTTACTAGTAGTGGATTTCTGAAAAATATAGTAGGGATACTATACCCCCTGATGAATACTTACAGTACAACATAAATAAACATATATAATAGTAACCGAAAATAGAGCAAACAATAAAGAAAAAAGGCAATTTAAAGGAGGAACCAATAAACCAAATAATAATGAATCATGTAATTACATGACGAAATAAATCAAAATGTCGACATAAATCCAATACAAATAAAATAAACAACCGACACAAAAAAAGTCAAACATTCCCATTCCCGGTCACCTGGTTGTTCTTTTCTCCAGACATCATCCTATATAGACAAAAAACATTCAGAAATAGTTTCCCTATCCCTTTTCCAAAAATTCATCCATGTAAATTGATTAGGTACCAATTGTTCACCTGAATTGGTTATAATTAAAAAATAGTAGGTTAACACAATTGTTTATAAACCAAACTAGTTAGATATTAGTTGTGTGAAGTAAAATGATAAAATTATGTATTAATTAATCGACATAATATAATAATAAAATCATTCTTCTTCATCGCCATTCCATAATATCTCAAAATTTGTTACAAAACCATGAAATTCATAACCATAGCCCATTACATTATCAAATAACTAGTAAATTCATATTTTCTAAGAAATTCATTATCCAAAAATAACCCACTATCTATGAATTTCAACATCCCTAGAATAACCCTCTATATAAGCATTTCAACATCCCAATCTAAGATCTATATATAATCATTTTAGCACTAAACAGGTCTAATCCTTCTATATAAGAAACATAACTTGAAATTTGGACAATCCAACTATACATGCATTATAGCGTGAAACTAAGCCAAGACCATTATGTAATAATTAAAACTTTAATCACAACACATGTCATAATAGCCTGGATACCACAAAATCACACTATTATCATTAATTATTAATTCCAAAAATTATCATTTACCTTTAAATTTCACATTTCATTTATCAAATGGGTCTTAAACCATTAACATTCCAATTTTCACCTAATTATATCACATAAAAAATATCAATAACAATAAACCATTAATAAGGGGATTCTATGTCGTGAAATTTCTTGAGATCTCCTGTCAATCTAAAAACAATTTAAACCATTATAAGTTTTTTTATTATTCAAGGGTTCTCTGATCCAAAAAGTATCCAAAATATAGGTATAAATTCCATTTAATGCAAATGGATTCATAGAATAAACCAATACATTATTTATCATTATTTATCATTCAATAAATTAATGTTCTGATCCTGTTGGCAAAATTGAATGATTTCACATACCTAAAAATTATAAAGACCATAGTGTTAGGATTTATACCATCAACCTTTAACTGATGATCAACAAAATGATTAAAACAATTAATGTCAATAGGATATAAGGTGCAAGAGACCTCAAGAAGAATCAGTGATCAAAAAATATCATGATCAACACTATAAAAAACGATTATCTAGAGATTCCCACACAATAATAAAATAACAATCATATATAGGGAAAACCAATGCAATAAAACTGTCTAGAGATCAATTTCTTCAACTAGAATTTCATAAGGGAATTGGATACTCCAAAATTTCTACAAACTATTATTGGTCTTAAGAGAGGAGGGATGAAATGGATGAAAAATGAAAATATATATCTGTTGTAGGTTTAACACTGCCATCCCATGAAACTCACATCATGTAAATGTATTAAAAAAACTGTAATTCTCAATTTAAGAGGTATACTTAAATGTATTTAACCTTATGTAAATTTAACCATACTTGAGTATTTCACAGCATAAACTATATTCATGGTGTGTATTCATTTCATTACATGAAAATAGTTTATATCCTTTTCTGGTGAGAGTTACACACGGTGGAAAACATTTTGATGGTGTGTGAATTTCTTATAATAATCTTTAAGAATTACATTCACAAATAATTATGAACAAAAACATAATCCTTCCAAACTGATAAAAACCCTCTTAAACCCCATTAACACATTAATACATAAAATATAATAATTAAAACAAAAATATATCCCAAAAAATAAGGTAATTTTACCTATAAAAATCAATCCATCTCGGAACGATACTCATCCACCGGGTTTAAAGAAAATGGAAAACCCAAATGAAAGAGGTTAGATGAGAAACTCATAATAAACATAACTAGAAAAAATGGTATTTTAAAATCTCCAAACTATTTAATGGATCATCCCTGATCTACTCCAAGAATCACATTGGGGTCTCAAAGAACACTTCTACCCACTGTGCTCACATGTCAAATTCCCAATCCCAAGTCTTCTCATGAAAACACCCATACTTCCACTATACTCAAATTATTGGAATAAACATTCCTCGAGAATACTTTTCTCTACATCCCAGAATCCACATAATATTCACCTCATATGAATCATCTTCACCATGAATAAAATATTAAACATCTACCGAATAACAAGGTTCATGATAATATATTTGATTATGAGACACATGAAACACATCATGCATGGACCTATAACTCTATAGAACATCTAATTGATATGCCACTGGACTGCCCCTTTCCCCTATCTCCAATAGAACAATAGACATAGATGCTATCGTTTCCTATTTCTTGAAATGATATTTTCCAATAATAGGTGGAACCCTAAAAATAATTGGATGGCCAACCTCAAACAACATTTTTCATCTCTTCTATTTGACATAATATTTCTAGTTGATATATTCCATCACCTACCACTACATGATGAATTAATCTTGCTCAGATGTATCCCTCATGAAACTAGGTCTAACAAGAACTAACTCACCTACTTACATCCAATACAAAGTCGAATGAATTAGACTGCCATATAATGATACAAAAGGTTACCTCTAGATAAATTCTTCGAAGCTTTTATAATATACAGACTCCACAAGTTCCATATGATACTTACACCAACCACAGAAATCCATAACATGGGCTCGTAACATATCCTCTGAAATCCAAATAGTCAACTCATGTTGGCCATTAGTCCATGATTGATTAGATTTTCTCAAAAAAACCTATGATTCAATATCTTTATGAATAATCTTTTAGAACTATGATGTGAAATGGGGATCTCTATAAGAAATTATAATCCTTAGAACATAATGGAACTAAATAGTCTCATGCTTGTAAATATTACAACCAAGATCATCAATAGTGAAGTTCTCTCTAAAAGTAAAGAAGTTGAATGAAATTATTATTCATTATTCAATCACCCATAATTAATCATTATTGTGGGGTATCATGTGTATTACTATCCCAAAAATCTGTAGTGACTCATTCCATTTTGAATTTGTAAAGGGAAGAGGATATAAAAATCCAACTAGCCTATTATGCTTATCTATCACTTGATGAATGGTGAAACATCTCTCCATGAATCCAAATACCCCTTTCATCATCCTAGACACATGTATTTTATAAATATAATATGATTCAAAATTTTCAAATCTGGATGTACCACCCATATAGAAGCATGAAACTCTCACATCTACTCGTTGCACTAGACCATAGGAACCAATACTACGAATGGCCAGAAGGCCAACATTATTTAATGATTTTTGATTACCCCCTTTCATGTGATGAGGGGGAAACCTTACAAGGCCAATAGTCTTAGAGATTACATGGCTTGTAGTCTTTAACAGAATTACATAAACCAATGGCCTTAGGGAATTAAACAAGACTATAAATATAAGGAACACCAAATCCCCAACATCAGCATCGTGATAGTACCTCTCCACTTATGCATGGTCGTCTGGATATGTTTCCCATGAAAGAATAGTATGGTCCCGATGGCATAGACATACCCTATCATTATTCAAAATCCATTGGTTCTACTCTGGTGAGTGCACCTACTATGAATCCTCCTCCAGGGTTGCTCCTTTTTTATAGAGTCAATCTGGGGCTGCTGCACTAATCGTGTGGCCCGAAGGACATGAGGTGGCATGAAGCTCTTAATGGTTCCCTCATGGCCACACTGACCCAAAGGCTTGGGTGGACTGAAGTAAATAAGGCCTCCAAAACCAAACTGGTGTCCCAAGATGAATAGTTCTGGCTGCTACAATACAAAAAAATTACATGTCATAGTAACTACTACGGTACCTACTATAGTCTCTACTACAATGTTGCTACTGTATCCAAAATTAATCCTCTTCCCGGTTTTTATAACGACTCATACTTTACATACATTGTTATTACTTCAGAATTGAAGCACACTTATCACAACATATAACAAAACCAAGAAAGAACTGTATAGGTATAGTGTCTTTAGAAACTGGGAAACATACACAACTGGTTCATAAAGCATCTACTTTGCCTCCCATTTATTTCATCATATCTAGAGTCCCTTTTTGACATATTCTACTTAACAACCTTTTTCATGACCCGGGGAAATAAAACATACAAACATGTGAGCTCAAATTCTCGGTAAGGGTAAACAAAAGAAATATCAATCACATCATATATATAAGCACATAACTTTTGGAAATCTTAACCTACAAAAGAGATCATAATTTAATAACATGGGATAAATCATAGTAGTGAAATGTAATCCCAATAATAATAACTTAAAACATGAAACTTTGTGTCATACACACATTATCATAGAGAATCATTTCTTATTAGTCAAGACTCATTGCCAAGACTATCTTAGTGGACAAAGTCCCTTTCTGAACCGATTCACCCTCGTTTCAGTCCTATTTCACTGAACCGGTATAACCTACCATTCCAGCCATGTCTATCTCATGAGATATAAAATCTTTACCCAATTCATTGGAGGGAGATATAGGTCCCACCCATCTCATAATTATACCATTCTTATGTGTGCCACAAAATCATACATCATACATCATTGCATAACCCATGTAATACAAATGGGAATCTTAAACATCATGACATCATAAAACAATTCATATAAGATAAAGGAATTCATAAAAATAATTCCATCACAACATAATCAAATCAATGTAATAATAGGGATAAAAACAGAACCCTTTATTATCTTAGATGGAAAATATTTTTGATAAAACACTTGAACTCCATTCTTGAGGAAAATATCCTTTCTTCTTCAAAAACATTTTTCCTTTCTTAACATTTCATACAACTTTAAACTAAAAGAAGTTGATTAAAAATAAACTTGAAAACATGTAAAGGAAGCTTCTTGGAAATAATGTTTTAAAAATCCATTCATTCCGTATAAGTAAAAAAACATTCTTCATACTTTTGTCAGCAAAGTCAAAAAAGTACCTCGTACGAAAAACGACAACAGATTCCTTTCATATCTTTTAGTAAAAACTCACTGAAGGGTAAAATAGGATTTAAACAATTGTATGTGGATGTAAATAATATTAAATATTGAGGAAACATGGATTTGGATGATAAAATACACCCCAGTAAATACTAAAGTATAAACAATATCGGATAAAAATGAGATTTTGATATTTCCCTTACCTTAGGTCCGTTTTGCTTCGTAAGTGTCTGAACCTCCTATATAATGATTTAAATAATGTTATTGACTTATTCTAGAATCATACTTATTTTTATGATATCATATATGGTCATATTCGTAGCTTCTTAGTAGTAATATTTCATTGCTACTTGTTATTCGGGTGTTTATAACTTTTTGTTCTTATGCGTGTTTTGTCGAATAAATTCTTAGTTTTATCATTAGGTTATAGATACCTCATTTCCATAATGGTATTAGTGTAATATATATCATATTCATTCATTCAATTCATTTATACATTCATTATGAAATGAAGATCATGTAGAACGAGTCGCATTACATCGTGGAGACGGTATTCCGTACGTACGCATGAGTGATGATATCGTTCCTATGATCGTGGAATTGTATTGGAGTGTATGTATACTATTTCAGAATTAGTATCACTTTATAATAGTCATATATAGTCATTATTTACACCATTATACCCATCCAAGTAAGGTGGTGGTGGAAAATAGATTACACCACGGTGTGGAGACGGTATTCCGTACGTACGCACGCGCGGTGATTTCTTTTTCCGTAGGATGAATAGATGGTGAAATATGGTTGTTTCATACTTATAATAAAATATCAGTATATGAGTGATACTGATGTTATTACTTCATAATGAAACAACTAAATAAGAAGAAGTGGAAGAAGAATTAAAGATGAAAGAATCGGTAACGGACATTACCTCTTCTTTGAAGTGCTTCTTTGAGACCTTCTTTTAGGGCACTAAAATTGGTCTTTGAAAAGACCAGGACCTCTAGGATGTCTCTAGGGAAGTGGAGAGGAGGAATTGGCCGGGTTTTTCCGAGCTTGAAGGCTCAAAGTGGTGTGAGCAAGAGGGGGAGGAGGTGTCCTTTTATAAGGGAGGAGAGGGGCACCTTTGGAATAACAAAAGCTATTATTTTATTATAAACTCAAATTCGGTTTTAAATAGCTCCAAATTGATATATTTATAATATAAGGTGGGTATGGGTCGAAACCCTCTCATCCAATAGAATTTATACAAGTTTAGGATCCTATTTTAACCTTATCATATATATTTAACATTATGTTAAATAATTTCACTTTTACCGTGTCTTCTTGTGTTCTTATACTATAAGGTTAATAAACATACTATAAGCAGCCAAACGAACCCCAAGTTGTTTATTATTAATATATACAACCTTATCTAAGTCAGTTGGCCGAACCTTAGATATTTAGGAATAAAATAACAATTACTAATATAATATTCGTTTTAAAAACTATTTTATGTCAATTTTGACACTATTTAGTAATTGATTTTTGTGAAACTCATAAAAGAATTATTAGTTCGAACCAAGTTACTTAAATCAATACTAACATGTCATATTAACCTAGAAAATTAGTGTAATTCATAAAAAGTCTCAAATTACATTTATTTAGGAATTTATAACATCAATTATGTCAATATTTTATTAATAAGATAATTACTGTATCATATTTGTGTCATAAATAAATTAAATTATTAAATGTCTAAAAATTACAAATAAAATACCATTATGTAGGAAATCTTTTTAGCTTTCTAATGAATTATTATAGTCTAATTTCTCTTATGTATAACTTTATATTAAAAATTATTTACTTATTAAACTTTGATTTTAACTATTTTAACCCTTCTTTAAATAAATTAATAATACATGTCCTAATCTAATCCAAGTGGGCCTAAATGGTCATATTTTATTCCTAAGTTTGTTTTTGGTCGAATTACACTTATAAAATAGAATTATGACATGTGTTGGGGTAATAATAATATCATTTTTACCCTTAATTACCCTATTTACTTTTAACCGTGGTAAAAAAAGTAAAAAGTTACTATTCACCAAAAATTATTTTAATCTCATTGAACCACATTTTAGTCCTTGATATTAACCGTGTCTCTCGGATTTTCGAAATTCCACTCACAGAAGTGGAAAAATTAAGTTTTATGAAAAATCCAGTTTTTTAACTACCACTTAGTGGTTTCACTATTCATCAAAGATTGAAAGTTTTCAGAAAAATACCAAAATTTCACCCTAGGATAATTTCAATATTCCGAATCCAAAAATAAAGTCCATTTTGAAAAATAAAATTTATAAAATTTCAAAAAGTGTTTATGACTATTCATAACAGCTAGTTTTAATAATATTTTAATAGCATATCATTGTTTTATGAAACTCGGTATTGCGTACGACGCAAGCTATCGAGGAAGGTTGCAATTTCATGTAAAGCAAGCCAAGCAAGTGTTGTGTGTAGAAAAAGATTCCTTTGAGGGTTTATATAAAAGTCTCGGGTGTTACATACTACCCCCCATAAAATGAATTTCGCCCTCGAAATTCGTCACTTTTTAACAAACAGATGAGGATACCTCTCCCTCATCATATCCTCAAGCTCCCATGTAGCTTCTTCTAATTGGTGGTTCCTCCATAAAACTTTCACCAATCGAGTGGTCTTGCTTCGAAGGTATTTTTCTCTACGATCCAGAATCTCAATCGGCTGTTCTTCATAAGAAAGATCTTGCTCCAGCGGTACAACTTCTGAGCTAAGTACATGTGAAGGATCCGGTATGTACTTTCTCAGGATAGATACATGGAACACATCGTGAAATTGAGAGAGATTCGGTGGAAGCGCCAAATGGTAAGCTACCTTCCCAACACGATCCAGTATTTCAAAAGGACCGATATATCTAGGGCTCAACTTCCCCTTCTTTCCAAATCTCATGACCCTCTTCTAGAGAGATATTCGTAAGAAAACTTTATCACCCACTTCAAACTCTAGGTCTTTTCTTCGGTTGTCGGCATAACTTTTCTGTCGACTCTGAGCTGCTCTTATGTGTTCTTGAATAGATCTGACCTTTTCGGCCATTTCATCGATGAGATCGGGTCCTAATAGCTTTCATTCCCCAACTTCATCCCAGCAAGTTGGAGTCCTGCATTTCTATCCATAGAGAGTTTCATAAGGAGCCATCTGAATATTGTAGTGAAATCTATTATTATAAGAAAATTTCACCAAAGGTATGTGTTGATCCCAACCACCTTTGAAATCCATAGGGCAAGCTCTCAACATATCTTCTAGAGTTTGAATTGTTCTCTCATACTGAATATCTGTCTGAGGATGATAAGAAGTGCTGAAACTCAACTCTGTATCCAGAGTATGCTAAAGACTTCGCCAGAACGTCGAGGTAAATCTCAGATCCCGATCAGATATAATAGAAAGTGGTACTCCATTCAATCTTACCACTTCCTTTACATATATCTTGGCAAGCTAATCCAGAGAGAAATTTTCTCTAATAGCAATGAAATGTGCAGACTTGGTAAGACGATCAACTATGACCCAGATAGCATTATTGCCTTTGGATGTTTTAGGAAATCATGTTACAAAGTCCATAGTGATGTTTTCCCATTTCCACTCGGGTATGGGTAATGGTTGTAACATCCCCTTAGACTTCTGTCTCTCAGCTTTAACTTGCTGACAAACCAAGCATCGAGAGACATATTCAGCAACATCTCTTTTCATGCCATCCCACCAGAAGTACTCTTTCAGGTCCCTATACATCTTCGTGCTTCCAGGATGAATAGAGAATGAAGAAATATGAGCCTCATCCAGCAGCTCCTTCTTTAATTCCGGGATGGGAGGAACACAAACCCGATTCCTGAACTTTATTATCCCATCACAATCACGGTTGAATTCAGGAACATTTCTCACCTTCTTTTGTAACTCGACATCTTCTTTTTGTGCGTCTTTAATCTTCACATGTATAGATTGTTGAACATTCATTTGAGAAAGATAATATTTTCCCCTTCCATTATAATTCCAAGATCCATCCTTTGTAAATCCATAAATATTGGATCTTTTGTGATCCTCATCATGAATAAACTAGCATGGTCTTGTCGACTTAATGCATCTGTCACCTTGTTTTCTTTCCCATGGTGGAAATGGATTGAGTAGTCATAATCCTTAATCAGCTCCAACCATCTTCTTTGACGCATATTCATCTCCTTTTGTGTGAAAATATACTTTAAACTTTTATGATCAGTATAAATATCACACCTTTCACCATAAAGGTAATTCCTCCAAAACATTAATGCAAAGATTACCACAGCTAACTCCAAATCATGTGTTGGGTAATTTTGCTCATGGATTTTCAAATGTCGTGAGGCATAAGCTTTCACCATATCATTTTGCATAATAACACACCCCAATCCCATCTTCGATGAATCACTATAGATCATAAACCTTTCTCCACTACAAGGCAGTGTGAGCATAGGTGCACTGGATAACCTTCTTTTCAACTCCTTGAAATTCTCTTCACATTCCTCCGTCCAAAAAAACTTAACTCCTTTCCGAGTCAACTTGGTGAGTGGATTAGATAATCTTGAAAAATATTTCACAAAACGTCGATAATATCCAGCCAAACCAAGAAAACTTCGGTTCTCAGTTACTGTTGTTGGTCTCAACCATCTTTCGATAACCTCTGTTTTTGCTGGATCCACAAATATCCCCTCTTTTGAGATTATGTGACCCAAAAATGAAACTTTTTGAAGCCAAAATTCACACTTGGTAAATTTTGCATAAAGCTTCTCCTTTCTCAGGGTCTTCAATATAATTCTCAAGTGATCTTCATGCTCTTCCTTTCTCTTTGAATAGACAAGAATATCATCTATAAAGACTACCACAAATTGATAATGATAGTATCTAAAGACTCTATTCATCAGATCCATGGAGATAGCAGGGGAATTAGTAAGACCAAATGGAATCACTATAAATTCATAGTGTCCATACCTTGTACGGAAATCCATCTTTGGTATATCCTCCCTTTTGACCCTTAATTGATGATACCCTGAACGACGATCAATCTTGGAATAGTATTGAGGTCCGTGTAGTTGGTAAAATAAGTCATCAATGCGTGGGAGAGGATATTTGTTCTTGATAGTGATCTTGTTAAGTTCTCGGTAATCAATGCAGAGTCTCATTGATCCATCTTTCTTTTTAACAAATAGAACAGGTGCTCCCCAAGGTGACGCACTAGGGCATATGAATCCCTTATCAAGATTCTCTTGGATTTGCTTCTTCAATTCTTTCAACTCAATTGGGTCCATTCTATAAGGTGTCTTTGAAATAGGCAAAGCACCCGGTACAAGTTCTATTGAAAACTCAACTTCACGATTTGGTGGAAGACCTGGTAATTCCTCCAGAAAGACATCATCGAACTCCCATACAATGGGAATATTCTTAATCATGAGTTTCTCACCAACCATTTGAAATAAATAACCTTCATTTAGTGGAATCAATACCCATAAAATGGAAGAAATTTCCACTGGAAGGTTATGTTCATCCTTGCATCGATAAACAATCATAGATTGATCTGGAATATGAAATGCGACTTCCCTTCTTTGGAAATTGATATGAGCTCCATGTAGAGAAATCCAATCCATGCCACGAATCACATCAAATTCCACTATAGGAAGGATCACAAGATTTGCAGGAAGCACTTTCCCGCAAAATTCAATCGGTGAAGAATTATAAACTTTTGATGCGACTGTTGTGCCATTAGGTGTTGTCACAGCTAACCCAACATCTAATTGTTGAGGTAATACGGTGATACCCTTAGAGAATTCTTCAGAAATAAAGGAGTGGGTGGATCCAGAATCAAATAAAACAGTATCTACTTTAGAGTGGATGGTAAGTGTACCTTTCACCACATCTTTATCGTACTCCACATCGCTGATAGAAATTGCATGTGACTTTCCTTTGTCATTAGCCTTAAGAGTTTGTTGACATCGACCATCATCATCAAACCTTGGATTAGGGAATTTATTGGCATAATGTCCCATCTCCTTGCACTTGAAACATTGAAGTGTAGTAGGTTCATTCTGTGTATCCCTTCCTTTGTTTTCATCATTAGACATCTTCTTCCCATCATCGCGGCATTCAAATGCCCAATGACCTTCCTTTCCACATTTGAAACATTTACTTGTCCCTTTAAGACAACTCACTCCATGTTTCTTTCCACAAATTGAGCATAAGGGAAAGCTCATCTTCTTTTCAGTGTGCTCTTTAGATTTTCCTTTAAATTCCATTTTCCTCTTCTTATCAAACCCATATGACTGATGGGTTACTCCAATCTCCATCTGAACTTTGAGAGCACATCGAACGATTTCCTCGTAGATATTGAAGTCCCTTATGGATAACTCCCTTCTAATACCTGGTTTTAAGCCACTAAAGAATCGAGCGATCTACTCTCAGGTTGGATAATAATACTAGAAGCGTACCTTGCAAGTCTTGTAAAATTTTCTTCATAGGTACCAACAGATTCATCATCCTTGTGCTTCAGTTCAAGAAACTCTGTCTCCATATTTGTTCGGAGAATACAAGGGAAGTACTTATTGAAAAATAAGTTCTTGAACTCATCCCATTTCATGGACACAATTTCATCTCTTTGCCTCGTATTCTTAATAAGATTCCACCATTGATCATCATCACCTTCCAAACGATCAACTGCTAAGATGAATTTATCATGCTCAGAACATTTAAGAACTGAAAATATCTTTTCAGTAGTACTAATCCATTGTTCAGCAACTAAGGGATCAGTAGACCCGCTGAATGAAGGAGGATGCTGTCTCATGAATGATTCAACAGAATGTTGCTCCTTCCTTTGCTCGTTTGGAAGTCCTGCATGATTCATAGCTTGAGAAAGTTGTGTGAGCATGGATACAAGATTTTTCATTCCAGCTCCCATAATGTTTGGTTGCTCAGGGGGACAATCATTGCATTGCACATCGCATTCCACATAAACACGATTCCTTCGGGTTCCAGAAATTCACTAAAACCAAGAAGAATAGTGTGAGCAACACTAATTATAATAGGAAAACCACATAATCAAGAATAAAATTTCACACTTAAGGTCTTATCCTAGGTTATTCATTGTCATTTCTAAAACACTAAGATAGTGTCCTATGCTTAGGCTTATCCGTAGGGTTCTTACTAAGGCTTTCACATCCTAGTTTCCAAAGGTTGACTATACCTTTCCTTTGATACCAACTATAACGACCCATACTTTACATACATTGTTATTACTGCAGAATTGAAGCACACTTATTACAACATATAACAAAACCAAGAAAGGACCATATAGGTATAGTGTCTTTAGAAACTGGGAAACATAAAAAACTGGTTCATAAAGCATCTACTTTTCCTCCCATTTATTTCATCAAATCTAGAGTCCCTTTTAGGCATATTCTACTTAACAACCTTCTTCATGACATGGGAAAATAAAACATACAAAAGGGTGAGCTCAAATGCTTGGTAAGGGTAATCAAAAGAAAAATCAATCACATCATATACATAAGCACATAACTTTTGGAAATCTTAACCTGCAAAAGAGATCATAATTTAATAACATGGGATAAATCATAGTAGTGAAATGTAATACCAATAATCATAACTTAAAACCTGAAACTTTGTGGCATACACACATAATCATAGAGAATCATTTTTTATTAGTCAAGACTCATTTCCAAGACTATCTTAGTGGACAATGGCCCTTTCTGAACCAAGTCACCCTCGTTTCAGTCCTGTTTCACTGAACCGGTATAACCTACCGTTCCATCCATGTCTATCTCATGAGATATAAAATATTTACACAGTGAATTGGAGGAAGATATAGGTCCCACCCATCTCATAATGATACCATTCTTATGTGTTCCACAAAATCATAAATCATACATCATTGCATAACCCATGTAATACAAATGGGAATCTTAAACATCATGACATCATAAAACAATTCATATAAGATAAATGAATTCATAAAAATAATTCCATCACAACATAATCAAATCAATGTAATAATAGGGATAAAAATAGAACCCTTTATTATCTTAGATGGAAAATAATCTTGAGAAAACACTTGAACTCCATTCTTGAGGAAAATATCCTTTCTTCTTCAAAAACATTTTTCCTTTCTTAACATGTCATACAACTTTAAACTAAAAGAATTTGATTAAAAATAAACTTGAAAACTTGTAAAGGATGCTTCTTGGAAATAATGTTTTAAAAATCCATTCATGCCGTATAATTTAAAAAAACATTCTTCGTACTTTTTCGGAAAAGTCAAAAAAGTACCTCGTACAAAAAACGACAAAAGATTACTTTCATATCTTTTACTAAAAACTCACCGAAGGGTAAAATAGGATTTAAAAAATTGTAGGTGGATGGAAATAATATTAAATATTGAGGAAACATGGATGTGGATGATAAAATACACCCCAGTAAATACTAAAGTATAAACAATCTCGGATAAAAATGAGATTGTGATATTTCCCTTACCTTAGGTCCATTTTGCTTCATAAATGTCTGAACCTATTGTATAATGAATTAAATAATGTTATTGACTTATTCCAGAATCATAATTATTTTAATGATATCATATATGGTCTTATTCTTAGCTTCTTAGTAGTAATATTTCATTTCTACTTGTTATTCGGGTGTTTATAACCTTTTGTTCTTATGCGTGTTTTGTCGAATAAATTCTTATTCTTATCCTTAGGTTATAGATACCGCATTTCCAGAATGGTATTAGTGTAATATATATCATATTAATTCATTCAATTCATTTATATAATCATTATGAAATGAATATCATGTAGAACGAGTCGCATCACATCGTGGAGACGGTATTCCGTACGTACGCACGAGTGATGATATCGTTCCTATGATCGTGGAATTGTATTGGAGTGTATGTATACTATTTCAGAATCAGTATCACTTTCTAATAGTCATATATAGTCATTATTTACACCATTATACCCATCCAAGTAAGGTGGTGGTGGAAAATAGATTACACCACGGCGTGGAGACGATATTCCGTACGTACGCACGCGCAGTGATTTCTTTTTCCGTAGGATGGATAGATGGTGAAATAGGGTTGTTTTATACTTATAATAACATATGATTATATGAGTGATACTGATGTTATTACTTCATAATGAAACAACTAAAGAAGAAGAAGTGTAGGAAGAAATAAAGATGAAAGAATCAGTAACGGACATTACCTCTTCTTTGAAGTGCTTCTTTGAGACCTTCTTTTAGGGCACTAAAATTGGTCTTTGAAAAAGACCAGTACCTCTAGGATGTCTCTAGGGAACTGGAGAGGAGGAATTGGCAGGTTTTGGCCGATATTGAAGGCTCAAAGTGGTGTGAGCAAGAGGGGGAGGAGGTGTCCTTTTATAAGGGAGGAGAGGGGCACCTTTGGAATAACTAAAACTATAATTTTATTATAAAGTCAAATTCGGTTTTAAATAGCTCCAAATTGATATATTTCGAAGCTAAGGTGGGTATGGGTCGAAATAATCTCATCCAATAGAATTTAGACAAGTTTAGGTTTCTATTTTAACCTTATCATTTAGATTTAACATTAAGTTAAATAATTTTACTTTTACCGTGTCTTCTTGTGTTCTTATATTATAAGGTTAATAAACATACTATAAGAAGCCAAAAGAACCCCAAGTTGTTTTTTAATAATATATATAACCTTATCTAAGTCATTTGGCCGAACCTTAGATTTTTAGGAATAAAATAACAATTACTAATATAATATTTTTTTAAAAAACTATTTTATGTCAATTTTGACACTATTTAGTAATTGATTTTTGTGAAAATCATAACAAAATTATTAGTTCGAACCAACTTACTTAAATCAATAATAACATGCCATATTAACCTATAAAATTAGTGTAATTCATATAAAGTCTCAAATTACATTTATTTGGGTATTTATAACATCAATTATGTCAATATTTCATTAATAAGATAATTACTGCATCATCGTTGTGTCATAAATAAATTATATTATTTAATGTCTAAAAATTACAAATAATCTACCATTATGTAGGAAATATTTTTTCTTTCTAATGAATATTTATAGTCTAATTTATCTTCTGTATAACCTTATATTAAAAATTATTTACTTATTAAACTTTGATTTTAACTATTTTAACCCTTCTTTAAATAAATTAATAATAAATGTCCTAATCTAATCCAAGTGGGCCTAAATGGTCATATATTATTCCTATGTTTGTTTTTGGTCGAATTACACTTATCCAATAGAATTTGGTCATGTGTTAGGGTAATAATAATATCATTTTTACCCTTAATTACCCTATTTATTTTTCACCGTTTAAAAAAAAGTAAAAAGTTACTATTCACCAAAAATTATTTTCATCTCATTGAACCACATTTTAGTCCTGGATATTAACCGTGTCTCTCAGATTTTCGAAATTCCACTCACAGAAGCGGTAAAATTAAGTTTTATGAAAAAATCAGTTTTTTAACTACCACTTAGTGGTTTCAGTATTCATCAAAAATTGAAAGTTTTCAGAAAAATACCAAAATTTCACCCTAGGATAATTTTGATATTCCGAATCCAAAAATGAAGTCCATTTTGAATAATAAAATTTATAAAATTTCAAAAAGTTGTTATTACTATTCATAACGGCTAGTTTTAATAAAATTTTATTAGCATATCATTGTTTAGTGAAACTCGGTATTGCGTACGACGCAAGCTATCGAGGAAGGTTTCGATATCGTGTAAAGAAATCCAAGAAAGTGTAGTGTGTAGAAAAATATTCCTTTGAGGATTTATATAAAAGTCTCGGGTGTTATAGTTTTGATCCTCAATCTCTTGGATTCACTTAGAGCGACCTCACCAACAATAATGAGGCAAATGTCGCCATAAGAACCCATACATGGCCATGAAAATTATGCAAATGGATGCTTCCAAGATACAAACCTAATGGTATTTCCCTATAGTATATTTTTTCTCTCATAATTAATCCCTTTATATTAGATAACTTCTCTAAATTGATCTATTACAAAAGACAATGTATGATAGATGTTGAATTCAGACAAACTTTTCCATGGGACTCTTGAACAACTAGATACATTTCAACAATGAGTGTGATCACATTCCACTCATTATGAGGATCCCTCGGTACCACTTAGTGCATATTATGGCTCATTTTTTCCGCAATGATGATTCCCTTATCAAGTGTATAGGAATAATCTAAGTTAAAATACTACATAAACTCAAAACAACTCATATCCTGAAGGTTAAGGTCCCACTATGAAAAGATATACATGTGTATCCAATGGTACCCTACAACCACAAAACAATCACCCAAATTATATTCTCTCTCACAAGTTAGGGTCTGTACCACTATAGCTAACAATATATCATTAGTAAGATAATTCCTCTCATGTGGTCCTAGCTATGTGGAGCACTAGGTACTCGATCAATACTTGTGAATAATAACATCCCTAACTTCAACATTGGATGCATCATAATACAAAATATAGGATTTACTTGTAACTACTAATGTAAGGATATGAGATATTATAATTCTTATCTTCTTCTCTTTAAAATATATCTCATAAGAACATGACCAAACAAAAATCTCTCCATTCTTTTTTAGACAACACATCGGTGTAGCTATATGGTAGAATCCATGGATAATGTACCGATAATAACCTCCTAAACCTGAAAACATAAAATAATGAAGAAATATTGGTAAGCTCCAAAGAAACAATAGATTAAACCCTCTATTTAACCATTGACACTTCAACCTCTAAGATTACATGAACCAATATGTTCACTTTATCAATCTAGAAAATCTATTTGTTAACTTTGTTTAAAGATGATGCCCATGCTTTGTACTGAAGTTATTCTCAAGATGTTGGGAATGAATTACTTCTAACTGGGAGTACACTATGATATCCTTAATAAAAAACCAAAAATCTAATACAGTAGTGGATGAATGACACGATTAATTATGTCCATGAATATAATAGGTGCATTCGTTGAAAAAAATATCACTACAAACTTATACAATATATGCCTTCTTCTAATAGCATTCTAAGGTAGGTCTAATGGCCCCACCGACAAATTGTGGAAGCTTAATCTAAAATTTTTCTTGTATAATATCATATAACATCTCAACTAATCGTAGAGATCATCAATACACAAAAGGGGATACTTGTTCTGGACTATTATCTTTTTCAATATATGATAATCCACAAATAATTTGAAAAATCTTTTCAGCCTTATTGGAGAAAAAAAATTAGAGATCGCCATGGAGATGTATTATCCTGTATGAGAACAATATATTATAGATCAACCAACTGTAATTTCAAACCCTGATGTTTTTATGCTTTTATCCTATAAGGCTGAATAATAATTAAATCTTCTCTCAGAGTCAACTCAAGTGTTATCATTGTCTCTTTCTCAGACGGTAAACAATAGAAATAATCCTGAATGATATCATAAAAAATCTCTACCAATAGTGTAAAATTATCATGTTTCATCCCACTATCCTATGTAGAATGACCTATTATCTGAGATAATAAAAAATCCAATCTGTACTAAATTGGCTGTGTACAACCAGCCTGAAGACCCTACATACCCTGGCGAGAATAGATGCCTCTATATGGAGATAGAAAAGTAAGCCTCCTCTACAAATAGTAGATGTTATTCTAGTATATAACTATCCAATGCATAATAACAATGAATTTGAATCCTACCATTTCCATCACAAACAGTTCCCCTAATAACTGCTAACCATTGATTTCTAAAGAACATGCCTTACAACATTTGACATTCTATAACTATCGTCCAAATATTGTTTCGATGATCAAAACCAAATTCAATATTTCAACAACCAAGTCCAAAGCATTTTTAAATAGGTAAGATAATGATTAATGTGTTTTTATTGTATCAATATAATGAAACAATTGATGGATTATAAAATAATTGTACCTTTCAAGATAAAAGGCCCTACATTTACACTACATGTTATAGACTACATAGTGTCCAGCTAACTAGAACCTCTATAATCAGCTCTTCTATGAATCACATATGTTGTTCCCTCTACCAAGTACCACCTCTCCTACACTAGGGCACAATTTCCCATTCGTTGACCTATAAAATAATTGGAACACTATACATCGTAAAGTTATTTGATTCATTCCCAAACTCGGGTACCTATCCTGATCCATTTCCACTTCTAGGATGTGGTACGACCCTAGAAAACCTATACAGGTGACCTATACTACTAGACTCAAGGAAAAACTAATTTTGTATGAACAAGGAGGTTTTTGGTGGCCCAAAATGTCACACTAATATTAGTATCAAAAATTTCACTATGATATTTTCCCAGTACCATGACACCTTTACTGATTTTTCCCATGGTGAAAACTCTCATTACAGTGCTTCTTACAACCATAACAAGAGATCTTATTTACCCCTACTAAAATTTCATGTATTATAATAGGGGATCTCATGGATTCCATTTTGTGCTCAATTATTTATTCATCCCAATCGAATTGATACTAATGAGAAAAATGTTAACTATTGAACTTTTCCCAAAGTTATTCTCATCTATAAAATGTATATCTTGAGAGATATCATCGTCATGTATAGATGGTGCCATGATCTTATAGTCAGTGAAACATCCATAGTATTATATTATATATATACTCTCATATATCATTTCTATAAACATGTGAACCTTATCATCCTTCAAAATCTTTGTGTAGAATTTTTTAAGAAACAACACCATGAATTCCTTTCAATATAACTCTTCTTTCTTCCGAGATTAATTTAAAATTTCCAACAAATTATTTAATGTTCAACAAATCATTTATATAGTAATGTTCACAATTCAATATATGGGTCTATTGGGGTGAATATATATCATTTGGATTGACTCAATCAAGGACATGGCTTCCTGGAGACCTCCCTCTCCAGTGAACATAGGAAGGTGATGTAGCTAAAACCCTCTATTTAGACCGGACATCAAAGGAACAGTGTAGATAGTATCTATTTCTATGGATCACATTGTCCTTAGGAATCTATCATGAATCTAAAAATCTATATGGTCATCAAGATCTATAGGAATATTCTACTCAGATTCATTTGGAGAATGTTGATTTCTACTCTCCTGAAGCTCAATTAGAAGACGATGAGGAGACAATTTGTCTAAAAGTAAAACACACTCATTTGACAAATGGATAAAGAAGGTAAACCTCAATAGGTGACAACTACTAAGAACCACTATATCATGGTATCTTTAAACATGAATTTCATGTGTTTTAGCATTATATAATAGTTCTTTCATTTCATTTATTAGTTGTAATGGGTATCTCATTTCAATGTTCATATAAAAAAATATATCACATGAAATAAATATTTTCCTGTAAAGAACAATTAATTTCATGATATATCCATATGTTTTTATCATGATACATGAATACAAATATCAAGGAATACTAATCCCTGAGGAAAAATATTATCAAATTATATCATCACATAATATGTAAATCACCCTGGGAGAATTAAAATCAATCGTTGTAATGGAACACATAAACTGCAAAAACAAATCTTGGAACTCAGATTTTACCTTATACATGGGTCACCTATTCCCATGTAAAATCGCAATACAAAGTCCCGAAACATCATAGTATTTTTTATTCTTTCCCCAAATATAAAATTAAAAAAATAGAAAAACCTTATCATTAGATTCCACTAATATACATACCCTGATCTATATCTCTCTCATGAGGAAAAATAATGTTGGTTACTAGATATCAAGAACCCCTCCCCCTATTCTGGATGCTTTAGAATATCAACAAGGGTTGGGGGAATATAGTGGAGAGAATATCTCCCTAGATAGAGAGTTCTAATGCTATAGAAATAAAGATATATCAATGTACCAAAAAACAGCTGAAAAAGAGAAATATACAACTACAAAGTAAAAGGAGGAACCAATAAACCAAATAGTAAAGACTAATTTAATGAATATATGAAATTTATATAAATTACAAACTAAAATTAACAAGAATACAAATAACCAACTGAAAAGAATAAACTCAAAAGACCCCAGTCCTAAAACCTAGGTCGGTTCTTTTTCCTAAATCCAAATCATCTTGCTAACAACAATCAGAAATAAGGTCCCCTTCTCTTTTCCAATCCTATATCTTGGTAATCTACTCAAATACCAAAAAATTATCTGACTAGGGTGTGAGAAAAATAGAAGACATCGACTCCACTATATCTAAACAAATCAAAATCGATAATAAGTTTATGTAATAAAGTAATAAATCGGTGTATTAATTAATCAGTATAATATTATAAAACAATCAACTTCCATCATCATCATGAAAGAATATCTCTAGGGAGGTAGCAACCCCATGAAAACTATAACAAAAAACCATGGAATATTGTAATAATTTGGAAAATCCATTTTATAATATTTTCACCTTGTTATAATATCCCTCTATATAATAATTTTACCATCCTATGAATAACCCTCTATAATACAATGTTATCACATCCAGACAAGAAAAATATATAATAATTTCACTATGAAACTATGCTAAAAATGAATATCCAAACCAATTAACACTCTACTAACACATTTTGGTTAATATGTGAAATCAAAAAAGTGATAAAATAGTGTATTATTAATTAACCAAATATAACACAACAGTCATCATTTTTGGACACCAGGCTATAATATCTCTGAGTATGTAGATAAACCAAGAAAGACATAACCAAAAATAGTGGAATAATCAAATAAATAGGCATATAAATTTTATAGAAATTATAACATCCGGGAATAACCCTCTATATAGTAATTTCAGAATCCTAGGAATAAACTTCTCTATAAGCATTCCAGTATCTTAGAAAAAGCACTAAATATAATTATTACAGCAATATTATGGTCTAATCCAGCTATATAAGCATTAAAATATGAATCAAGACACATTTTATAACAAAAATGATATCATAATATCATTTCATCTTCCTCAAGGATTAATTATATAAAATTTAATTTTTTATTTCAATTACATATTTCAATAATCATGTGTTGTCTTAAACCATTAACAAGTAAGTTTTCTCCCAATCATATCATATAGAGCACTTCCAGTTAAAAAAATCCATTTCCAAGGTTATTTTAAATCAATCAATCACCCAAGTACCCATGTCATTCTAAAGACACAGTAAACCATTTTCCAATTCATTATTATTCAAGGGTTGTTTATCAAAGTGGGATTTCATAAGATAGGTTGAAACACCATTAAATATAAATAGATATGTGGAATAATAAAATCATTAATTTATGATCATTATTTATTATATAATTAATATTAATTCGAGTCATTGTAATAATAATTTTTCATACACATAACCATTAAAAATTCCACATGGTTAAGTTTCAAACCACCTACCTTTAACTAGTGATCAACACAATTCTTCCAATATGTAATTCTAATAAGAAATATGGTGCAAATATTTTCAATATTAATCCAAGACCAACACCAAAATCAACCATGGGATTGTGATTCCACTTCCACAACTAGAGAACAATGGAAGGGAGGGAAAAGTAATCCAAACTACTCACATGAGTTTGATTTCTTGAACATGAAATTTGGAAGGGAAGGCGAGTCTTAAAAACATCTAAGAAGTCACCTAGGGCTTGAGTGAGGAGAGATACATGGGATAAATAATGAAAACATATTTGAATTATGGGTTTAAAAATTCCTAGCCTCAGAAATATATGGTTTGTAAATGCATTACATATCATGTAATTACTGATTTCTTGAAAAAATTCATGCTATTTTAATAGTGTATTTCACATAAGATCCCAAACCGCCTCCAAATCCATCAATATACATAAGAAACCCTTCTAATACCCATTAAAGAATTTATAACTATACTTTATTAATTATAATTAACATACATGGATTAAACATTGGTCATTTACCAACAAAAATATCTCAATATCTGAATGAAACTCAAGAAACAAGGTTTAAAGACAAGGGAACACCCAAAAGAAAGATTATTAACAAACAAATAATAGTGGCATGTACCTTGAAAAATATGGTATATTACACATCATCTTAAAACACAAAAATTGGGTCTATAATGACAGTCATCATGGATAAGATATAAAGATACTATTGAAATAAAGTATCTTCCAACTTTTTCTCCTTCCTAGGGTTGTAATGTATTAATATATCATAATCATTAATCAACTTTTACCACCATCTAGGGTTCATGTCCAACTCTTTTTTTGCGAACATGTAATTTAAACTCTCTTAATCATTATTTTTATATCACACTTTTCTCCTCAAATATAATTCATCCATATCTTTAATTATAAAATTACAAAAACTGACCCCAAATAATTATTTGGTTAATTTTTCTCATGAACATTCAACTATAATGAGGCATAATCAACAATCATATCATGCACCATGAGAATTTATTCTAATCCCTTCTTGGTTACATCACTATAGATTAAAAACACTTCTCCATTTGTAGGGTAAGGTAAGCATTGGTGTGCTAACTAATCTCCTCTTTAGATCCTTGAAATTTCCAACTGTCCATCCATATAGATGAACTTAGCTTCCATTCAAGTTGACATAGTGATTAGATGAGATATTCATGTTAAATTATCCAAAAATCATCAATAATATACTTAAAAATGAAGAAAACTTCTTATATCAGTTTACATTGATGGTCTAGGGTAATGAAAAACATCTTCAATCTTTGATGGATCTTGCAATATAACCTCACCAATGATTATATGAAAAAAATGAAACTTTTAATAGAAATAATTCACACTTTTATATTTTCCGTACAGTTTATCTTTTTATAGGGTCATTAGTATAATTCTATGATGATATTCCTTCTCTTCATATAACATTAAATATATAAGAATATCATCTCTAGAAACTTCCACAAAATGGTTATAGTTGTATCTAAAGACTATTTTCATTAAATAAAGGACGATATTAGGGGAATTATTAGGATAGAATATCATCACTATATACACATTGTGTACATACCGTGTATAAAATGATTCCTTAGATATATCATCAATATTGACCTTCAAATAATGATATCCATAATTAATTTAAATATTTGAAAATAATTGATCTAATTTTATTTGATCAAACAAGTCATCAGAATGGGGTAGATGATAATTTTTATCCATTTTAATCTTGTTTGACTACCAATAATCCATTTTGAGTCACATCAATTCATATTTATTCATTAAAAAAGTACAATTTAACCCCATGTTGATTAAATAGGGATTATAAATCCATTATCATGATTTTATAGGAGTTATTTCTTCAATTATTTTATCTAAATCAGGTCCACTCTATATAGAGTCTTCAAAATGGGTGAAATTACAAGTATGAGTTCTATTGAGAACTCAACATCATGACTTGGTGGAATAATATGAAAAAATTCTAGAAATACATTAATAAACTACCAAAAAATAGGAACTTATTTAATGTCAAATTTCTCCCCAACCATTTAAGATAAATTTCCATCATAGATTGGAATTAATCCCTTCGTGGTCTATGTAATTCCCATTGGAATTTTATATTCCTCCTTACAATGATAAATAGGAATTTTTCCATTTGGAAAATAAAATGTCCCTTCCCTTACTTGAAAATTTATATGGGATCCATATAATAAAAGCCAATGCATTCCATGAATCGTGTCAAATAAAATTAAAGGAAGAATCCAAATATTTACAAGATATGTGTTCCCAAATACATCAATTGGGGAGGAAATGTCGACTTGTGATGTGACCATCATACCATTTGGGGTTTTTACCACAATATAAACATCTAATTATTTATCTTTTCATTTAGTTCCCTTTCAAAATTTTATATGTATAAAGAGTGGTTTGTTCCATAATAAAATATAAAATAACCCATTTTATAGTAATTGGTGTATGTTCTGTTCCCCATGACGTTCATGGAACCAACCACTCTTGCTGTGATCTTGAGAGATTTCCTTTTATCTTTAGTCTTACGATGCTATTGATGTTGATAATCAAAAAACACTGGATTTATTAAATTGTTTGAATAATTACCAGAATCAATTAATTTTTAACATGTGGTAGTGTGTGGGGTATTAATTTTTGTCTTTTTCTTTTCTATTTCATTAGTCGGTGCATTCATCACATTTTTTCATTCACATGATTTATAACCCACCCTTCCACACTTATAGCAGCTCCCAAATGCATTAAAAAATCCATTATTGTTTCTCCCCATATTTGTAGAATTTATATTGATATATTTTCATTCCACCATGTGATTTAATCTATTACTAATGAAACATTATCTTTCTTCATTATCAAAACCATAGGAATGGTGGGAATCTCTAATTTTTATTTCTACCATAATTGGAAAACATAAAATTTAGTCTGAGGTACTTAGTTATATTATGTAAAATTCAATCCATATACACGGTTTCAATCCACTAAAGTATTTATCAAATTTTCATTCAGGTATGATAATTAAAGTAGAGGCATACCTTGAAATCCTTGTAAAATTAGCCTTATAGGATCAAGTAAACACATCATCATTTTTTACTAACTCAATTAATTACATATCCATATTTTAAATAAAATATGATGGAATTAATAAAAAATAGATTTCCCCATAAACATATCACATTAAATAGAGTTAATTTCTACTTCTTGAATCATATTCTTAACAATCATCCACTTTTTAACTGCTTCACCTTACAAATGATAAACTACTAGGAAAATATTTTCATGTATTGATAATTGGAGAACCAAAAATATATTATCAATGGTGATGACCTATCTATAATCCACTAGTTGATATAAATACCCACTAAATGTGTGTGGATTAAATTATTGTGAATGTTTAAATAGAATTTTGTTCCCACATTTGATCATTTGGAACCTCAGCATGATTCATGAATTGAGAAAGATCTATGAGAATAATAAAAAAGTTAAACATCCAAGATCCCATAGAATGTGGTTTCCCAAATATTAAATCATTTAATTTCCCATAAAATTCAGAAGTAACAAATATTCATCATGTTCCATCTAGTAAAAATATCACAAAAAAAATCATGCAACTCTAATCATAGTGGTAAAACACATAGTCATGTATAATCATTTTTGGATTTCCAAAATTAAAACATTTTATTTTAAATCTATGAAAAATTTAGTTTAACATAGTTCACCCCTGATCAAAATATATTAAAATCTTTTATGATGGTTAATAAATAAAATTTCAATTAACCATATAATATTCCCCAAGAGTCTCAAACATGGTGCATAGTAAGGACCATTGTTGTGTACCTATTAATAGTAGAGTCAAGACCAACATTCCTTGTTTGGATTTATTACCCCTAGGTAATTTTTTGAAAGAACTACATCCACTTGTATTATATATATATGGATGTATTTCTAGCTAAACCAAATTAACTCTTCCTTGATGGAACATTATGTTGTTATCCTAAACCTAGGCACATCTTAAGGGATATCACTAATGTTTTTTCATCCTAGATTCCATTGGATAACTAAATATTTCTATGATAACTATTCATAGTGGGTTCCCAAGTCCCAACTCAATAATTAAATTTAATTTCCATTACAAGTATACATTTTGATATATATACATACATACATATATATATACATATTTGTGTGTGTGTGTTTATTCCTATCATAATAGTTTTGATAATCTTGAATTCACTTTTTATGTGGTAATGTTCTTTGGAAATCTTTTGTAAAAAATTATTATAGTTCTTCCGATATATAATGAGAAACCCATGATACTAGAAAATTAATCACAAATATATTTAATATGGTCTAGATACATCATATTGACAGGACATAGATGATGTATGACTATTCGACAATGGGGAATCATAATAATTGAGACTTGATCTCTCCAAGTAATCACTTAGTGATCTTAAGTAGTTGATAAAATGAAGCATGACCCTAAAGACGGTACACAAAATGTTTCACGTATCATTGTGTTTTCTAATATTTGGACTTGTGAATTCATCCCTAGACATGAGATCATTATCAATGTGTACCATTTTATCAAATAATATGATGCACAGAAAAACAAGGACATTATATTCATGGAGAGGTATCTTACTTTGGGTTCTACATTGATGGTATGATATTGGTTGGATGATCAAGATAAACAAATTCTTCCATGTTGAGGAATAGATGTCTTTTGGTACAAGGTTGACCAATAAGGTAGTAAATTCATTAAATCAATTTCCATAATACAAGAAGGTATTTGTGTCTAGTTAGGCCATGAAATATATAAAAAAGAAAAAGGATGATGACATAGGTTTTCATCATTTATTAGGTATCACTAGAAAAAAATTATAGCATTATGAACATGTTTATATGAGGTAGCAATGGTTATGAAGGTTCTTATATCCTTAGGGGATATGATGGGTTCATAGACTCTACTCTTTTTCTGCGGGTTGGACTCATTGAAAAAGAGATAAAAATGTAGATTGTCATAAGATACATGTAGCTTCATGTTCCGCTTATTTTAATGAATTGATTTTTACGAAGAAGTGGTCCCCACATATGAGGGTAAGTGAATTTCTATGTCTGATCGACCAATAGTTAAAATAATTCAATTATTTTATTGATGTATAGAATAATAATTATTTAATTTATTTCTCAATGGATTCACATTTTTTTGAGAATAAAACTGAATATGGGAAAATATAATTTTTCGAATGATCATAGGTGTTAAAGGGTCATTAAATTGTTTGGTAAGACTATGGGATTATTTAAAGGTTTATATTTTATTTTTTAATAATATATTGTGGTTAATGGGGATGATAAATTATTTATGGCAATTATGATATGTTACTATGTCATAATTATGTTCAACGGTCCAAAATGATGGTTATTAATTTGCAGGGACCAGAGTTAGATTTTCAGAACTATAACCTAGATATGGAAGCTCATTTTATTCAATTTAACATTGATTTACACCATTTAATGGAATTTAGTGATATAATATGTCATCTTATATTATCTCATGTTCATAAAGATATATTCTAATGGAAGAAAAAAGTTAGATTGGCCCCACATTCTCTATTGATTCTGTGTTCCTCACACGATTGAAGGGATGTCGTAAGGATATTTTATTTTACACGATAGAGCTTGGGAAATTCCTATTGATGATCTATGAGAATTTTTTCACATGTTCAAGATATAAAAGATTCCTAGCTTGGTTTCTTTGAAGCATGGCACATTGATGGGGATTGGATTAAAGAAAAAAATTCTAATGAACAAGTTACCATTTACGCTTTCATTAGATTGTATTTTTATTTCTAAAATAAATTAGACACAATAATTTGAGAAACTAATGAAATGGTTTTATGGATTTATTTTCATTAACATGATTCCAATCCAAAAAAAATATCAATTATTCCTCTTTTAGGTGACTTTTACACCTCGTGTTCTTTCAATTATTATTAGAGGGAATGTGTAATTATTTATATCATAAAATTTTAAATTTCAACAAAATTTTCATTTATTCAGAAATATGTATTTGATATAGTCTGAAAAAACTGACCATGTGTTGATCCTATTGGATATAAACAACAAATGGTCAATCGAATATCAAAGTGTTTTACATCAATTTTTTTATTAAAATTAAATTTTCAATTTTTTTTATCACTTTAATGGCTATTAGTGTGACATATTTTTGTTAGATCATGAGTTCAATATATTTTATGATTGATGGATATATCAAATTCTGGGTGTGGTATTCCATTAGAAATCCAATATTTCTTTGGAATAATTATTTTGTTTCCAAAAATCGAAAAATTGTAAAATATTCCCTTGTAACCTTGTTCAAATATTCCCTTAGAATCATTCTTATGTTTAATAAAAAAGATGAAAAATAATTCATCGTAAGACTTTTCAAAGATTCCCATGGAGGAATACTTTTATTAAAAGGACAAATCATCCCTTATATGAATGATTTATAATGTATATATATCCTTTAAAAATATTCAAAACTAGACATTTTCCTGACTGGTAAAATTATGAAAAAAAATTATACTATGTGATATAATTTATGTCCAATTAAACTCAAAAATTATGAAAAAAATCACATATTAAATTTAATAGCATGAGATTTAGTAAAATTATTTTGAGTGTTGTGGGATGTATTTATAATTAATTAATATTATTTTAATAAAATATAATTAATTAAAAATACAATTGAGTTTTATTTTATAAAATTTAATTTTTTCTTATGAAATATAATTTCATGTCAACATGTCCTGAGTTGAGGCCAAAATGAACATTCTTGGTTTATTTTTTTAATTTAATTATTTCATTTACGTTTTTATTAAAACATACAAATTAATTTATTATAATGAACCACATATTATCCCTCTATCTATAATTTATGGAACATTGTGATCATATATATGTTATAATATTTAATTTTTGACCTTGAGTTCCCCTCACATTCCTGTGAGTATAAACTGCAATTATCGTAGGAGTTCATCAAAATGCAGTTGAAGATTGGAGCTAGTGTAGACTACACAAGTGAAGTGAATAGGACTTGTGATTACTGCATTTCAAGTCATGTATTGATATAAGGGATACCCCTTGGGTCTTGGTTAATCCATTATTTTCTCAGTGTATTAAGAAATAGTTCATTGATCATGATCATGTCATTACTTATCTTTTTATTTTATCACGTCCATAATATTTTTGGAAATTAGTAATTATATTTCATGATCACATAGTATAAATACAAAAAAGTATATATAGAAAAAATGAACATGTGTGGTTAATGATTTCTATTTATAATCATTTTTGTGTTTTCAATGAAATAACTTAGGCCAAGAATGTTAAATAGAGAAAATATTTCATTCATCAATATTAATATAAAAATACATCATATAAAATATTAAGTAATTAAATATCTTTAATTTCGTGATTTTGGATATAGTCGATTGTTCAATGTGCTCATCTGACCTAGTTATATGTTCCTCTTACTAAATGGGGTTATTATGAGAGTGGTGGGTCGACTTCAATAAAATGTTCAATAAAATAGTCAACATATGTAGTTTTTTTGGTAATTTTGAGACAACCGGTAGAGAAATGTAAAATAATTTCTGTAACATATGGGAGTCTAATAAACCGATCAAAGATCCATGAGTTAATTCATATGTCCTATAAAAATACTACCTTGGTACCTTGGAGTAGTTTACATTCAATTGGTATTTTTTTTTTGAGAGTTATTAGGATCCTTTCCTCAATAATAATCAGGACACATTGTATTCTGATTCTAATAGTTCTGGGCTACAAGGATTTGAAATGATAGTTGGAGATATTTAACATTTATAATCTACAAAATGTATAATGATATTCCAGATAAATTAATAATCATCTATGTTATTTTATGTAGATTAAATGTAAGCCAAAATAAATTTCATTTCAGCGGCATCGATATTGGATAAATAAAATATCCTGAATAACCATAACATCTTGGACTGGTATATTGGATTTATCAATGTATTTTCAATGAGGGTATGATTTATGATCAATAATCCCCACACCCTTTTGATCCCCCATAGGGAGTAAGAATTGTGGGTAAAGAAAATTCATGAATCATATAGATGATTCACTAGATGTTATGTGTTTCATGTTTCCATATCGGTCCAGTGAGATTCATAAAAACAATGAGGAAAAAATATTCATTCGAAATGATTTCTTATATCCAAGATTTATACTAGGAGATAGCTCTTAATGGAAGATATGAGATATCATGTTCTATGTATAAATGTATGTTAGCTTAAGGGAACCAATACATATCTCAGAAACTCAACATAATTTGTTACAATGAGAGACTTGATTCCTTTGGGGTCAAACAAAAAAATATCTACAAAATAATATTTTCTTTACCTCTTTACCATATATATTCTTGACATTAATTTTTATTTATAATATGAACAACATGAATAAGTCACTCTAATATTTTTTTCATTAGCTGTCCAAACAGATAAAGATATGAATAATTTTAACAAATTGGTCTTTATAGAGAACAAGAGGAGGAAAGTGAAGGATAATGTGTAAAGGGATATGTCTAAGTAAAAGATACCAATGCTCTTCCCTTTCACAAAGATAATGATATAGAGGTAGATAATTGATTAGGAGGCATTATTCTATGCATGTGAAAGGAAAAGACACTATATGGAGAATAACACAACCACGATGAAGAAATAAGTTGAAAAATCTAATTCAAGTATAATTTTCATTGAATGTAATTTATTGATTTCTACAAATTGGGTATTGGATACTACATGTTGCTCAATTTTTTTTATTAAAACAAAGTAAAAAAATAGATTCTAGGCAATTTAAATAGGTGAAGTAAATCTCTAATAATCAAATGGTGCAATACTAGAAGTATTTTTAGTGGGATATTATAATATTACTTTTCCTATTGAGATGGTTCTTGTATTAATAATTGTTATTATGTACCATATGATACCCATAACATAATCTCATTGTTATATTTAGAAACTAGGGTATTTTATTTAATTTTTGAAGAAATTTTTTTTCTTATGTATAAGGATATCATATGTTATGGTATGACACATCATAATAATGGGTTGAATATACATGAACTATAAAAGCATGTATTGTAAATCAATGGAAAATTAAGATAGAATGAATTATATCATTCCTTCCCATGGATGGTTAGGCTAGGTATTTTAAATGATATTTTTTATGGAAACGACATCAAGTAGTGTATTTACACTCCATGTAGTTAAAGCCCTTGGTTTCATTTCACATTTTTTACAAGGTAAAATAAACAAATAACTTTTCTATGGGAGTGGAGAGAGATCCAAAGAACCGTTGGAATTGGTAAGTACTAATGTATGTGGTCCATTTACAATAGAGGTATGTGGTGATTTTTTTAGTTCATCACTTTTACCAATGAATATAGAACATATTTATATATATACTTAATGAGGTATAACTTTTAATCCTTTATAATGTTTATGTAATATCATATGATGTTGAGAATCATCTTGGTAAGAATATTAAGAAACCCCACTTAAACCAGGTTGAATATTATCTTAACCATGATTTAATACATAATTTAAAGGAGTGTGTGATAATTTCCCAAATAACACCTCTTTATAAACCTCAGTGGAGTGGTCTAGGTGAAATGAGAAATAAGGCACTTCTTGACATTTTTAGATCGAGGATGAGTCATGAAACTCTACCATTATCCTTCTGGTATATACACTACAGAATAAGAAATATACCCTAATATATGTACCATTTACTATAATATATGGGATTATATAATAATTATCACATTGAATGAAATACATTCAATCACACATATATGTATGCGGTGAATACTTTTCGTCAAGACTATACCTAGTGGAAAATTAGCATCTTAGACCATGATGTCAATTTTTATTGGTTACCCTTATGAGAGTAAATGATTTTACATATAAACCCATTTAGATATAAAGGTGATTTTAGGGAGTTATGATATATTTCATGAAGGTGAACACATTTCCAACGGAAATATTGGGAGAAATATTTAATTTGAGGAAGTTGATGCTCCAAATTCACATGAGTTGACATGTAAACAATCTCTGTAATAGATAGTAGGAGATATATGATTTATTGATATTGAAGTACTACATAGGCATACTAGAGAAGATAAAAAAGAAGAGAGATATGGGTTTATAATCACCTATCTAGATGACATATTACTCTTAGATAATGATGAACCTATGACCTATAATGATGCAGCATATGGTACAGATTCAACTAAATTGCATGAATCCATACACTATGAAATGGAGTCCATGTACAAAAATAATGTTTGGATTTTGGTAGACCCACTATCAAATGTAAATATTATTGGGAGTAAATGGGTATTCCAGAAAAAAGTGTACACGGATAGTCAATTAAGCACAAATAAGTTTTGAGTATTGGTGAAGGGTTTTAGGAAACATCATGGTATTAACTACGATGAACCATACTCTCCTTTTTCAATTCTAAAAACCATCTAAATATTACATGTTATAAAAAAATTAATGATTAATAAAAGTTTTTTAATGGATATTACATGGGAATTTATAAATGGTATTTTTTAAAGATTTATATATGATAGAACTGTCGGATCTCAAGGAAACATGATAGTGGCGAGGTGAATTAGGGTGTCTATTTTTTTCCCGAACTAACAGATCATGTTCCAACATTGGTAAGAACTTTTAAAAAATGTCTAATGATACTATGAATTTATTAATCAATCATATACCAAGAGAAAACCCAATATTTTTACATGGTTCAGCACTTATGTCTAGTCGAAGGATCATTTGATGAGATTTTTTTAGTAGTACGTAAACAAAACAAACATCACTGGTTGTTTTGGAAAATAGAAGTTCATGAATAATAACATTATGGGAGGAACACTAGTTTTACAAGATTATAGGGACAATACACATCCTCCCTTGGAAATATTTCATTGACCACCTTATGCCACTACTTTGGGAGAAGTATTACAATATTTTACAAGACGACAGTCACCTTAGTAGATTAGAATTTAATTATTTTTTCCTGGCTATCATCATAATTTTCCTACAACATGGTCCTGATTTGATGAATTTGAACGAACTATTAACATAAACCATATGTTCAACACTTTCATTCATGAAGCTTCTATCCTTATTGAAAGTTTTTTATATTGTAATATAATTCCGCCATTCAGAAACACATTCACATTCATTAAACTCCTTCACGAAAATTCTTCATGAAGATGACTACCATTATTGACCATACACCGTTCATGGAATAGTAATTTATTACATAACTCCCAGTCATCATAGAATACCTAGTCAACACAAAACACTTTTTTCTATGATACCTAACCACTAGTTAAGATGAAGACAATCCTTTTATTATGCGCAAGATCACATTGAATTTTTTATTCAAGATGCTCCAAACATTCATGAATTAAGAATGATTTAGACATTTCTTATATTATTTTATTGTCAAATAACGTGGTGCTAGCTACGTATTTATTTGAAAATCCCTTCAAGAATATCCCATGGCTCTGGTTAGAATTTCCTGAACCTCCAAAAACGTGTTTATGAATCTCATCTATTAATGAAGAAATATACAAATTCAATCCAATCACAAAGCCCCATGTAGTAGTGTAGAATTACTATCACACCATTTTTCATTCATGAAGCTTCTAATAGTCATGTATTATCATCATCATGCCACAATACATTCATAGAGATCATTTGTGGTGATATATATCATCAAGAAGCTAAATCTTCCTAAAATTCATTCTTTATGAAATCCATTACTTTTCCATATTTGATATGAGACAATCCTAGACATCCCCAATTCATGAATCTTTATCCATACTCATGATTTTGACATCAAAATTTTGTGAAAAAATGGGAAATGATGAAGCCTTCAACATAATTGGAATCTTGTACTCTAATTTCACATTCCATGAAAACTCTCTGATCATCCCAGTATGGATTGAAAACAAACATATAATAGACTCTATTTCCAGCTTCTAGCAATGAAAATCCGTGGTTCCAAAAATTTCCACATTTGAGTTCTTTGAAAATCTATTGGAAATATTCAATAAATCCCTAATCTCAAATAGAATCCTAAAATGGTGGAAACAATTTATACAAAATTCAATGACAACATGAGTAAATCTCTATGTAGAAAGCATGAGGGGATGAAAAACTCAGGTTCCCTTATTTTGGAATGATTAAATTTCTCTAACCTAAATTCTGATAAATATGAACTCTTTATTTATAACACTTAATTTTATTCATGTCATAGAATGGATAGAAGAGACACTATATAACCTCCTTATGAACCAGAAGGGGGCTAAAAACGAGGTTTTATTTTCTTTTTCAAATATACGTTCTTCCAATAGCTTAGTTATAATGTCATCTACATTGTCAATAGTTCCAACATGTACCATTTTAATCACACGTAGATCAAAATTTTCATTAATGAAGTGATATCTGATCTGTATATGTTTGTAATGAGAGTGATGAACCTAATTCTTTGAATGATAGATTTTACTCTTGTTGTCGTATTTTACCACATTTTTTTATTTGAACTCATCAAAAATATCAATAAATTGTTGATTCATCCATAATAGCTACATGTATTACTTTATTATATAGATATAGTAGGCTTATATCTTGCTAATATAAGTGCATTCTAATTTCTTTCTCAAATATCCAAAACATTTGTTTCTAATGATGAAAGATGCAACACTTGTGTAATTTCTATCAAGAACAAATCTATATCATTCAACATTATATAATGCTGATAATTCATTATATATTTATGTTGAAATGTGTAATCCATAATTGGGAGTAACTAGAATATAAATAATGATTCCTTTAACAACCTTCAAATTCTATTCCTTCAGATTGCTTTGGCAGCAGTCCACTATTCATGTTCAAAGATGACATATGTCCTTATTGTAGTAATCTATTGTAGGCCTCCAATTATTATGTAGTATAGTGTGGTATCCATATATGTCCCATCATAATACTTACAATTTTTTCTCCAATTGTAATCAGAGTTATAATTGGTTTGGAGTCAAACATGTGGAATTACATTAGAAGATCTTTTCTATAGATTTTTTCTTACAGACGAGGGTTTAAGCCTTATTTTTAACCACCTAAAACCCCAAAAAACACACGAGTCCATCAATAATCCATATTTAAAATTCTAATTTCATGTAATTATAAAATTATTCCTCTGGTCCCTACCTACTTTGGCCAATTATTATATCATCCCCATGCACATGCTCTACAAATTGATATTCACTGTAAATTTTTCATAATGTGGTTATGATTGAAATATCCTCTTTTACATTAAGGATTCATCAAATATATATCCAGTCAATAATGACATGATCATGAGGAATTATTTAAACCATAGAGAGATTTGATTAATATTCAATCATTTTATTCATCATTTCCATTAAAAAATCCGATGGGTTATCTAGTGGATGCTTATTCTCCAATAACTCCATTTAAGAATTATGTTTTGACATCCATTTATAAAATTTTCATCCTCTTTAAATTTTCATAGAAAGGAAGTAACTAATTGACACCAGTCAAGATACTAGGGAAAACATTTCTTCAATATCTAGACCTTTAATCTGTGCATTTCTTTTGCACACAGAGTGATCCTTGTTTCAGATCACATTTCCATTCTCATCAAATTTGTTAAAAAATCCCCATTGTTCCAATCACATTGTGATTTTTTGGACTCTTAACAATATCTCGTGTTTTATTCTTTTCAATCTAATATATTTCTCCTTTAATTGAATTAAACAATGATTCATCCATTACTTCTTCTTTAATTGTGTTTGGTTTCACAATTTATAGAAAGAAGTAACGTTCTTAACTCATCGTTATCTTTGAATGATAGTTGTGATCTAGTCCCTAATTAGGTTAGATTGATCAATTTATGATCTTCTATTTCTCATATGAGGCTATGATGAAGTTTCATCATCCATAGGTTCCTCTTTAGATTCTTCTAATGAATATTCATTGTTTTTTTTATCCCTGAATGGATTGAAAGCCTTCCACTATTTTTGAATTTGAATCTATCTCGAGCCCATTTTCTTCTTCAACTTGTATAATTATAGGATATGATCTCCTCATAGCCTATATGGACTTTTCTTCAATGATAATGACATCAATTATTTCCACAATTCATCCAAAATGACTATTGAAACATTTTTCATATTTACTCTTCATTGAATATCTAGAGATTCTTCCCTCATATTCATCATCACTATACATTTAATTATTTCCATATTTGTTTCATATGAAATATTTACTTTCAAAAACATGGAAATACTTAGTGGATAGATTATATCCATACCATAACTCATATGGTTTTTTGGTCTCTCAAAAAAACCACATGTTTTCTATTTAGTGTACACCGCCACTTGAACACCATTTTTCAAGTAACAAAGTGAAAATAAGACTCTCGGTCAATATAGTTCCAGGTATATTTTTCACCTATCAATTTGTTTTCATTAAAAAACGCCATTTAATGATAGTTTTCTCAATGAAGACACCTCATTATTTATACTGATTTTTCAATGTAATTTTTAAATTCAATGGATGTGAATTTTTCACTATTTATAGATTATATAATCTTTATTGTTCAACTAGTTTCCTTATCATTTATTCAATGATATCTTTTTATTCATTAAATCACCTATTCAATCCACTATATAATAATCAATAAATCCCTAATATTATGTAATCAATAAAAATAATGATGTACATATCTCCAAATGTTCTAATCACATTTATCGGACCATATATATTTGTGTGGGTAAGATAAAGAAGATTTTATGCCCTTTTTTTCTTGAACTGACATGAAATCCTGACCATCTTTCCTCAGATGCATTAATTATATTTCTTTTTTATAACACTTCATATTGGGAATTTCAAAAACTATCTTAATATTAAGCATTTATTCCATCCCCCATTGATTAATGTGACCCAACCTTTAATGCCACACATTTTTTCATCTTTACTAATTATTTAACAAATATTATCCTTACTAACAACATGTTATAAATTTTCATATGTTCTAAATACATTCATGAGATAATTGCTTATATTTCTATTGACAGTGGACTAATTTTAAATAAATTCCACTATCAGTCCTGATTCACAGAGATGAATCACACTATAAAGATTATGACACAAACTGTCTCCAAAGAGAACTTATTTTTCCATTAGCTATTAATATTATAGTCATGTATATCCACTTCAATTGATCTTTATAGAACCATATTTTACCAATATTATTGTTACATAGACCTTTTTGTTCAAACACTTCCAAAAATCTACATTTCCAATCACGTGGGATGAGCATCTACTGTGAATAATCATCATAAAATGACCAATAAGAATTATTTTCAAAATGCATGGATTCATTACTATCATATTATAAATCTTGTGTACAATACCCATTTTCATGAGAAACTATTTTTGGATGACGGTTATTTAATTTCCTTAGAGAACTATAGATATTGTTCACACCTTTCCTATGCCTACAATGAGTAGAACTATGTCCAATTTTAGAATATTGATAAAAACATCGAAAGAAACTATTTATTCTATCTGATGAAAGAAGTCGTCTACTTATTCATTCTTTAATTCTAGTGCTTCCCAATACATATAGCTCATTCCGTATTCATATTTGGATAATGTATCAACGAGAAAGCCATATAATTAACACTTCATAATTGTAAAATTAATATCAATTCAATTCCTCTACATGACCCCTTCTCTTGTAATTATTTTTGACTATCTATCCTTTCTAGTTACCTAATTATTTTTATCATTTTTCATTTTAGTTTGGTTCTAAAATTTTATTTTTGGGGAATTCTTTTCCTTTATGATATGTTAAACTTTATACATCCCTTTATTTTGGCTTATCCAGATTCAATCATTCGATTTTTATACATCACAACCAATTCCAATTTTTCCAATACATGTGGATCTTGGGACATTCAAGGCCATATCCACTTTTTCTAACCTAATTTATCTATCTCTAATATCTCTTCACCTAGAAATATTGCCAAATATTATTTCTATTTTTTAACCATGATTTTTATTCATTTTAAAGTTTACTCCTTAGAGTAATAACTTCTTCTTCATGCCCATCAACTATCATAGCCTTCTTATCAACTATATATGTACTTTCATTGATAAATGTCTTCATGCTCTTCTATATCAAGATTAAATTACATACTTATAATAGGATTTAAATAGTTGTTAACTATTCTTCTACTCTTGGTTCCAATTAATCAATTTTTTCTTCAACCTGATCAACTTGCTCTGATTACTCTATTAGAATAGATTTCATCTTTGTGGATCTTTTTTTTTGAATTTCATAATTATCAAGATCACCCCCGTGTCCCACCTGGAGATCAATAGCACCAGTAAAATTATTATCTTTATCTTTTGTATGGTTCTAAATTTTCAACTGTATCCATCATGGAAACATGGGTTTCATATTAAATATTATGTTTTAAATCCTATAAAAAGTAATTATCATATTCTACTTCTATACATATGATTCTCTTGGTCGATAATTTATATGACAATTTTAATTATCCCTTTTGGGAGAACATTTTATGAGGAATCTTTATGAATCTGTCTTCACTTTATTCATCATCTATATTCCTTGAGGAACGAGAGAAAATGTGCCCAATAATACCACATAAAAAACTATTCTAAGGATATTTTTCAATAAATGTCAATTTTATACAGTATAATTTCATAAAAAATACATAAATAATTTCATCTTACTAATTATCATCATCAATACTATCTATGGAAATATCATATATTTTTTCTTGGATTTGAATTCAATTTCCATATGTAATTGAGTTATTGCATCTTAGACATTGATTAGATTTTAAAAAACCACCAGACTACTTAGAAAATCATTTAGATAATTTTAAGATAGTTTCATTCTCCCAAGGCTGACAGTTTTGGATTTTACATGGGTGGATGCCTTCTCAATATTTTCATCACAATGTCAATATCATTAATTTATACACTATGGCCTAAAATTTCTCCAAAACATCAATAATTTGGTTTAAAAACAATATTCATTTTATTTTGATTCTTTTTAATATCACATTACTTTTTAAAAAGAACATATATTTATCCTCCTTCAATTTTTTATTTCCATCATATATATTTTACAGTTTAATTCAAATATTCTTGTATAAAGTGTAAATCCACACCTTAAAATATATTTGATTCAATATAGGTATAGTAGAGTGTTTTGTTCTATAGAATCTGCATCAAACATTTTCTTTACTTTTTATGTCTATGAACGACCTGTCATATCAGTGACCTAAATCCTATTAATTTATGAAAAAAGAATATCAATAATATGGTATCTAAGATTATATCTCATCCTATTCTACCAAATCTAGAATTTTATCGCATTAAACAGATGAAATCCCATATCAATCAATGTATTCACCATTAAAACCATTTATTTCATTTTATACACTAAGAACATATATTTTATCACAACACTAGTTGGACCATAGGGAACCCCAAGAGGGGGTGCACTGAGTGTGGGTGAAATTTTTTTATTTTAAACCATCAGATTTTTTCCAACATTACTAGGAACCTATTAAACAAGATTGATAGAACCATGTAGTTATTATGAAATCATATGCAGAGAGAAAACATAGTAGTTTTAGGGACAACACACCACCTCCCTCACAACATTTCCATAGAATCACCCTATCCCTCTCTTTTAAGGGAAATATTACTAAGTTTAATGAATTGAATTCCACCTTGGTAGATTGGAATTTATGTCTTTTTTCCTCTATATAATGAGACATTTCTTCAACCATTGTCTGGACTTTATTCAATTCAAATCACTATTTACATTAGCCAAATCTTAAACACTATTTTTCTTTAAGCTTTCTGGATTCACAAAACCCCATTTACATATTAAAAAAATTAATAATTTCATAAATAAACACACATTAATGAATATACATCATGAATATCTTTCAGGAATCTAACTATATTAATGAAAAAATCCTCCTTCCTGGTTTGTGAAATACATAGTTGTCATAGATTACCCAATCATCATGAAGCTCTTTTTTTCGTGTTACCTAAACACTGGGGAAGACTAATTCAACCTTTTCCTGATTTTGATTCTCAAATATAATTCTTGATTCCTAAATATCTCATAATTCAAGATTTAAAAATGATTCAACTTTTTATTCATTTATTTCGACATAAAATGATGGTGGGTAGCTACCAATTTATAATAACACCCCATCATGAAGATCCCTCTCCTCCAGTGGTCTTTTCCCAAACCTCAAAAAATATATTTTTGAAGCTCATCTATTTATGAAGAAACCTATAAATTTAATCTATTCATAACTCATCTCATAGTCACCTAATATCACCATCACTCCATCACAAATTCATGAATCCTCTCATTGTCATGTTGAATCATTGTCTCATAACTTTGCATTCACTGACATTGTTCATGATGCTTTATATAAACCTAGTATGGATTGAAAATAAACACAAACTATAATCCATTTATAGCATCCATCTATGAGAGGACATGGAACCAATAATCACCAAAATGGTTCATTTATCAAAGTGTTCAAATAAAGTGTACAATAAATATAGATCCATTTATTGATTTAATAATCCATTACAATCACAGAATATTCATTTTGGTTAGTCCAAATGAAAAATCTGTTTCATTAATAATGAGTTTTTTCAGGTTTCTATATGATGGTTAGTGGAAGTGCAATATTATTCTTAGTATTATATATTTTTGTCATATTGTTAATGAGGAATGAATTGAATGAATTACAGTCGGTGAAGAAATGGTTAAATGAATGCTTCTATATAAAATACATATGTAATGTAGCCTATATTCTAGGGATCATGATCTCTTGAGATAGAACATATAAGATTACTGAGCTATGTAGCAGTACATATATTGATAAAAAAATAAAAATACAAAATACATAAAAATATAATATAGGATCACATTGAGTGTCCCATGGAATCAATATCTCAAGAAATATGTGTCCACAAACAATGGATGATATTTAAGAAATATGTATAATCCATTATTATTCAGCAGTGGTATCTACCTTGTATGTCATGTTATATATCGGGTTTGAGGATTCCGTTTCTTTAATCATGGTGGGAAGAAATCAAGCTAATTTGTTGAAGATGAATTACGCCGCTATAAAAACTATCCTAAAGTACATGAGATGTATAAACAATATCTTTTGGGAGTATGAAGAAGATGGTGATCTTGTTAGGATGGGATATACTAATTCTAGCTTCAAGAAATCTCATGATGAAATGAAATCATAGAAAGTCTATGCCTTTTTACTAAAGAGTGGTCAATGAGGTATATGATTTCGAATCAGTCCATGTTTTTCAATTATACAGAATAATATCAATATATTTTGTATTTTTATGTATCTATGGATCAAATTTGTATATTAAACATTTTTTCAAGCTTGTAATTATAACTATTAGTAAAAGTCATGTTACTGTATACTGTGATAATATGGTGAATGTGGTTCTTGAAAAGAATCTCATCCCACACCATATGACAAAGAATATACTTTAGAAATTCCATCTTTTGAGGTATTTTATTCAAATAGGTGATGTTACAATTAGTAAATTAGACACAAGGGATAAATTTGAATCAAATCTGACTAAATCCACATCTCAGTAGAAACCCAATAGTCATGTGATAGCTTATTGGTTCAAAAAATTTATATGTTTCTTCTATTTCAATTTTATGTGTTGTGAGTTGGTTCCCAAGACCCAACTCTTTTATGAACTTTAATTACCAATACATGTTTATAGATTAAAAAATAAATGTGTTTTTTATTTATATAATAGTGTTGATAATTTTTTATACACTTTTTCACATGGTAATGTCTTTAGAATATATTTCATATAAAAACGTTATAGTATTTCCCATCTATATTGAGATCCTCATAAAACTATGAAATTAATCATAAATAAATTCCATATGTTCAAGATACAACATCTGGATGGGACCCATATGATGCCTGAAAATCTGGTGCAATGACTCATAAGCATTGAGACCTCTTCTAATAAATTTCATAATTGGTGGTGTCTAGTAGATGAGAACATGATGACTGACCTTTCAAAAGAAACACCACATGTTTCAGGAATCAACGGTTGATCCTATCTATAGACATGTATATTAATCCCCAGAATTTTCATTTTTATCAATTTGAAACATTTTCTCTTGTACATCGAGGAATGTAGAAAACAATGGCATTGAATTTGTGATGAGGTAGCTTATTTTGGGTCTAACAGTGGTGGTATTCCATGGGTTCAGTAATCCAAATAGAATTTGTTGTTATCAAGTTGAGGAAGATATATCTCATGGGCCTAGGTTGGACGGTATGGTAGTATGTTTATTAGATCCATGTCCATTGTACAAGATGGTAATTCCAATGAGTAAGGTCCCAAAATATATAAAACAACAATAGGGTGATTAAACATGTGTGCATTATTATTTATGAAATATCACTAGGAAAAGTGATTATATTACATTGAATGTGATTTTAGGGAGTATTCATATCTATATAATTAATTCTCTCCTTAAGTCCCATGATGGCTTTCTGGACTCTACTTTTGGTATATGGGTTACACTCTGTTCTATTGAGATATGTGCATATGGGGTCACATAATAAGTTAATCATTAATTTCCCCCAAATATATTGAATAAGAGTTTAGGATTAAGTGGGCCTTATATACGGTGATCAATGAATGTCGAAGTCTAACCGATCAAAACTAAAAGAAATTTAATTATATTATTCATGTTTAAAATAATTCTTATTGGATTCATTTCTCATGGTATTTGCGACATTAATAATAAAAGGGAAGATGTGAAAATATAATTTTTTTCATTGAACACATGATATTCAATGTTCATTAAATTATTTAGGGAGATTACAGGATGAGTTAATGGTAATTATTTTATCACATAATATTTTAATGTGTTCAATGTTAATGATTAAATAATTTTTAATATTTTGGGTATTTTATTGAGTCATAAGTGTGTAAAAAGTTATAAAATTATGCTTATTAATTTCCTGGGACTAAAGATCAACTTTAAAAAGTAGATGTTATATGTAAAACATCATTTTATCTAATTTTATAGTGACTTCCAATATTTTGATGAAATTAGTGTGATATTCTCTCCCCTTTTCTCATTTTGAGTTCATAGAGAGTGATTCAGAAAGGATGAACATGACAGGATTAATCCTACTTTCTTGAATAAGTCAATGATCTTAACACGATTGTACAGACATTATAATGATATTTGATTTATTATGATTTCACTAAAAAAATATTTATTGAAGATCCAAGATATATGGTTCACATTTTTATAATATATAGGACTACAATCTAGGATCTTTTGACTAACTATACATAAATGGTAAATGAATCAAATTGATCACCTCAACCGAACAAGGTACCATTAACACATTTATTTTATTTTATTTTTCATGATTAAACTGTATTACATAAAATATGTAATGGAATTTTTATAATGGGTTTTTTGGATTCAGTGTCTTTTACATGAATCCAAACCCATAAATTTTAAAATTCACAGGTTTTAAACTATCTCTACACCTCAGTTTCCATCAATACCATCTATAATGATAACAAAAATAATAAACTAGTACCCAATATTTTAATATATTTATTTAATACATTTAATATATACACATTGAAGGACGATAATGGATTACTGTATTTCGATAATATGTACGTAGTATTCTCTATTAAGGAAATATCCACACCATCTCTCAAAAAAATGATCCCCTTTTTTCCTCTTCATAAACAGACCCTATATAAAAAATTTCATCAGAACATGGGGAAAGTAAACAAAAGAAAGAGTGAGGTCACATTGAAATCAAGCGTAAACAAGAGAGATATTATTTTATGATCACATGAAAAAATATTATATGAATAAGGGTCAGAGATAATGAAAATATCTTATAATGTTCTTATCTAACTTGTCAATTTTCATAAACATGACTCATGAGATAACCAATTATCATTCCAAAATACATGATTCAAAAGAATTTAAAACCATCATAATTCATTAGCCTTAAGATCATGTCATAAAATTGTATCACCAGTAGAAGTATTGAGACCATTTCCTTGGTCATGGTTAACTACCAGGAACATTTAATATAGTGGATTATTCCTCATCACATACTTCATGTTGGGGTTCATTCCCATCGGCCTATTTCTTATTTTGGATCAAGCCGATCAACATGTTTTTCATTGTGGACCAACACCATCGACATGTTTACCCTTATTATATCATGATATATAATGCTTTACCCAATGCATTTTATGGATATATAGGTTACACCCATAAATTAATGAAAATCATTCATTTCTGTACCATGAGAACATAAAACGTTAATCATATAAAAAACTGAAAAGAAATTTGATTAATAACACATTTCATCATAGAATTGGATGTGTAAAATTAACTTGTTATATAAACATAATCTCATTTGATACAAAAACCACCCAAATTAATAGTAAATATGGTTCCATTGGATCATATCAATTATAAATATTATGTCACATAAAAGAATGTAATTTTATAATTAATATTATTTTTAAAGGAAAATCACTTGGAACATTTCATAAGGAAAATAAACATTCATTGCAAAAAAACATTTTTAAAATTAGAAACATATATAAAGTTTTTTTTGTTTTTTTTAAATAGACAAGAAATCATATAATGGAAAATTTAAAAAAAATGGTTATTGTAGTGAGAAATGTAGTTCATATTGTACATGTTAAAACAAATAATTATTTTACATTTTCAGTAAAAGACAAAGAAGAATTATTAGGAAAATAAAATTATTAAATAATTTAAAACACTTATTAAAAATTATGTCCCACGAAATATTTTATTTAATTAATCCCTTTTATATTTTGAAAACATTTTTATAAAACTTTTATATTGAATAAAAATGGTTTTTAACTGATGATAGAATTAAATAAAATTATTAATAAAAAATTATTTTTGTCTCTTAAATCCTTTATGTGTAGAAAATGAAGGGATTGAATATATCATCAATAAATAATTATTTTATTATAGTATAAATTTGTTTTATTATAGGAATATCCAAATATTTAATTATTCAAAACTTAATCATAAACTATTCTGATAAAAAATTAGATTGTATCATAAAATATTTACTACCTTGGTCAATTTTGAATTGTAATCCCCATTAGATAATATAATAAAATTTAATTATAAATATAATGATAAGAATTATATTAATTATATTAATTTTCAAATATAATTTTTATACTCTTCATAAAATAATATAGGTGGATAACATAACTTGTGTTCCAAAGAATGAAATTTGAGACAAAAAACTGTAATTCCCAGACCCATGTTTCCTATACTCAGTGCATTATTATATAAAATTGGCATGATATGAGAAATCATGTCCTAAAAGACCGATCGGTTTAGTTTCCATGGAATCAGTAGATACATACATTGGTTTTACATTACATTATGAAATAAAAAACAACAACATTTTTCCCCTTTAAAAAGAATTATATTCCTTAGCTTATCCTAACCGTTCAACTATAAAATACTTCTTCACATCCTAGGAAAAATAAAACAAAGAAAGGGTTGAGCTCAGATTCGTAGTATGGATAAAAATATAGCAGAAACTTACATAATAAGCATAAACATTTTAAGGTATTTTATAAGACTAAAACAAAAGTATTTTAAACTTAAACTTCAGCATAATAAGGAAAATATAAATTAAATAATTCCATTTACTTATTCAAATGGATATTCTACTAGTCAAATAATCACATGTAATATTAAATAGCCAATCTCACAATGATGGAATGGATAATGCTAGACTTCATAACCACATAGTCAAGGCCCCGTGCCTAGACTACAAATAAGATTTTCTCAAGTCCTTCTACCAAGACACTAGTTTTTCTCTTGGGACCTACCGATGCATCAAGGAGCTATAGAGGGCTCCACCCGTCACATACTAAGTCCATTTCATTCCTTATATTAAAAGGTTTAAACAATTCATACACATTCGTACTAAAACATGATTACGAAATGTCAATAATTTATCCATAAACCATGAATGTTATAAAAATATAACATCCATAGTAAAAAATATTACAAAACCATCAATACAATATGAAAAATTTTTATCATAATAAATCAACTTCAATCAAGTTTCAGATAAATCAAAGTATGTTGACATTGATGAAATGAAAAATATTTTAAAGAAATACCTCTTTCTATTTTGAAACCATTTAAAAGTTACATAATTATAAAAGAATGAATTTATTTTGTAAATATTATTATAGTCCTGTAAGGGATGCTTCAAAGGTGTCATAACGGTAGAAAATAGCCTCATTGGTCGTATGAGTAAAAAACATTCTTTCTATAATTTTGTCAGATAGGTCGTAAAGGACCATATTTGGAAAATGATGGAAAGATTATTTTATTAACATATTATAAAAAGTAATACAATGGTATAAATTAATTTAACCCATAGTCAAGGGAATAGTAAAAATGTTTTATAATACATTTTTTTATAAAACACAGATGTCGATGATAAAGTGGTCCCCCGTAGATACTGATGTGTTAACAACCTCGGATAAGTAAAGAGATTTTAAAATTAACCATTACCTTGTACATTTCATTGATCAAGGATAATTTATCCTCCTGTATAATTGTTAAATAATTGATATTAAATTATACAAGAACTATAAGCATTAATAGGATATCATGTATGATCTTCTAATATTGTTTTGTTAATAATATTTCAGCAGTATCATTGTTTTGGTTGTTAACTATTTCATTTTACTTTATATGCTTGGTTATGTAATCCATGTTTGCAATGGATAGGATGTATTTGATTCATATACATAATGATATTAAGTTCTTAAAAATTAATAATAATCATGAAATGAAAATTATTCTGGAATGGTTATGATGGGGAATGAATCTCGCCGCGTTCATGGAGACAGTAATCCGTACGTACGCATGAGTGACAAAATCATCCTATTGATGGTGAAATCATAGACAATTATGTGGTATATCATATATACCAATTCCTTAAGATATTATAATTATTATTTAAATCATGTATACTCATTAGTATACCCATCCAAATAATGATGTGTTTGAATAACAAACTACACCAAGACGTGGAGATGGTAAGCCGTACGTACACACATATATTGACTTTCCATTTATAGGATGGATAGAATAATGAATATGGTTGGTCCATATTTATAATACCATCAAAATATGTATAATGTAATGGAGTTATTATTTTGGAGTGGAAATAAAAAATAAAGTGGAAGTGGATGAAGAAAAGATCTTTGAAGGAGGTGAATAAATTATTACCTCTTCTTCGGGTTCTTCCTTTTGATTTGATCAAAAGGGATCCATAAGTTGGATTTCTAATCACTGTAAGGCCTCTAAGTATAATTGAGGTTAGTTGGGAGGATATTATAAAAGGGTTTGGTCGATCCAAATGGATTTTGAGGAGTGATTTTAATAGAAGTGAAAGTACCTTTTTATAAAATTGGAGAGGGTTACTTTAGGAAAATCTTGAAATAATATTATTTATACAATCATATTCGGTTCATAAGGGCTTAAAATGATTTATTGAGAAGATAAGGGGGTTCTGAGTAGAAAAACTCTAATAAAATGGGGTATATACAGGTTTAGGTCACCATATTAACCTTATCATTTATATTTAATTTTAGTAAAAAGTTTAACTTTTACCACGTTTTCTTGTATTATTATAATAACTTTTTAATAAACATATAGTAAAAAGCCAAGAGAACTCCAAGTGGTTCAGCATTAATATATATAATCTTAATATTTCCTTTGTCTGAATCTTATATATTTATTAATATTATAACAAATAATAATATACTATTTTTTAAAAAAACTCATTTCTGTCAATTTTGACACAATTTTGTAGTTTGTTTTTGGGAAAGTCATAACAACATTATAACATCGAAACAAATATATATAATCAACCATAACATGTCATATAAACTTATAATATTAGTTTAATTCATCACAAGTATCAATTTTTATTTATTTGGATATTTATAAAATCAATTATTTCAATCACTCATTAATAATGTAATTACTACATCATCATTGTGTCATAGATAAATATAAATATTTAACATCTAAAAATTATAAATAAAATACGGTTATGTAGGAAATATTTTAATATTTTTAATGAATATTTATATTATAATTTATCTCATGTATTACCCTATATTAAAAATGTTTTAATTAAAAAAACATTGAATTTAATACTTCTAACTCATCATTAAATAAAATAATAATAAATGTCCTAATCTAATCCATGTAGACCAAAAGGATCATATTTTATTCCTAAGATTGATTTTGGTCAAAATTAACTTAACCAATAGAATTAGAACATGTGTTAGAGTAATTATAATATCATTATTACATTTAATTACCCTATTTAATTATAACCATGGTAAATAAAAGTTAAAAGTTACTATTCACCAAAATTTATTTCCATCTTAATGAACCAGATTTTACTTATTGATATCAACCAAGTCTATTGGACTTTTGATATTAAATTCACAAAAGTGTTAAATTTATGTTTTATACAAATTTACAAATGCTCCTAGAAGGTGGATAAAGGACGGTAAAAAGTTTAATAATATAATTTATGTCTAATATTTTTATAAAATGACATCAATGAATTACATTGAACTTATATAGGTATTATGTATCTATTTTGACTTAAAATAAATTTAAATAAAATAAAAAATTATTTAAATAAAATTTCAGTTTTAAACAATAATGTAGTGTTTTTCACAATTCATTGAAAATCGAAAGTTTTCACAAAAATACCAAAAAATCACCCAAATCTCATTTTGATATTCCGAATCAAAAAATGAAGTTAATTTTGAAAAATAAAATTTATAAAATTTCAAAAAGTGGGTATTACTATTAATGAAGGCTTGTTTGATTGGCCCTGGTGGGTTGAAACTCCTAGTTGCGTACAAAGCAATTTGTTGCATTATTCATAGGGAAAACTACCATGGAATCTTGGGGTGTTATATTCTTCCACCATTAAATAATTTCATCCTCTAAATTTCTAGAATATAACATTAAATAAAAATTTGGGTGGTTCTTCATCATAAGTTCCTCAGGTTCCCACATTGCCTCTTCCATCTTATGGTTTCTCCATAGAACATCTACCAGAAAATTCTTCCAACTTCTCATCACTTGTTCAATAGTATCATAAATCTTGACAGGTTCTTCACAATAAGACAGATTGGGTTCCAGTTCTATTTTTCTCAAGTGAGTACATGCATTGGGTCAGAAATTTATTTTCTCAATAGTGATTCATGGAACACACCATGAACTTTGGAGAGACATGGAGGCATTTCTAAATGATAATGTACAACTCCAATTCATTCTAGAATTTTGAAAGTTTTGATGTACCTGTGAATTAATTTACCCTTCTCACTAAAACTTATAACACCCTTCCACGGAGACACCTTCAAGAAAACAAGATCACCTACTTGAAAATCCAAATCCATCCTTCAGTTATCAACATATCTCTTTTGCCTACTTTGAGCTGCTTTGATGTGGGTTTGGATAATATTAAACATTTCCATTGTTTCCTAAACAAGTTCTGGGCCTATGAGTTTTCTTTCACCAACAACATCCCAACTAGTTGGTGTGCGACATCTCTTTCGGTATAATGCTTCATATGGCGCCAACTGAAAACTTGAATGGAAGCTATTATTATATGAAAATTCTATTAGAGGTAAATATTAATCCCACATACCGTTAATGTCAAGTAAAGAAGATCTCAACATGTCTTTTATGGCTAGAATAGTCCGTTCTGATTGTCCATCAGCTTGAGGGTGGTAGGTAGTGCTCAAACAATGTTCTATATCCATGGCCTTCTGAAGACATATCCAAAATATTCATATAAAATGGGGATCATGATTAGAAAAAATCAAAAGGGGTTCTCCATGAAGTCTTACAACCTCATTAATATATATTCTTTCTAGACGCTCAAGTGGTAAATCTTCTCTTATAGTATGAAAATCTGTTGAATTGGTAAGACAATCAATGATGACCCATATTTTGTCATTCCATCTATGATTATTTCAAATCCCCGTGACAACGTCCATCATAATATCATCTCATTTTCACTCTGGTATGGGAGGAGGTTTCATGACTCCTCTAGGATGTTGTCTTCCAGTTTTCAGTTGTTGAAAAACCATACATCTTGACATATAATCAAGAATCTCTATCTTCATGTTGTCCCACCAAAAATGTTCATTAAAATCTCTACACATCTTAGTGCTACTAGATTTTAAAGTGAAATTGGATATATGAGAATCATCCAAAAATTCCATTTTTGGATTATGTATATCAGGACACCATGTCTCTTCTCAAATTTCAAAATTCCATCTTTATATACGAAGTCACTCAATCTCAAATCATTCACAGCATTAATCTTCTTTTGAAACTCCTCATCATCAGTATGAGAACTCTTTATCCATTCTAAAAACTATTTTTCAGAAACAATTTGAAAAAGTATTGATGTTTCACCTTCCATGGTTATTACCATATCCATCTTTACTATATCCATGAAAATAGTATCTCGTTCAACTCTTATCTTGTTCAAAACTCCATGATCTATTCTGGTCAAAGAATATGTCACATTATTTTCCATCACTGGGTGGTAGTGTATTCTGAAATCATAACCCATGAGTAGTTCAAGCCATCGTATTTTCCTCTTGTTGAGTTCTTTCTAAGAGAAAATATTCTTCAATCTCTTTTCATCAGTATAAATATTTTATTTTTCACAATAGATATTATTTCTTCATATTTTCTAAGTAAAGATTATAGTTTCTAAGTCATGATCTATAGTTGGATTGTTTTTATAATTAATTTTTAGCTATTGTGATGCATATGAAATAACTCTATCATTCTGCATAAGGACACAACCAAGACATTTCATTGATTCATCACTGTAAATAAAAAACCCTTCATTCTCCGATGGTAGATTCAAGAAAAGAGCATTGACTTATCTTTTCTTCAGTTCTTCAAAACATTCTTCACACTCTTTTTTACAAACAAAGTTAACACCTTTACATGTGTGCTTGGTTAGTGGGTTATCCAATCGAGAGAAATTATGGACAGAACGTTGATAAGAACCTGCTAAACCAATAAAACTATGTACCTCAGTTATACTCATCGGTTCTGGCCATTATTGTATTGCTCTTGTCTTATAAGGATCAGCAAAGATTCCATACATAGAGACAATATCTCCAAAAAAAATAAATTTCTAGAAGCCATAATTCACACATTCTAAACATCCCATATAACTCCTTTCTTCTGAGGGGTTTTAGAATAGTGCACAAGTGATATTCATGATCATCATAGATTTTTGAGTATACCAAGATATCATCAATAAATACTACTACAAATTCATGAAGATATTCATTGAATAAACTATTCATTATGTCGCTACTAGAAATTCCATCTTTCCCAACAGTTTTAAAACATTGGGATATCTACTGAAACCATTGCGATAGTATTTCCCAATGGTTTCACAACCCGTTGGTATGTGAGGAATGGAAGTATCTCTATACCAACGGTTCCTAGAGAACCGTTGGAATATATGGCCGGAAATTAATCTATACCAATAGTTTGACTTAAACCTTTCGTATATATATGTAACAACGGTTGATGAACCATTGGTACTGGTGGGTATACCAACAGTGTTCACACCATTAGTATAAATTTTATTCCAACCTAGAGTATACCAACGGTTTCACAACATTTGGCATACTCTGTCCTGTGTACCAATGGTTTCAGAACCGTTGGCATACTCCGTCCTATATAACAACAGTTTTAGAACCATTGTCATACTCTGTCCAACATACTTTTTATAACAACGGTTTAAAGAATAGTTGGTATACATATTCTATCCCCAAAACTGGATATCCTGCATGTAAACAGCCTGCATCCTACATGTGGACAACCTGTATGTAAACAGCCTGCATGTAAACCCCGGATTCCAATGATGTAAACCCCAACCTGTAAAAAAAAAAACCTGCACCTCTCCAATATATTTCCCAACCTGTAAACCCCATCATATTAAACTAAAATCCCACACCTCTCCATGATACAAAATTGTTGTTAAACTGGTCTTCATGATAAATACAAAGTGTTAATAGATTAAAGATAACTGTTTACAAAAGGTATGATAGATGTTGAGAAGATAGTAGTTAGAGTGATTGAAAATCCAAAGGAAAATTTGTAGATATATTAATGAAAATGGTTGGTTAATAGTAACTAAGTGACCATCAAATTCAATGGACAATTCCTTTCCTTTATTCATCCCATTCTAGTAGAAAATTGTTTGATTATTATCCACTTACTATAATAAAGTCTGATAATTCTTAGAAGGTTCAATTTATCCTTCATGAATCACTGAAGATTTCTCCTTTTTAAAATTCCTAGCCATTTTGGGATTTCTGTTTCCAACCATTTTCCACTCCATGAATCATTATCATATAAAGGCCCTTCACCTAAATCTAAAAATTTGTTCTGAAGGGGAACTACCTTGGAAATGGCTCTGCCGACATCACCCACCTTCTAGGCCTCCACATCTTCCATGTTCTGTGAACCTGCATTGTATGCCTATTTTTTTCAAATATCCAAGCCAAAAATACCATATCTGTAGGTCAGAGATGAAGGACCGGATCGCTAACACACTAGTTGACTTCAAGCCATAAAAACATGAAGGAGGATTAAAAACATCAAAAGTGAAGTAGTCATAGGATCTCGATTCCAGCGAAAGTCATAGGACCACCGAAAGAAATGTATTGAATCTGTTTGGTGAGTTTGAACCCACCGAGAGAAATGGATGCCATAGAAAGGGGGACGAATATATTTCTCCCCAATGATTTCATTCACTTTCAAATTTTCCCAAAATTGGGATGAATTTAGTTAATATACAAACTAGAAGACACACACTTTACTTTTGAAGGTTGTATAAATACCGAGAAACTATGGTCCTCAAAATATGAAGAAAATATGATGATCGAAAGAATAGAACACCTTAACGAATTGAAAATGTCCATAAGATTGATTCCATAAGATTGGTTCCAGAGGAATATAAGGTTAACTTCACCTTATGAAGAGAGTTTCAATAAACAAATATGGAAAAAACCTGGTGTAGTAATCACTAGAAGAAACTATGAAATGTAAAATTTAAAATACTTTGCAAGAAATAAGAAGAAAATGTGGTGTTTAAGGCTCTGGAATCTGATGAGAAAATAAATTGAATAAATGTGTGATTACATAAAAAGTAAAATTAGTCTTAGATAAATGCATCAGAAGATGAGATAGGTCAATTAGTATATGTGTGAATTTGGTTGTGTGGCATCAAAATGGATTTTTTAGACCTTTGAAAGTATTCAATGAATGGTGAAACCAGATATGGGTTTTAGAATGTAGGGTTGCTTTGGTATTGAGGAAGAGAACTTGAGTGGTTGTGGTTTACCATTGCAGTTGTCTTCTAGATGGATGGACATGTTTGGGTTCCTAGACTGTGTAATTTATATTAAAATGGGTGGTCCTTATATTTATAATTTTGATCATGAGAATAATAGGTGCTCATGGAAATGTGGGTTGATGTGGTTTTATGTTCAAAATTTCTCTTTTGGTGGAGATCGTGCATGGGAGATTTGGTTTTGGTAGGAAGCACATGGGGGTGCCTAGTTTTCATTAAATGAGAATTACATAGAGTGTTGGTGTTTTTCTAGTGCATGTTGTTACTAGGGGTAAGACCAGTTAGAGGGTGTAGGCTGAGTTTCTTGAGTAGGGAAGAAAACTATGAGTAGGTGGATGACTGATTTCAATGTGATGATATTATAATTGGTATGGATTCCCCAAAATATTAAATGACATTGTCACGTCCATGTAGTGATTGGTGACATCTGAAATAGATTACTATTGGGGGTATTCATCGATAAAATCAGAGAATTCAATTATTTAGTGATAATCATTCAAAAAATAATAATATCTTTATTAGAATAATGGGGATAAATGGATATATGTCTAGATACCCTACTATCTTTTGGACAGATATGAAACATCATAGGGGTTATGATAATGGAGAGTTTTTTTGAAACAACATGGTGGAAACTACACCGTTGACTATTTATGGGCGAGGTCCTCATAGTCATTCAAATATTTAATAATACATTGGGTTTCATTCAAGGATATAGGGAATGAGTGACAATTGATGTTTCATTTGGTTACACAGGTGTAGGAAATATAGACAAGTCTAATTCATTCTTTAGTAGTGGTTGGAGAGTTCAACAAAGTGGTTGATGTTTTTTGGGTGAGTTGATGATCATGAAACTTCTATGGTGGGGAGTGATGTATTTGTTTCAAATATATAATTCATGTTCCATAAGGCTCATAGGTTTGTGGAACTGGCTTTGGAATTGTTTGGGTGGCATTGTGATTTGATTGGTTGGGGTCGTACTGTGATTCTATTGGGGAATCCTTGATGTGTGAAATTACTTTTCATAGGGTGTTTAAATAGAAAATCATTTAGGGTATATGATTGAGCCAATTATGAGCATGGGATTGAGGTGTTTTCGAAAAGAAATATGATGTGTGGGTATTTGAGGTGAGTTTTTGCATGCGATAGGACACAAATGTGGTATTTAGTTAGTAGAGGATTTGACTATTGAACTACACAAGGGTCGGGTACAGATTCCAATAGGTGGGTTTGGGTGGTTTTGTAATGCCTTTAGTAGGTAAGGCATTGAAATGAATTGAGGTGGAAAAATACTGTAGAATAGACATGGGGGCTTAGGGAATGAGTCAGATGGGGATAGACTGACTGAGGATAGCACATAGTGTGGGTTCTTCAGGATTCATGATACATCTATTGTGTGGTATTGGAAATGATAGGTGTGTATAATGTTCGATATGTGTCTAAACATTTGGGGGGTGATCTCTAAAAGGGAAGCATGTATTTAGAAAGATCTCCAAAAAGGGATAAGCTGTGAATTCAAAATTGTGTTGGGTTGTCAAAATCTGGATTTTGATTACAGAAAACTGAAAATATGAAATATGTTTAAAAACAAGGAATTTGTGAATTTTTTTGTTACATGAGAACTGCTCTAAAAGTTTTTAGGGAATGTTTGTAGGAAATCTGAAATCGGTTTTAAAAATCAAGAACTTGTGAACTATTTTTATAACCTGTGAACTGCTCTAAAACTTTTTTGCTCATGGTTGCAGAAAATCTAAAAGATGTTTACAAAATCAAGAAACTTGATAACAATTTTTGTATCCTGTCAACTGATTCAAAAGTTTTCTAATCATGGTTGCATGAATATTTCATTTACAGGTTCAATGAATGAAATTGAGATTGAAGAATTTTTTATTCCATACTCATCTATCATGAAATTTCAAATCGGTATCAAGAGATTCATTGTTTGTGAAGGTATGAATGTGAATCACTATCTTATGGACATCCTACACCGAGTTCGCTCAAGTAGACATAGAATTATTGAATGATGATTCATGGCTAAGTGGTTTGAGTTTGAAAGTGATTTATGTTCCTTGGTTTGAAACAAAATCTAAAGGGGTAGATTTATGAGCTCAAGATATGTTTTGAAGATGTTGAGTACTTAAAGAGATAGTTGATGAAATAAGTTCCATCTAGCATGTGGAATTTGTCTATAGAAGAAGGTATTGATAGGGTTGAAGTAGATGCAGTTAATGTGTTGGTTTTGGTTATCAATACATAAATCATGTTCCAACTCACTTAAAATAAGATTTCATGGATGATTTGAAGGATGTTGAAAAGGTTAAAGATGATTGGAGTTGATTTGAGAAGGATTTGATGTTATTTGTAAGGCTGTGATGTTTGAGCTGAAATGTGAAGCAGACCTTTGTAGGGTACACCCTGATACTTTATTTCATAGGTTCCCAGATACTGGATTTCATACGGTACACCTTGATGCTGTTTTGGGTAGAGGCATAGAAACCTACTAGGGTATGCGTAGATCATTGTAAGGTATAGTAGAATTTCAAGGTAAACTGGACCTTAAAATATTCCTTAATAATGGGCATGAATCTTGTATGTTTCCTTTGTAAAGTCTGCAAAGTTCATAAGGTACAATGATGATTTCATAAGGTACATGAAACATATGATTTGATATTCAAAAGGATCACTGAAGGAAAGAGATACTTTGTAGGGTACAATAGATCCTACCTCAATGGGGAAACAAACCATCCATTTCGGCTCTTAGAGCTTTCAAACTAATAGTTGTTACTCCCCCATTGGGTATACGCACCTTCACACACATGCAAGGACACATAGCCCCTATTCACACACTCGCATGGCGATGAGCATGTGCAAGGGGATCCTTACACATATGCTTAAATGAATATACCAGTCTCCACTCACCTGAGTATGTATTTATATTTATATATATATACATGGGCACACCTATCCCCATATGTGCATAATCATTGTCATGGTTGACTATACATGTAACGGGGGATCCCATCTACTTATACTTACTTACCTACACAAATGCAGGAGAGTCACCCATGACTTGGAGACTCAAAACCAATGATCAGGGATCAACTCACTACAAAAATGATATTAAGAACCTTAAAACACATAAAGGACCCTACATAACCTGTGAAAAACAAACCAACATCATTAAAGCCTTACCTTAAATGGTGAGAACCAAATCCACCCAAAAAAACACAAAACAATCCAACAACCTACCAAAAACATAATATGGAGTTAAAAACATTGAAATCCCCTAAATATATGAGGTGTGAGACAAGTAGTAAGCATAAAATCTTACCTCAGATCAAAGCTGGCGGACTAAAACAATCTGAACCACTTTTGGACTCCTTCATAGATTTTAACTACTCCATGTCAATAGAAACCAGTAAAAGACCTAATTGGCCAATGTGATAAAGAAAATAATATAAAAACTAAACTAAAAAATACTTGTCTCTTGTGACTATACATGTAACTGCCCAACATATAAGAACCACAATGCCACACGGGTCAAATCATGTACTTGCAAGCAAGGGGGAAACAAATCCATGTTTCAAAATGATACTATCAAAAAGTACATTCCCATTAATTAACAATTAATCTTCCTATAAATGGTATATAATTAGTTTTGATTGGGTTCAGCTTAGTTGGTCTTTGTTCAATACAAGTTTGTTTTGGAAATTACATGTCTACACCATTACTAAAGGGTCAGGATAGGCTGTGGTGTAAAGTTATTGTGGTATGGAAGGATGAAAAATTTATTAGAAGTGATTCCAACTAATATTCAATGAAAAAAACTTCCAAGACGAGCATAAAAAATCTAGATCTTAAGATCTCTTAGATATTGAGTAGGAAAAATTGTTAGTGATTGAAAATGAATCAACATTCACTAAGCTGGTATGTATATGTCAAATCATATGAGTAATATAAGGCTTAAGGCATGAAGATTTGTGATGAAGCTATGACTAATGATGTACTCATGGACCATTCTTATGATTTTTCTCAGCTATATATTTGTGGTTAGTATGACGTCTTTGGAAAATATAGGTTTTACATGAACATGGAAGGGGAGTTATTTAATTCCTCATTCAAGAGGAGGGAATAAATCATTTAGCTATTAGAAGATGAACTATAAGCACCTCCATGGGTGATAAACCATTTCTTAAATTAATTATTTCTTCAAATAAGAATCCTTATGTATATAAAGACAATATTAAGAGCCTCCATAGACCCTTACACACTAACATGATTATTCGATCATAGATTTCCAAGGGATATATTACAACTATGTTCCATGGTAGTAATGGAGTCTAAGGATGGTAAATGAATGTAAATAGATTAACATAGTAGACCTATAGATATGGTGTTCACAAGCCGCATGGGTTTATATAAAATTCTTTAGTAATTTTATGGAAATGAAATCACTCTATCCCTAGGTGTCCAAGTGGATAATATATTGATTGGGATATGAGTGGTCTAATATATGTCTTATAATTTGGATGATATGTGTATGGACTAGATGAGGGTTTAGATCAAGTAAAATGTTCTTAAGAGGATTGGGCCTTATCTTGATAGATGTGGGATTTGTATGTCAAGTGTTTGACGTGGAAATACTTATGAGGATGGATTTGAATATTGGTGGGTTCTTATAGTGGGATAGTCCCTCATAGTCTATAAAATGTATTATGAATGGTTTTACTCCGTCTAATGATTCTGAAGTTCATATAAGGAGATAAATAATGAGATGATAGTGTGAGTATTGGGTATTGTCGGACATATTGGAATTATAATGCCAAGAGGATTGGTGTGTTATTGGGGATAGGGTATAATACATGATTTTAATGAGGATATTGACCAGATTCTTGAGAATATAATTAATCAATGGTTCATGCCGATAGATGACTATAGTGTGTGGGATGAGGATTATTGGATAATCCTTGAGACATGAGTCTATACTATGTTACTGAGAGGATAGAATATGATATGTTTGATATGATTGGGTGGGTTTCCAACCCATGCGAGGAGGATATGATGTATGGAGACACATAGGGTTAAATATGCTATCTCTTGGAGACATTTGGGGTTATTTTATGACTCCAACATACTCCAGAAATGTTCTCACATAATGTTTTAGAAAAACAATCCATCTCATGGAAGACCCAAAAGATACTATAGATGCCAATTTTTCCTCACACAAACAAGTGAGAAACCTCACCAATTAACCATAAAGAAAAAAGAGAGATTTCATAGTCAATTAAGGGGGGGGGAAACAAACTAGTAACTACATAATCAGACAAGTTACCACATGGACAAGAATTAAAATTCATGATCAAATAAGTGACACCGTGAATAAAATTATAATTTAAAAATGTAAAAGGCTCTAATCACCCTCATGAAACCTCCAACCCTAATAATACACAAAGGGTTTTATAAATTTGGGACCCTATAATAGATATCTCTCAAATAATTAATGTTCTTTAGAATTTAAAACAAACTTGAAAAGGAGAGAATGGGGCCTGAAAATCCACCCTATAAGATGACTCCCAAGGATCTCATTATATAATGAAAATAGCTTCACGTCAGATGAACAAGGTTCATAACCATGAAACATCCTTAAATAACAAAAAAATACACTCTTATGTGAGATGGCTCTCAAAAAAGGGTAAATCCATTAAAAAGCATCACATCGAAGAAGAGAAACGATATAATAAAATAGTGTAAACTCAAACACATTGTATAAACAGAAAGGAAACAAGAAAAGAATATAAATATGGAAGGTCACCCCTCAATCAAATTTGGATACTGATTATAATACACATTTTTGAGTCAAATTTAATATTTTGACTTCTATATTATGTTTTGGAAATCACAAGTCTTTTTAATCGTATCGTACTAACTCTGTCAATCGTATCGTGCTGACTCTGTCAATCGTAACGTACTGACTCTGTCAATCGTACCATACTGAATCTATCAATCATATCATACTAACTCTGTCAATCGTACCGTACTGACTATGTCAATCGTATCGTACTGACTATATCAAATGTATTGCATTGACTCTTCTATTCATATGTTCATTACTTGTTTTGGTACTTAGACAAAAACACTTGTTTCATATGAATCGTACCATTTCTTATCAATATATATCATGTTTTAACCAATACGATGTCGTTGAGTTTGTTACAAACTAATCAAAACAATGTCGTGCTTTCTGTTTCAATATGACCGTTATGATGCCAGGTGTCCAAGTCCCTCCGAGTTTTTTGGAGAAATAGGACCGTTGGAGGAGTTGTGACTGTTGGAACCTGAGGCCTATAAATAGGAGGTCATTTGAAGCTGAGAGAACAACATGAAATAGGGAACGAATGAGACGTTGTGGAACAACTGTGATACTTTGCTTCAATCAAGATTCTAGAGAGAGATGCTGTGAATTATCTCATCTGCTTTGTGCGTCCGATCATTGTATCGAGGGCTTTCACGTAATTGAAAGAAAGAGGTGTCGATTACCTACAAAATCGAGGGCTGCCGGGGATAGGTAGACAGACGTGCCGATCATCGTATCGAGGGCTGCCAGGGATAGGCAGAGAGACGTGCCGATCATCGTATCGAGGGCTGCCAGGGATAGGCAGACAGACGTGCCGATCATCGTATCGAGGGCTCACCAAGGTGTTGGTGAGACAGACCTTTTATCCTAGGTGAAAGGATAACCCTTCTATTTGTGTTAAAATAATTGTAATTCATTTACATTTCCGCTTTTACTTGTATTAGAAAGGAATTTGTATTGTTTCCTTTCTTCTTTACATATTCAATTGTAATTGTTTCAATTACAATCATTCTATTACATATTGTATTGATTGATTCTATATGCTTTAAGGTAGAATCATTCATCTTTTTATTACTCTAATTATTGTGTTCATCTTGAATACAATTGTTTTACATTAAATTAGTATTACATTACATCATACCTTTTTATATTCAATACAATTGTGGGTGTTTGTATTTGTATTATTTTAAGTTCATTTAAACTAATCTCTTAGTTGCTAAAACTCAAAGGTTTTTAAACTTACAATTCACCCCCCCCCCCCTCTTGTATTGTTCCATCTAATAGATATACATATCTATATATTCGATCCAACAATTGGTATCAAAGGAGGTTTTCCACTGATTTGTATTACTAGCTTTATTTCTTTTATATTACTATCTTAAATACTTACTACACTAACGTGTGGAGTGGAAAATTTTTTGTTGTATTAGATGGAAGGAATGAATATTGGGTCAATAGACAATCTGAATCCTTCTATACCACCAATAATTGATTGAATTGACTATGAGTATTGGAGAGATTGTAAGAAAAATTCGTTATTAATACTGGTGTAGACAACTTTATAATGCTTACTGGAGGTTACAAAATTCATGACAAAGAAGTTAGTACTTTCACTAACCAAGAGAAGCAAGAATATCAACTGAATTACAAGGTACACAATACTTTATTATGCTCTATGACCAGGAATATATATAGTCAGATATCTTCATGTGAAGCAGCCAAATGTATTTGGAAGAAATTAGAAGTCACTCATTTTGGTACATCCAAGGTTATAGAAACAAGGAGAGCAATGCTTCGAGCAGAGTATCATGGATTTGTTTTTCCTTATGGAGAGCCAGTATGTAAAGTGCAACAATGGTTTATGACGATAGTCAACAATTTACAATCTATGGGAGAAAAAGGTCTTGATGATAAAGCTCTTGTTGATAAGATTATAGATATAATTCCAAATGAATGGGAGTCAAAAAGGACCGTTATTGATGAAAATATAAAAGTTTCCCAGATTACTCATGATGAACTCTTTGGAACTCTTCTACAGCACGAGGCAAGAATGAAGAGAGATGTTGATTTCAACAAGAAGAATAATGGGAAGGGAAGTGTAGCCTTTGCATCTAAACCTAAAATTCCTGAAAGGCTTACAGGGTCTAAATCCAAGAAAGTTGTTATATCTGATTCAAGTGATTGTAATCTTTTGGATAATGAGTTATCCAATCTTGCTAGAAGGATGAACAAGATTGTGGGAAAGAAAGACTTCCAATATAGATTCAAAAAAAAGATAGGAAGGATAGGAAGGATTCAGAGGTAACATGTTATGAATGTAAGAAAGCAGGACATATAAGACCTGATTGTCCTTTAATGAAAAGGAAAGATAGAAAGGAGAAACACTCTGAAAGAAACCGGAAAAGGTTTTATAAGACAAAGAAATTATTGAAAGCAAATGATACGTGGAGTGCAAGTGGTAGTGATTCCTCAGATGATTCTTCAGAATTTGACTCCTCAGGATAAAGGAATATCGGACTTCTAGCCAGGTTACCAATTGAAGATCATTGTCTCAAGGCTAAGGTACATAATGCTGAAGCTATTAAAAATGTCTCCTTAAATGAAAATTGTACTGATAGTAGATATTATGAATCTTCAAATGATGAATCTTCATCATCAGAAGATGACACTTTACCTACTTTTGAATAAGTATCTAGATTTTCTAAATTACTTGAAAATGAAAATTCTAAAATCAAGAAGAAACTTGAGAAAGCAAATTCTATAATTTCAATCTTGACTAAAGAAGTATCGGATCTTTCTAAAGATCTTGATGTTAAAACTTCTGATTTTGAAAGTATTTTAAAAACCCTTGAGAATGTTAAATCTGATAAGGATAAACTTTCTAAGGATCTTGAAACTGTAATTTCAAAGAAAAATATCTTAGAGCCTAACTCTAGTTCAAATTCAAATGTTTTGGAAGATAAGAATTTGGTTTTAAAACTAAAGTCAGATATTTTATCCTTGAAAAAATGTTTGTCAAACTTTACTCATGGGAAGGAAAACTTTGACAGGATGTATTCTAAAATTAGACCTTTGAGAAATCGTTTTGGTCTTGGTTATACATATTCCAAACCGGTTTTTAGTAACAACTATTTTGTTCCTCAAAAAACTTCTTTCTGTTCTAAGTGTCAATGTGGTGGACACTGGAGAAGAGATTGTTCTCTTAACAAAAATCAATCTTTAGGATTTCATAAAGCTCATTTTTCAAAACAAATGTGGATTCCTAAAATTCTTTTTTGTGATGAAGGTTACCTTGTGAATTTTAGAAATGATAAGTGTCTTGTTCACAATTCCAAGGATGAGTTCATTCTATTTGCCCATAGGCAAGAGAATGTTTACACTATTAACTTAGAAGACCTTAGGAGCGAAAACTGACCCTGCATAAGTGTAATAGAAGACCAATCGTGGCTATGGCATAGAAGACTAGGACACTGTAATCTGAGAAACCTTTGTAAACTATCAAAGAAAAGACTTGTAAAAGGGCTACCGGACCTTAGATATGATTCTTCAAAAGTCTGTGATCCTTGTCAATTTGGAAAGCAACATAAAACTAGCTTAAAATCAATTAATGAAGTTTCAACTTCTAATGCATTACAGCTAGTGCATATGGATCTTTTTGGTCCTTCACAATCTGAAAGCATTGGAGGCAAATACTATGTATTTGTTTTAGTTGACGACTTTACTATATTTACATGGGTCTACTTTCTCAAAAAGAAATCTAAAGCCTTTTCCTATTTCAAAACTTTTAGAGCCCAAGTTAAAAATGAGAAAAACCTACCATGGATAACTATTCATAGTGATCATGGTGGTGAATTTCAAAATTAAGATTTTGAAACTTTTTGTAGTAAGAAAGGTATTACACACAATTACTTAGCTCCAAGAACTCCTCAGCAAAATGGTGCTGTTGAAAGAAGAAATTGTATTCTTCAGGAAATGACTCGAACCATGTTGAGTGAATACTCAATTGCTATGCACTTTTGGGCTGAAGCTGTTGGTACTGCCTGTTATACTATAAATCGTGTTTTAACTATACCATTTCTTAATAAAACCCCTTATGAGTTATGGACTGGCCGAAATCCTAAAGTTTCATACTTCAATGTTTTTGGATGCAAAGTATTCATTTTGAATACAGAAGATAATCTACACAATTTTGCCCCAAAATCTGATGAAGGAATCTTTCTAGGCTATTCTACAAACTCTAAGGCTTATAGAGTTTTCAATAAAAACACATGTACTGTTGAGGAAATGGTACATGTAAAATTCGATGAAACTGATCCTTTTGTTTTCAGCCAACCCAATCCTACATCCTCGGATGTGTTTTCTAAAAATGTTTATCAACCATTATTAGAAGATCATTCTGATAAGGAAAATGTTCAAGAAAGTATTCCTAAAACATTTAGCACAAAATATTTTCTACCATATGTTGATGAACAAGTTTTACAAAACCCAAATCAATTGTTTCTTAGAAATCATCCATGTGATAACATCATTGGTGATGTAAATCAACCTGTAAGGACCAGAAATTCCTTAAGAAATAAATAGAACATCTTGCTTTTCTTTCCCAATTTGAACCTAGAAGTCCATGTGAGGCCTTAGGTGATGATGATTGGATCAAAGCAATGCAAGATGAACTAAATGAATTTGAAAGGAATCAAGTATGGACTTTAGTTGATAGACCTAAAGAAACAACTGTGATTGGTGTAAAATGGGTTTTTAGAAACAAATGTGATGAAAATGGAATCATTTTAAGAAATAAAGCAAGAATTGTTGCTAAAGGCTATAATCAACAAGAGGGAATAGACTATGAAGAAACATATGCTCCTGTAGCTATACTTGAATCTATTCGTATTCTATTAGCCTTCGCAGCATTTTTCAATTTCAAACTATTTCAATTGGATGTCAAATATGCTGTTCTAAATGGTGTTGTTCATGAAGAAGTTTTTGTCAAAAAAACCTCCTGGTTTTCAAGACCCAAAACATCCTGATCATGTTTTTAAACTTACCAAAGCTCTATATGGTCTTAAACAAGCCCCTAGAGCATGGTATGATAGACTTACATGATTTATTTTACAAAACAATTATACAAAAGGTACAGTAGATCCAACCCTTTTTATAAAAATGGAAAATAAAAATGTTTTGATTGTTCAAATCTATGTTGATGACATCATATTTGGATCAACTCATAAATCCTTAACTGATTCTTTTTCAAATTTAATGAAATCTGAGTTTGAAATGAGTATGATGGGTGAGTTAACATTCTTTTTTAGGTTTTCAAATTTCTCAAAAACCAGAAGGAACTTATATATCTCAACATAAGAATATATAATATTTACTCAAAAAGTACGGATTTGACAAAACTAAAAGTATTAGCACTCCAATTGGTACCTCAAATACTATTGATCTTGATGAAACTGGGAAACCAGTAGATCAAACAATCTTTAGAGGTATGATAGGAAGTTTGCTATACTTGACAGCTAGTTGACCAGACTTGATGTTTTCTGTATGCTTATGTGCAAGATACCAATCTAATCCAAAAGAGTCTAATTTAAAATCGGTAAAGAGAATCTTTCGGTATTTAAAAGGCAATATGGAATTAGGTCTTTTTTACTCTTCTGGGAATGATTTTGTTTTAAAAAGTTTTTCAGATGCTGAATTTGGCGGTTGTAGAATGGATAGAAAAAGTACATCTAGAATATGCCACTTCTTAGGAGATTCCATGGTTTCTTGGTCCTGCAAGAAACAACACTCAGTAGCACTATCCACTGCTGAAGCTGAATATGTAGCAGCTGGATGTTGTTGTGCTCAAGTATTGTGGATGCAGCACACACTCACTGACTATGGATTGAGTTTTTCCAAAACTCAAATTCTTTGTGATAATACAAGTGCCATAGCTCTTAGTAAGAACTCAGCACATCACTCTCGTGCAAAACACATAGATGTTATGCATCACTTTCATAGAGATCACACACAAAAAAGGAGATATTATTATACAATTTATCGGAATGTAAGAACAACGTGCTGACATTTTTACAAAACCATTACCTTCCGATAGATTTGAGTTTATAAAACAGAAGCTAGGAATGATTACATTAAAATAATCATTCATTTCTACTTCATGTTTTACAATTCTCCTAACATTAAAAAACTCCCTTTGAAAGGCGGAGGACATTTCTTTCTATGTTTTTATGTTATTTTTTATCTTACGTTCTTTAACTATTTACTCACTGGATGTGTGTATTCATTTTTCTGTTTATCGTATTGACAGTTTTATCGTATCTTTTTTTTCTGTTTACTGTCTTGACAATATTATTATTTATTCCTTCGTATCTACCAATGATGGTAATGAATTTCTTTTCCATCGTATCGACCGATGACGGTAATGAATTTATTTTCTATTGTATCAACCTATGATGGTAATGAATTTCTTTTCCATCGTATCGACCTATGATGGTAATGAATTTCTTTTCCATCGTATCGACTGATGATGGTAATCAATTTCTTTTCCAGCATACTGTCCGATGATGGTAATCAATTTTCTTTTCCATCGTACTGTCTGATGATGGTAATCAATTTATTTTCCATCGTACTGTCTGATGATGGTAAAAAAAAATTCCATCATACTAACCGATGATGGTAACAAGATTGTTTTCCATCATATTTCCATTTCATGGTAATGAGATTGTTTTCCATCGTATTGTCAGTTCATGGTAATGAGATTGTTTTCCATCGTATTGTCAGTTCATGGTAATGAGATTGTTTTCCATCGGCATGTCGTTTGATACCTCTATTTATTTATTTCGTACGGTTGTGTATCCTTTAATCCTAAAACCAACAACTACCTTACGTTCTCTGACAGATAATTTCCATTTTTTTACTATTTTTTTCCTTTTTCCTTTTTAATCCTAACCATTGATCTGTTTTCCTCTAATCCTGACCGTAGAAGATCAACGGTCACCCCTTTTCACCTATAAATATCACCCCTCCCCAATCCCACAATGGTTTTTCAGGTTTTGAGACGAAGCTATGCTCCACCAGTTTTAAATCATCATACGATCTTTCACCGGCATCATCTTTATGTCTCAATCCTCTGCTAACACTCCAGCCAAAATGTCTTCAACGACTTTTACAGAGAAAGACTTTAACAGAGAAAGGTTAGTTTCTTGGGACTTTTTTGATTCATATGATTCCACAATAAGAAGAATCATTCTCTTTCAATTATGGGAACATTTGTGTGTTGAACGACCTGTTTCTCAAGATCCGGTTCTCTTTGATGAAGTTTGTCAGTTTTATAAAACTGTATCTTTCGACAAAGACATGACTATCAATTTTGTTGTGTACGATAGAAAGTTGTCTATGTCTGTAAAACAAGCGGCTCATTTTCTGAATGTCCCAATAGAAGGGGATTATTTCAGTCCATCACATAAACTACCAGAAGAGGTTGTTACGTTTAATAGAGAGAGTGCTGAAAAGTCTTTGTTTGTTATTAATGAAGAAAAGAGAAAAGTGTCTCATCTTTCTCCGGACAATCGGATTGTCACTTTGTGGATGCAAGGTTTAGTTATCCCAAGGAAAGGGGATAGAGAAACTCTGAAAGTTTCTGATATATTTATGCTTGACTATCTTGTGAATATGAGAAAAGTGAATCTTATGGGGTATGTTTTTGAAACCATTAAGAATGTCAAGACAGGAGGGATTAAGTCCCAAATGATTATGTATCCAGCCATCCTTACGAAGTTCATTCTCGAAAGTATGATGTTTTGTAACATTCCTTTGAAAGGAAACCCCATAGATTTGAAGCCCTCTTGGATTGGAAAAAGTACTCTAAAGAAGTTGAATGTTTGTTTTGATCAGAATTCAAAACTATTTTTCAGAGATGTAGAAGATGAATTGGCTCAGAATCAATCGGCACCTATGCCAGCCAAAGAAATTCAATCTACTAGTGTTACTCAAAAGTCTGATCCAAAAAATATTTTAAAGCCTAAGAAGAATCCAAGGTACAATAAAGAGGTTGTAGCCAAATAGAGAAAGGATAAGGAACAGAGAAAGGAAGGTGATCCAAAGTTCGGACTTGACCCGTCTGAGGCTTTTGCAGAAAGAATAAGGGTAGAAGAAACCCTTAAGGCTGAAAAGAAAAAGAAAACTGTTTTGAAAATAAAGGCTCAAGACTTTGATATCTCTAATGTTTTGAAAATGGTTGGGGATGCTAGTGCTCAACTGACGGAAGAAGTGCACCAACAGCCCATCGTACAGAGTCTCCCTGAGAAAGGAAAACAAAAAAAAGTGATGGAAGAGATAGAAGAAGTGGAAGAAGAGGAAGGATATTTTCTTTTAGAATTTCTTCAATGTTCGAAGAAGAGTAGAGAGGAATTGGTTCAAAAGCTGAGTGAAGGTGTTCAACAATCCCCTCATACTGATCAAGCACGAACACCGGATAGATCAACTCCTCAAGAAAATCAAGGTGCTCAATCCTCTCACACAGATAAAGTTGTTGTCATTAGTGAAAAAGTGGAGGAAGAAAGAAAGCAGAAAGAAAAAGCAAAACGAAAACAGCCCGTTGTAGATTCGAGCCGATCGTATGAACTAGCATCGTACGATGAAGATACTGATTCAGAACATACAATCTCTCTCAAGAAGAGTGATTACATTGTTCATGTTTTAAGAAGGGTTGAGAAGACCATTCCATATTTTCCGAGGCTGGAAGGTAAGATTGATTTTATTACTGACAATCAAAAGAAGAAGTTTGGTTCTGTGAAGGAGTTGAGAAAGAAATTTTTGTCAGTTGAAGCCAATTTGAAAGTTCTTTCAGAAAGTTCGGTTGCTCATAAGAAGGCATGTAACAAGATGACCAAGTGGTCGTATAAAATAGAGAGCTAAATCAATGATCATGATATAACAATTGAAGATATAAGAAGGTTGTCAAATGAGCTTGCAGTTTCTTTCAATAAGCTTGACAAAGAAACGGTTGATAGGTTGAATCTTTTGTCTTCTCAAAGAGCCAATGTTCCTTCAGTGAAGGACTTGAAAGAAAGAAAGAATGATTTTCAATCTGATTTCTCAAAGGTTTCATCTTTCAAGGATGAAATGGTTTTGTTGAAGAATCAAAATTCTGTGTTATCCAAAGATAACAAGAATCTGCAAAACAGAATTGATACCCTTGAAGAAGTAATCAGAGTCCAGAAGGAGACTATCAAGAATCAAGATCAGATTTTTGTGGACCAACAATAGCTTCTCAGAACTCAGGGTGAATCAATTTATGAAGACAAGAAGGAGATAAAAAAGATGAATAAGGTTCTTCATGAGTTGATCAAAAAGGATAAAGAAAGTGAAAACAAGTGACTTATATTTTGTTCTCATGTTTATTATTGTTTGTTATCCTAATGAAATCTCTTTTATCCATTGTCTTGTGTTTATTTTCTAACTCCTTCAAACAATTCAAGATTACCCCTTTCATTTTGTAAATCACAAAGGGGGAGAATGTTTACAATAGGGAGAATGTTTTATAAAGGGGGATAATGCTTTACAACACTCTTAAGGAAAATCTACGAATACAATCCTTAGGAAAGTACATACCTAAGGGGGAGTTAGTTGTATTCAAATTCATATTCAGAAGAATTTCCAATAACTCATGGGGGAGATAAGTTTTTATTGTTATATTTTCATTATTTTTTGTGATTTCCAAAATGGGGGAGATTGTTGAGTCAAATGTAATCTTTTGACTTCTATATTTTGTTTTGGAAATCACAAGTCTTTTTAATCATATCGTACTGACTCTGTCAATCATATCGTGATGACTTTGTCAATCGTACCATACTGACTCTGTCAATCGTACCGTACTGACTCTGTCAATCGTATCATATTGAATCTGTCAATCATATCGTACTGACTCTGTCAATCGTACCGTAATGACTATGTCAATCGTATCATACTGACTCTATCAAATGTATTTCACTGACTCTTCTATTCATATGTTCATTACTTGTTTTGGTACTTAGACAAAAACACTTGTTTAATATGAATTGTACCATTGCTTATCAATATATATCATGTTCTAACCAATACGATGTCGTTGAGTTAGTTACAAACTAATAAAAAACGATGTCATGCTTTCTTTTTCAATATAATCGTTATGATGCCAGGTGTCCAAGTCCCTCCGAGTTTTTCGGAGAAATACGACCGTTGGAGGAGTTGTGACCGTTGGAACCTGAGGCCTATAAATAGGAGGTCATTTGAAGCTGAGAGAACAACATGAACGAGAGAACGAATGAGACATTGTGGAACAACTGTGATACTTTTCTTCAATAAAGATTCTAAAGAGAGATGCTTTGAATTCTCTCATATGCTTTGTGCGTCCGATCATCGTATCGAGGGCTTTCAAGCAAGGGAAAGACAGAGGTGCCGATTACCTACAAAATAGGGGGCTGCCGGGGAAAGGCAGATAGACGTGCCGATCATCATTTCGAGGGCTGCCGGGGATAGGCAGAAAAACGTGCCGATCATCGTATCGAGGGCTGCCGGGGACAGGCAGACAGACGTGCCGATCATCGTATCGAGGGCTCACCAAGGTGTTGGTGAGAGAGACCTTTTATCCTAGGTGAGAGGATACCCCTTCTCTTTTTGTTAAAATAATTGTAATTCTTTTACATTTCTTCTGTTACTTGTATTAGAAAGGAATTTGTATTGTTTCCTTTCTTCTTTACATATTCAATTGTAATTGTTTCAATTACAATCATTCTATTACATATTGTATTGATTGATTCTATACGCTTTAATGTAGAATCATTCATCTTTGTATTACTCTGATTATTGTGTTCATCTTGAATACAATTGTTTTACATTACATTGATATTACATTACATCATACCTTTTTATATTCAATACAATTGTGGGTGTTTGTATTTGTATTAGTTTAAGTTCATTTAAACTAATCTCTCGGTTTCTAAAACTCAAAGGTTTTTAAACCTACAATTCACCCCCCTCTTGTATTGTTCCATATAATATATATACATACCTATATATTCGATCAAACACACATGTCCTGCAGTTATTGGGTTTCACGTAAGCAAATGTGGAATCAAAAAACATTGATTCAATGTTCAGGTGAACTGAATGATGTATTGTTGAATCACCCTCCTTTGGATAATTTTGTAAAGGAATGAATCATCAATAGAGATAAAATAATTCATATTAAACATTATAAATGACTGGTATATAGTTTGAATGAGTCATAAATACTAATAATATATCATAATTAACCTGAATTCAAGCTTACTGAGAGTTAGAATTGATGCTTACACAGCAAAAGGGGGATTTGCAAGCGATCATGGGCGGGGATCTGTGAGTGGTGAGTGGGAGTTGGTATGGGAGGAGGGGAACTCAAGGGGGATGAGAGCAGCAGCAATGATGGGAGGAGTGGAAAATCTTTGTAGGTTTTGGTTAACTATGGCTTGAAGGGGGATGCATTAGTGCCGATGAGTGGGGAGCAGCGAGTGGCGAGTGGCGAGCGGTGAGCGGTGAGCGGTGAGCGGTGGTCGGGATGGGAGCGACGTCAAGGGGTGGTCTGTATGGGAGTCGTGGTAAGGACACGAGGAGTTTGTGAGTGGCGCCAAGGGTTTAGAGAATTGCATCTTAGGGATAAGAGAAGTATCCCGATCGTGAAGTGATTTTAGACAGATATATCCCAACGGTTCATTTGAACGGTTGGGGAAAACCAGTCCATATGACTAATATTCCAACGGTTCATATGAGTTGTTGGCATAGGGTCCTTTTCCCAAAGATATGTTAAAACTATTGGGAAACAAGCATTGGTATAGGTGGAATTTCCACCAGTGTATCGTTGAAAATAGAGGGTGCATTAGTCAGTCTAAAAAAATCACTATAAACTCGTAATGCCCATACATGGTTCGAAATGCTATTTTCAGAATGTATTTTTTCTTCACACACAACTGATGATATCCAGATCGAAGGTCAATCATTGAAAAAAAATATTGAGCTCCATGAAGTTGGTATAAGGAATCTACAATGCGAGGTAGGGGATATAAGTTCTTTATTTTTATAGAATTGATCTCCCAGTAGTCAATGTACAATCTCATATAGAGATCTTTATTCTTAACAAAAAGAACAGTGGCTCCCCATAGAGAAACACTAAGGTGAATAAATACTTTATTACTCAATTACTTTACTTTTTTCTTTAGTTACACTAATTCCATATTGCTCATAATATAAGGGGTCTTCGATATGCACCTCAGAATAGGAATTAAATCAATAGGAAACTCAATTTATCATTCTGGAGGATGTCCAGGTAAATCCTTTGGAAACACATCAAAATATTCTTTTCCAATAACAAAATCCTCTATTTGACCATTCTTTTCCACACCCATAGTTATTTCATTCTCTTCCACCCCAATAAATGAATTTATTACAGCTACAGGGGGTGGATCTAGATAAGAATCTGGTGGTGATGTTTCTTCTATAAAGATAAGGTACTCATTATCATCATCGAAAATTGTATCCTCCTACGTATAATAAATCATCACATCATTGTCTAAAAGCCAATCCATACCAAGAATTATATCAAATTAAATCATGTGTATGAAGATGAGATAAGAAGATAAAAAGCATTTATATACCCTAATGGCGGCTGATTCACAAAACATTGTTGTAATGATACTTACCTTAGGAGTTTTGACTGAAAACTCCCTCGTTATGTTAAATTGGAAATATCTAATTTTCATAGAAAACTGGGAAAAAATAAAATAATGAGATGATCTAGAATAAAATAAAAAAATTCCTAAACATGAGAAACCATTAAATTACCTACCACCACATCCTTCGAAGCTTCAACCACAGCAGTAGTGATCACATAAGCTTAGCCTTTCTCCCTTGTCCTTTTCTGAGGTAAGTTTCCTTGGTGCATATGACATTCATTGGCATAATTCCCCATTTCTTTAAAATTGTAGAATTTAACATTTACAGCCTATTTATTTTCATTACAAACACAAGCTTGGTGGCCGTTTGCGCCACACTTGTAACAGATGCCCATTCTCTTCAAGTAAGTACTATGGTATTTCTTCCCAAATTTACCGCATGATCCATATTAATCTTTTCCCATCATCCCCTTATATCCATCTCCAGAGTTTTTAATAGATTTCCTCTTCTCTCTTCTTTTATGGTTGGGGCCGAAGCCTCATTTATTATTAAATTAAAGAAAAGACCTATTTTAACTGGGTTGTGGGAGACCCATTACATAGACCAAAGACCCAGTGGTATTTTTATCCCATTACATGGCCTGTAGGCCCATATTTTTGTCCTAATGCCCATTCTATGAATAGTAATTCTATAGTACCTTTCAGTTAGAGTACCGCACAATACCCTACCACTACTACAGTACACTGACGCCGATATAGTTCCTACCACTGCTGTAGTGCTGCCACTGCTACAGTACGCTACAGTATAATGGGAAGGATTGTGTGACTAATTCTAGACAGAGAAATGGTTTTAACCCATCAAAAAATTTGTCAATCTTACTCCATGGGCTATGTATATAATTTGATGTATGCCTTTCTATCCTTGTAAAGTTATCCAATTATTTTATGAAATTTTCATCTTCCTTTAGCCTTAGTCCCAGAAATTGTCTTTCCATATCCAATCGATGGTCATGAGGAAAGTATTTTTTTTATAAATGATCTTTAAACTCCCCTATTATATATTTGATACATCTTTATCTTTCTTTATATTTTTAATTAATGACCACCAATGAGCTGCATCTCCAATGAGGCAATAAACTTCCATGATAACTTTTTCCCTTTCGCTACTCCCCAAAGCATGAAATATTTTCTCTAAGGAACTTATCCATTATATATCTACAAATGGATTAGTATTCCCCCTGAATTTTGGTGTTTTTTGCCTCATGAAGCCATCTAACATTGATCCTCTGCATTGCGGGTCAGGGTGCTTCATACGGATAAGGTTATTATTCATAACCTAAGTGAGTTTCCATAGTATGGTTATGAGCTGATTGGCACTAGTTGCATCACCAATTCTGCTATAATTATCTTGAGTAGGAGGAAAATACCTACATGGATTGTGTGTGATGATACAGTTTTCATTCCATCAACTTCGAACCATTTCTAAACAATGGGATATACTAGATTAGTTTTTTAATCACAATATATAATTCAATATTTTTATAACACTTAAAATAAATTGAACAGTTTATAGATATAATCCATAATCATAAAAATGTTTTCCATGAGGAGGTATGTAATCATAAATCCTTCATAATGGTTTATAATTAAAATGTAAATTATGCTAAGCATATCCCTCATGAGTGTCATAACCAAAACTGTAGCAAGGCCTATTGTCGTGTACCGTGATAGACCAAGGCAATTACAAAACACTGTGTTGGAGTTTTCAGTCCTAGGTACATCAATGCCAGAGCCAGCTCTACCTATTAATATCCAGAAATGGATGTATTGACCAGAAAACTCACAAAATCTTACATTACCGAAATTCTGGGATGTTCTTATATACTAATTCTCAATGACTATCTTTGGGTAATTTTTTCTAATTAGATTTTTCTAAATCTAGCTTCCATGGTTGGTACTAAACTTCTTATGATACCAATTGTAATGCCCCGACCCCAGTTACCCAGATTCATTGCATTATTACATAACATTGGCATGATATAAAGAGACATGTCTCAAAAGACCGATCCGGTTAGTAGCCTTGGAAGTAATAGATACATACATAAGATTTACATTACATCATGAAATAAAAACAACAAAAAAGTTTTATCCCATTTTAGCACACATATATTTCATAGCCTATCTTTGCAGGTCCACAATAAAATACTTCTTCACATTCTGGGAAAAATAAATTATAGAAATGGGTGAGCTCATATAAATACACAACCTTAAAACATTACATAGTCTTGAATTAAGTTAATAATTCACATTGAGGATATTTTCATGTTTAGAGTTTACAGAATTAGGTCATAACTATTACATTACATCCAAAAAGTTACAAAGTAGACACTTCTACTCAGTTCCCATTATATTTCACAAAATAAAAATTCTCGAAAAAAAGAGTCAAGCCTAGTTCCATGTTTTAGACAGGATGAATTTTTATTGATCCCATCCTTGTCCTTATTCCACTTTATGTCATGTGAAATAAATTTTAAAAACTTGTTATGTGCATAAAAATTTCATTAAGGGAAACTCAAAGAAAGAAAAATGTTAGTTTTTCAAAACAACAAGTAAACCATAAATTCGTTATCATAAGTTATACTTTTCACCATTATGAAGTAGTAAATACTCTACAATAAATAAAAGATCATTTCATACCCTTTTGTAACCAAAATATTACCATAAACCCCATATAAAGAACACCTAACATATAATGGTAACTTGGGACATAAACATACTTAAATGGAATTTCAAAACAGTCAACTTCCACACATTTTACTAAATGAAATATCCATACATATGAATTCCATAACCAATGAATTGGAGGTTAAAATGTAACCACCCATCTTGGTTTATCATGGCACCACCAGTCATTTGTTTTATCACGTAACCACTCATCAAATGTCCACGTACCATTATAAAATCAAAACACATACAACAAATATAAAGGAAGGAAAAAATTTCCACATTTCATTCACAATATATCACATAAATATATAGACATAAAAACCCATTATCATAACCATTTTCAATAAAAAATACATAAGAGAGTATATGGTTTTTATTTTCCTTTTAAAAACATTACTGCTTGTTAAGGAAGCCAAAGATAAAATAATACTCGCGGTGGTAGAAAGGTAATTGTCACTGCTTACATTAAAAGGAACATTCCTTTTTATCATCTAGTGACATGATGATTAGAAAAATAATCCCTTTTAATGGAATTAAATGTCAAATGTGTTTATATAGCATATAAAATAAAGTCGTGTATTAAAAAAAATATTCCACAATGAAATGAGATTGAGACGAAGTCCCTTACCATGTGTCTGACTTGACCCGTTCATTCTTTAATCTCCTAAATAATAAAATAAAGTTTATTTATACTTTCTTAAGAACCTTATTCATGTTTATTATTAATTTTATAATAATTATTACCATGTTATAAACATTATACAATCATTTAAGGTAATAATGGTCATTTTGTCGATATTTGGTACTTGAGTCAAAAATGGACATCTTATAATTACAAGATGTTCATGTGGTAAAACATTCATTAGATCCATAATTATATTAATGATTTATATATCATATATATCATATATATCATATATATCCAGTATATAAATTATTTATAATAGTACATAACATTTGGAGATAAGAAATGAAATTCGTCGTTCATGGAGGCGGTAAGCCCTACGTGCGCAAATGCTACTTCCATTTCTATTTCGTATTCTAATGGAATGAAACCTTAATGATACATAATTATATTATAATTATAGTATAATATCATATATAATATAATTAACTCTGTCCTTTATATGTTCCACTTAAGTCATGAACGAGTTATATCACTTTAATGGGGTCGTTGTCCGCACTACCTCAAATGAGATTATCGTATTTACCCACTACGGAAACCATAAAGATATTTTATAAATGAAATATAAAGAATCAATGAAACACTATAAATATAATATCTATCATATATAAATATAGTTCCATCATAATGGCCACTGAGAGAGGTGGTTGGAGATATTTGAACAATCATCATTTCAGGAGGCAGTTGTTCACTGTCCCCAGAAACAGTATGTTCATTACCCATTAGATATATGTGTGTGTAATTGGAGTTCAAATAATTCTCATTAAGAATAATATAATATTTAGGATACTGGAGTTGTTATAAATTAATGGAATAAAAAGTGTTTAGGGGGTTGGAGAAGTAAAATAAGACAAAAGAACTTAAGAGAAGACGATACCTTTAATTCGGGTAACTCTATTTGGTTTGAAACAAAAGGGTTTTTTGAAGTGCCTTCTTTCTAAGGTAAGGTTTATATGTGGAAGAGAGGGATCATGAGATTTTATTTTTGAAGTTTTTGGACGATAAAAGTGTCTTGAAAGGTGTGAGGAATGGGTTAGAAGTGGTGTCCTTTTAGAAGAGGGAGGAGGGGCTCTTTAGGAACGTTTGAAACAATTATTTTATTATAAACATATATTCAGTTTCAAAAGGTCAAAAAATCATTAAAGTATAAGATAATATGACTCATGGTCGAAATAAAATAATCCAATAATAATTGGAAAGGTATTGGATATTATTTTAATCATTATAATCTTATTTATTTTAATCATTTATTAATGAAGTAAACATGACATCATTATTATGTCATAAATAATTTTAATTATTTGATGTTGCAAAATTAGAAAAAATACCATAATGTAGGAAATTGTATTATCATTCTAATGAATATTTATAGTCTAAGGGATAACTTATATAACCCCATGTAAAAAATAATTTACTAAATGATATGTGTTTAGGTCATTTTTCATTACTTTAGGTTAATTAAAATAAATTGTAATTATCCCTTCCACGTGGCCCCATGAGGCCCCAAAATTGACCCAAAAATTCTCATGGTCTGATATGTATCAACCAATAGAATTAGAAAACATGTTTGGGTAATTTTATATAATTATATTAATATTTGTTTACCCTTTATTACCAGATTTACCCTTTAACCATGGTAAATAAACTATTTACTGAAGTAAATGTTACTAATGTCAAAAATAAAATTTACCCATTTACACAATTTGGACCTCATGATTAAAAATATGGAATCAATTTTTCTATATTCCAAACACAGAAGTGGCAGAAATTAATTTAAAATTAATTCTCGCTGTCAAAACAAAAGGCGTGTTTTAAAGAAATATTTACTATCGAAAAATTGACACTTATTTATGTCCAATTTCATAGTGAAATTAATTACGATGACCAAAATTGGATAAATGGTAAAAATATAATCTAATTACACTTTAAACCCAATTAAAAATATTACTTAACAATATAAATACATTAAATTATAAGAAAGTTTTGAATTAAAATACACCATTTTTCACTTTTCATTTAAAATTGAATTTTTACAGAAAAACACCAAAAATTTACCTAAAGTAAATTTTGATATCCTGATTCTAAAGAAGAATTTTATGTGGTCAAATAGAAGATATAAAAGTTCCCAAACTAAATTTAAATAGGGTTCTCCATTAAATTGCCTTAAATCAACCTTTAAGGTAAATTGTGCTTAAAATAGATTAATTCACATCTTAAGCCTATATAATTTATTGGATAAATGTAAAAACATTTAAAAAACATATATACCAATATTTTAGTTAGTTCTATTCATTCTTTCAAATACAACGTCTAGGTGGTAACTACCATTTAAAATAATAATAATATATTATTAGTGTTCAATATAATATTTCAATGAAACCCATTGTTGCGTATGGGGTAGGCCATCGAACATAAAAATCCCCTTTAAAGATAAATTAATATTTAATTCAAATATATAAATAAATATGAAAATTTAATATTTCTATATTTACCTGGGATGTTATATCCTTCCACACTTTTTAAAATTACATCCTCACAATTTTTTTCACTAATTTTATAAATGGGGGTATTTATCCCTCATTGCATTTTTAGATTCCCATGTTTCCTCTTCAAACATATAGTTTTTTCAAAAAAACCATTACCTGGTCAATTAACTTCTTCCGCAATAAAATATCACTTCGGTCAAGAATTTGGATTGTTTGTTTCTCAATAGATTGATTCTCTTACAATTGAACAACCTTTGGGCTCGAAACATGAGAGGGATCTGGAATATACATTCTCAACATTGAAACCTGAAAAACATTGTGTACCTGGGACTAACCTGGAGGTAAATCCACTCTATACGCAATCGATCCAAATTTCTCTTGGATTTCATATGGTCCAAATAACCACATACTCTACTTTCCCTTCTTACCAAAACGCAACACCCTTTTCCATGGAGAAACTTTGAGAAAGACATGATCTCCGACCTCAAAAGATATATCCTTCCATCGGTTATCCACATAACTTTTCTTCCTTCTCTAAGCTGTTCTCATGTGATATTGAATCAACTAAACTTTCTCTGCCATCTCTTCATCCAATTCTGGTCCCATCAGCTTCCTTTCACCTCTTTAATCCCAAAAAGTTGGAGTTCAACAATGCTTTCCATATAATGTTTCAAACGGAGCCGTTTATATACTAGAATGAAAGTTCTTATTATAAGAAAATTCAACCAAAGTAATATGTTGGTCCCAAATTCACTAGTAATCTAGTGAACAATCACATAATATATCCTCCAAGGATTGAATTGTTCATTCTCACTGCCAATCAGATTACATATGAAAAGCTATACTAAAATTTAATTCAGTACCCAATGACTTCTGAAGGCCTGTCCAAAAGTTAGAATTAAACCTGGGATCATGATCAGATTCAATAGAGAGGGAAACACCATGAAACCAGACAATCACATTAATATAAAACAGAGAAAATTGATCCAGAGACAAAGTATCTCGAATAGAAAGGATATGAGAAGATTTAGTCAATCGATCAACAATTACCATTATTGCATTGTTACCTCAAGATGACTTTTGTAATCTGACAATAAAGACCATGGATATATTTTCCCATTTACACTCTAGAACTAGTAAAGACTGAAGCATCCCTTTGTTTAATTGTCGCACTACTTTTACCTGATGACAATTTAAACGCTTCACAGTAAAATCAGCAATATCTATTTTCATTCTCTCTCAACAGTAATACTCCTGATGATCTCTGTACATGTATGTACTGCCAGGATGAACTAAAAATGGGGAACTATGTGTTTCACATAATAACTCATTCTTCAACTTTGAATCACAATCCATACATAATATCTTTCCAAATATCAAAACAAAATCACTACCAATGTTAAAATCCGGCAACATACCCTTTTGAAACAACTCCACATTTTTCTGCAACTCACTGTCTTCCTTTTACGCTTGCTTAATTCTGTCTGATCGAGATGATCTATCAGACACCTAATGCAAAACAAAATAATTTTTTACACCAGAAACTTATATTTCAATGTTCATCAAATCAAAAACCAAAGGATCTCATTCTAAACATATCATGGTTAATGAAGCGTTACTTTTACGACTCAAAGCATCAACCGCTTTATTTTTTCCCCGGATAGTAATGGATCGTGCAATCATAATTCTTGATTAATTTAAACTATCTTATCTATCTCACGTTCAATTATTTTTGAGTGAATATATACATTAAAATTTTGTGATAAAAATATATTTCACATTTTACTCCATACAAATGACACCTCAAAATTTTTGTAGCAAAAACAACAGCAGCTAATTCCAAATCATGTGTTGGGTAATTTAACTCATGGGGTTTCAACTGATGTGAAGCATAAGCAATTACTGGATCATTTTTCATAAGGAAATAGCCAAGCCCTATTAACATAGTGTCACTATAGATAACAAAATCCCCATTTTTGGCAGGCAGTGCCAAAAAAAGAGCATTTATCGATCTTCATTTCAATTTTCGAATACAATCATCACATTCTTTTGTCCAAATGAACTTAACACCTTTTCGAGTTAACTTATCCATTAGGCTAGAGAACCCGGAAAACATCTCAATAAACCTCTAGAAATAACCTTCCAAACCAAGAAAACTATGGATCTCCGTTGTATTTTTGGGTCTTGGATATTATTCAACAACTTTTTTTTGCATGATCAACAGTTATGTCATTTTCTTAAATAATGTGACAAAGGAAAGAAATTTGTTGTAACTAAAACTCACAATTTCTATATTTTCCAAACAATTTCTTTTATTCTATGGTTTTCAAGAAAACCCATAAACGACTTTCATTCTCCTCTTTAATTTTAGAATAAACCAAAATATAATCAATGAACCCAACTACAAACTTATCCAAGAACTCATTGGAAATTCTACTCATTAGAACCATGAATACAATAGGTGCATCAATTAAACCAAAAGACATAACTACAAATTTATAATGGCCATATATAGTATGAAACGCGGTCTTTAGAACGTTTTCTTCAATTACATTCAACTGATGGTACCCCGACCTCAATTAAATCTTCGAAAAATTCTGAGCTCCTTGGAGCTAATCAAACAAATCATCGATATGAGGCAAAGGATACTTGATCATAACTGTGATGTTATTTTGTACCCTATAATAAAATAATAGTCTCATTGAACCATCATTATTTTTACAAACAAGACAGAAGCACCCCATGGTGATGTGCTAGGTTGGATGAATCCTTTATCTAATAACACATGTAATTTATTCTTTAACTCAAAAAGTTCAAGTTGAGCCATCCGATAAGGGGGTTTTGAAATTAGTGTAGCATAAGGAACTAAGTCATTAGTGAATTCAACTTCCCGATTAGGTATAATAACATGAAACTTGTCATGAAAAGCATCAAGATAATCCTTTACCACGGGTACGTCATTAAAACGAATAGTTCCTTTTTCGATAATATATGCAAGGTAATATTCATTTCCATCTTTTACTAGTTTTTCATCTTTCTGATATGTTATCCAAATTAAGGGATTATTTTTGTACCCAAACTAAATATCATTCTGAAAAGAAACCTCTTTAGCTCTATAATTAATCTTAGCAAGATAAATAGACAGCCAATCCATCCCTAAAATAGCATCAAACTCTACTAGAGGAAAAACAATAAGGTTTGCAGGTATATTATTTCTACACACAAGGACATGAAGGTTCTTATAATATCTTTTTGTTTCAACATATCCTCCAAGTGTTTTTACCATATATTCAGGATTTATATCTTGATATGGAATTCCCAATTTACTAGAAAACTTCTCCGATACGAAAAAATGTGTAAAACCCGAATCAAAAAACACGTTGGCATAATCTAAATAGAAAAACAGTATACCTGATACTACTACATTTGATGCCCCAACAATTTCTGAATTATTTGCAATGGACTTCACTACCCCTTTCTTCTTGTAGTCTGGTTGGTTTCCCTTAGTTGAGCTCTTCAGTGGACAATCATTTTCATAATGACCCATTTCATTCCACTTAAAACATCATACTTCTGGCTTTTCATTGTCTTCCTGATCATCTTACTTATAATTTCAAGCAATATGACTAGGCTTACCACACCAAAAGAACTATAGAGACTTTGATAAACATTACCAGCATGGTTTTTACCACACTTCTCACAAGATGGATATTTAGTTTCCTTACCTTCAGACTTCATGGATGAATACATCCCCTTTTCCTTCCAACTAGACCTCTTATTATGTTTTTTCAAAGAACACATGATCATCGACACTCTCCATTTCCACCTTCTCCACACATCGAACAAGTTTTTCATAACTTTTGAACTCACTAGAGGCTAATTCTTTTCGATATCATGGATTCAGTCTTGACTAAAATCGATTTATCTTACTATCAAGATCTCGGATGAAATTTGGGGCCTACCGTGCAGTCGAGTGATCTTTCCTCCATAAACAGCCACTCAGTCAACCTCCCTCCTCAATTCTAAGAATTTTTTTGCATCATAAGTCGAACCATATTAGGAAAATATTTCTCAAGGAACATAACATTGAATTCATCAAAATAAGGACAATCAATATTCTCACTATCCTTGATAACTTCCACCATCGACCAACACTAATCAGATTCACCTTCCAAATGTTAATCAATGAGACTAACCATTTGATGTTCTGAACAACCCATAACATCAAACATTTTCTCCAATGCTTTAATCCACCCTTCAGCAAGCACATGGTCAGATGACCCTATGAATGATTGGTGATGTTTCCTCATGAAAGGATCCACTACTAACATGGTCCTCTTTGGTTGATCTGTATGATCTCATGCATAGATACCACCAATATTTATAGCCTAAATCAATTGTGACATCACTGCAACAAACTGTTCAGTTCCAATTCTAACTATCTCGTGTTTCTTATTTAGAATGTTGTCTTTCTCCTGATGTCGTCCCAACATAGCTTCCCTATTTCTACTACAGATAACCATTCTAAACATAGAAATATCTTAGGTGAAGCAACATGGTAATCTTTAAATGCTATCATTTCAATATTAACATAAACTAATTTATGGATATTAATTTAACAATATCCTAACCCTAAAGTTTTCTAAACTGGCCTATAATACCAACTATAAGAACCTGACCTTAAAACAATACATAATATTGATTTAAATTAATAATTCACATTGAGAATATTTTCAGGTTTAGAGTTTTATATAATTAGGACATAATCGTTATATTACCTCCCAAAATATACAAAGTAGAAACTTCTACTCAGTTCCCATTATTTTTCAAAAAATAAAAATTCATGAAAAAAAGTGTAATGTCTAGTTCCATGTTTTAGACAACATGACTTTTTTCATGATCCCATCCTTGACCCTATTACACGTTATTTCATGTGAAAATCATTTAAAAAACGTGGTATGATCATAAAAAATTTCAGTAAGGGATACACAAAGAAGGAAAACTGTTAGTTTTTAAAAACTGCAAGTAAACCATGAATACTTTATCATAAGTAATAATTTTCACCTTTATGAAGTAGTAAATTATCTTCAATGAATAAAATATCTTTCCTTACCCTTTTGTAACAAAAATATTACCATAAAACTCATATAAAGAACACATAACATATAATGGTAACATGGGACATAAACATACATAATTGGAATAACCATACGGTCGAATTCCACACATATCACTAAATGGAATAGCCATATGACTGACTTCTATACCCAATTCATTGGAGGATTTAATGTAACCACCCATCTCGGTTTATCATAGATCCACCCTTCATTTGGTTTATCATGTAACCACCCATAAATTTCCAAGTACCATTATAAAATCACAACACATACAACAAGTATAATGGAAAGAAAACATTTCCACATTTCAATCACAGTATATCACATAAATATATAGACATAACAAGTCCATTATCAAAACCATTTTCAATACCAATATACATAATAGAGTATATGATATTTATTTTCATTTTAAAAACATTATGGCTTGTTAAGGAAGCCAAAGAGAGAATAATACTCGCGATTGTGGAAAGGTCGTTGTCACCGCATACGTTAAAAGAAATATTCCTTTTCGTCGTTTAGTAACACACTTCATATAAAAATATTCCCTTTGAATGGAATGAAAATTCAAAGGTGTTTATACAACGTATAAAAGAAAGTCATGTATTGAAATAAAATATGCCTCAATGAAAGGAGATTGAGATGAAGTTCCTTACCTCGTGTCGGACTAGACCCGTTCATTCTATAATCATCTAAATAACAAACTAATGTTAATTTATACTTTCGTAAGAACCTTTTCCAAGTTTTTATTCAATTTAGATCAATTATAACCATGTTACAAACATTATGTAATCATTTATGTTAAAAATGGTTATTCTCTCGATATTTGTTACTTGTGTCAAAAATGGACTTCTTATAATTACAAGTCGTTAATGAGGTAAAACTTTATTTATATCCATAATTATATTAATGATTTAGATAAAATATATATCATGTATATCATGTATATACATGTATTTATAATAGTACACAACATTTGGAGATAAGAAATGAAATTCATGGTTCATTGAGACGGTAAGTCGTACGTATGCATAAACACTGATTCCATTTCTATTTCTTATTGTAATAGAATGAAAACTTAATTATACATAAGAATATTATATTTCAAGTATAATATCATATATAATATCATTAAATTCATCCTATATACTTTCCACATAAGGCATGAACAAGTCATATCACTTTGAAGGGGCGGTAGTCCGTACTTTCTCAAATGAGATTATCATATTTATATATTATGGAAACCATAAAGAAATTCTATAAATGAAAAATAATGAAGCATATAAACATTATAAATATATTATATATCATATATTAATACATTTCCATCATAATAGTCACCATGAGAGGTGGTTGGAGATATTTGAACAATCATCATTTCATTATGCAGTAGTTCACCGTCCACTGAAACATTATGTTCTTTACCCATTAGACAGAGGTGTGTGTAAGTGTAGTTTGAATTCATCTCATAACAACAGCCAAGTATATTTAGGATACTGTTTTTTTAATAAAATAATGTAATAAAAAGATTTTATTGGGGTGGAGAAGTCAAATAAAACAAAATAACTTAAGAGAAGATGATACCTTTAATTGGGGTAACTCCCTTTGGTTTGAACAAATAGGGTTTGTTGAAGTACATTATGTCTTAGGTAAGGCAAAAAGGTAGAATAGAGGGTTCCTGGGAGATTATTTGGGAAGGGTTTGGATGAGACAAGGGGCTTGAGAGGTGTAAGGAATGAGTTAGAAGTGGTGTCCTTTTATAAGGTAGGGGAGTGGCTCTTCAGGAAAGTTTGAAAAAATTATTTTATTATAAACTTATCTTCCATTTCAAAATGACCAAAAATCATTAAAGGTGATGATATGATGACTAATGGTTGAAAAAAAATCATCTAATAATAATTGTATAGGTTTTGGATATTATTATAATTTTTATAATCTAATTTATTTAAATCATTTGTTAATGAAGTAAACATTGCATCATTATTGTGTAATAAATAATTTAATTTATTTAATATCTAAAAATTATAAAAAAAATACCTAATTTCAAAAATATTTTTATCTTTATAATTAATATTTATAGTCTAATATATAACTTATATAACAACTTGTAAAATTTAATTTAATAAGAGATATTAGTTAATGTCATTTTTTTATTATTTTATGTTATATAAAATAAACTCTTATTATCACTCCAATGTGGCCCCATGAGGTCCCAAAATCATCCCAAAGATGCCAATGGTCGGATATGTATCAAACAATAGGATTATGACACAATTTAGGGTAATTTTATATTATTATAATAAAAAAAATTCCCTTATTTTCAAGTTTTAACCTTTAACCATGGTAAATAAAATATTTACTAAAGTAAATATTCATAAGGTATAAAAATAAAAGTTACCTATTTACACAATTTGGACCTTTTGATTCCAAATATTTAATAAATTTTTCCAAATTCAAAAAAAAAAGAAGTGGTGGAAAATAATTTAAAATTAATTCTTGCTGTAAAAAAAGGCGTGTTGTTTAAAAATATTAACTATCAAAAGATTGACATTTAATTATGTCCAATTTCATAATGAAATTAATTCCAATGAACAAAATTGGATTTTATGGTAAAAATATAATATAGTTATATATTAAAACGAGTTAAAAATTAATCAAAAAGTATAAATAAATTAGATTAAATGGCAGTTTTGAATTAAAATACATCAATTTTCACTTTTCATTAAAAATTGAATTTTATCAGAAAAATACGAAAATATACCCAAAGTAAATTTTGAATCCCTGATTCTAAAGAGGAATTTTATTTTATCAAGTATAACATATAAAAGTGACCAAAACTATATTTAAGGAGGGTTTGCCATTAAAAGGTGTTAAATCAACCTTTAAGGAAAATCATGATTAAATGTAGATTAATTCACATTTTAAGCCTCTAACTTTTATTGGATAAATGTAAAAACATTTAACAAACTTTTATAATAATATTCTAGTTAGTTATATTCATTACTGCCAATACAACGGCTAGGCTTTAACTACCATTTTAAATAATAATATTATATTATTAGTTTATAATGCTTGATTTCAAAGAAACTCGTTTTTGTATAGCAGGTATGCCATCGAACATAGCAATCCCCTTTCAAGAAAAATTAATTTTTAATTCAAAAATTTTAATAAATATGAAAATTTCATATTTATTTATTTACCTAGAATGTTACAACTCAGATGCTCAGTAAGGATAACAATATAGCATAAACTTTCATAAGTAAGCACAAACATTTAAAGGCAATGTATAAGACTAAAACACAAGCCTTTTAAACATATACTCCCGCATAATATTTCAATGAAAAATCAAATAATTCCATTTACATATTCACCATGATATTATACTGGTAAAATAATCATAAGTAATATCAAAAAGCCAATTTCACATTGATGGAATAAATAATGGTATAATTCATAACAACATAGTCAAGGCCTCATGACAGGACTAAAAATAATATTTCTTCAAGACATCGTGCCCAGACACTAGTTTGTCTCATGATACATACCGATGCATCAAGGAGCTATATCAGGCTCCACCCGTCACTTACTATGTCCAATGCATTTCTCATATGAAAAGGTTTAAATAGAACATAAACATTCGTATTAAAAATTGCATACGGAATTCAAATACTTTATTCATTAACCATGAATGGTATAAAAATTAAACATCCATAGTAAAACATATCACAAAAACTTCAACACAATTTGGAAGATTCGTATCATAATAAATCAAATTCAAACAATTTTAGAATTCATCAAATAATGTTATCATAGATGAAATGAAAACTATTTGAAATAAACACCTCTGTCTATTTTGAAACCATTTAAAAGTCACATAATTAAAACAGAAAACATTTATTTTGGAAATATTCTTATAATATTTTAAGGGATTCTTAAAATGTTTTATAACTTTGAAAAATATCTTCACCGGTTGTATTAGTTAAAAATAATTCTTTCCTTAATTTTTTCAAGAAGGTCGTAAATGACCGTGTTTGGAAAACAATAGAAATGTTCCTTTATAAACATATTATAAAAATTAAAATAAGGGTATAAATGACTTTAAAGCATATTCTAAAAAATATTGCAAATGTTTTTTTAGTATATTTTATTAAGAAACACGGAAGCAGATGATAAAGAGGTCCATGTAGATATATACATATTAACAACCTCGGATAAGTAACAAGGTTGCAGAATTGACCCTTACCTTGTTATTTTCCTTGATTGAGGGTACATTAACCTTATTTATAGTAGTTAAATCGTTTTTATTAAATTATACAAGAACCACATACAAAAATATGATGTCATATAAGATCTTCTAATATTTCATTGTTAATAATATTTCACCAGTATCATTGTTTCAGGTGTTAACTTATTCATTTTCCTTTATATGATTCATTATATAAGACATGTTTGTCATGGATAGGATGTATATGATTTATATCCATAATAATATTAAGTTCTTATAAATTATTCTTAATCATAAGAAGAAAATTATTCTTTAATGGTTACGATGGGGAATGAATCTCATCGCGTTCGTGCAGATGGTAATTCGTACGTACACACGAGCGACAATATCATTCAATTGATGGTGAAATCATATGTAATTAAATGGTATATCATATAAAAAAATCATTAACGTATTATATTTATTATTTAAATCTATTATAATCCTTATTATACCCATCCAAATAACTATTTTTTTGAATAACAATCTACACCACGACGTGGAGACGGTAAGCCCTACTTACGCATGTATGGTGAATTGTCATTCATAGGACAGATAGAATAATGAATATGGTTGTTATATATTTATAATAACATCACAGTATGTAGAAGGTTATTGATTTATTATTTTGGTATGGTAATAAAAATGAAAGCATAAGTGGAAAAAGAAAATAACTTCGAAAGAGGTGATGAAATTATTACCTCTTCTTCAGGTGCTTCCTTTTAATTTGTTCAAAAGGGCTCCTTAGGTTGCCTTTATGATCAAAGTAAGGATTATAGGTAGAATTGAGGGTAGTTGGAGGATATATGATCAGGGTTTGGCTGAGCCTAATGGCTTTGGAGGTGTGATTTTGATAGAAGGTGATGTACCCTTTTATAAGAGAGGTGAGTGTTACTTTAGGAAAAGCTTGAAATATTATTTTGTTATACAATAATTTTCAGTTTATAATGGATCCAAAATGTTTTATTTAGAGGATAAGATGGGTATGGGTCTAAAACCTCTCAACAAATTGGTTTTATACTGTTTTAGGTCACCATATTAACCTTATCATTTTGATTTAAATCTTAGTTAAATTGATTAACTTTTACAATGTATTCTTGTATTATTATAATAAATGGTTAATAAACATACTATAAAAATACAAGGGAATGCCAAGTCATATATTATTAATATATCTAATCTTATCTAAGTCTTTTTATGAGCCTTAAAGTTTTAGGAAAATTATATTAATTGATAATATAGTATTTGTTTTAAAAACTCATTTATATAAATTTTGACACTATTTGATATTTTGTTTTTAGGAAAGTCATAAAAATTATATAACATCGAATAAAAATTATTTAACAAACCCTAATATTTCATATTAATCTATTAAATTAGTCTAATTCACCAAAAGTATCAATTTATATTTATTTGGATATTTATAATATCAATTATTGTAATCGTTCATTAATAATGTAATTAATGCTTCCTCATTGGGTCATAAATAAATTAAATTATTTAATGTCTAAAAAATATAAATAAAAAATAATTACATAGGAAATATATTTATCATTATAATGAATATTTATATTAGAATTCATCTTGTTTATAAATCTATTTAAAAATTGTTTAGTTATTAAACATTGAATTTAACACTTTTAACTCTTATTAAAATAATATAATAATAAATGCCATAATTTAATCCAAGTGGACCAAAAGGATCTTATTTTCTTTCTAAGGTTTATTTTTATCTAAATAAACCTATCCAATAGAATTAGGACATGTCTTAGGAAAATTATAATAATATTTTTAATTTTTAATTACCATATTTACTTTTAACCGGGTTTAATAAAAGTCATAAGTTACTATTCACCAAAAATTATTTTCATCTTATTGAACCACATTTTACATACTGATATCAACCAGGTCCTCATATTTTAGAAATTAAATTCATATAAGTGGTAATATTAACTTTTCTTCAAATTGGAAAATGCTCTTAGAAAGTGGATAAAAGACGGTAAAAAGTTCAATAAAATATTATTTGCCTAATACTATTATAAAATGACATCAATGAATTACATTGAACATATATAGATATTATGTATCTATTTTGACTTGAAATAAATTTTATATAAAATAAAAAATATTTTAAATAAAAAGTTGGTTTGAAAAAATAATGCAGTGTTTTTCACTATTCATCAAAAATTCAATGTTTTTGAGAAAAATACCAAAAATTCACCCTAATCTAATATTGATATTTTGAATCCAAAAACAAAGTCCATTTAGAACAATATAATTTATAAAATATCAAAAAGTGGTTATTATTGTTCATGACGACTAGTTTGATTGGTCGTTGTGTGTTAAAACTCCAAGTTGCGTACAACGTAAGATATTATATTATTTAAAGTAAAACATCACGTGGATGCTTGAGGTGTTAAAAAACCCATTACCTTATATCTCTACATTATTTTTATATGTTTTAACCTAAATAATATTAAATATATTTTTACTATACATCTATTAAAGAAAAATAGTAAAATTTATCTTACAATATATGGTTAACAAATGAACTTTTATTGCAATTTTATTAACAATTTATTATTATGATTATTTTTTGGTTATTAACTACATTATTTTTCATGTATATATTGATTTAGTATCATTGGTCATTTAGTTTTAATTATTGTTACATAATATAGATAAAATAAAATATGATATAAATATAGTATATATTAATTATATAATTATTTAGAGTAGTCTGTTAAATTTATAGATAGAAAATAAATTACACTATTCATGGAGACTGTGGGTTGTACACAAAAAAGGAATGTTGTATCTTGGGTAATAATTTATGGAAAAAGGAAGGTAAATAATATATTTTCAATCTAGAATAATTTTTATTTCACATATATATAATATTTTTATGAAAAATATTCTTCATACCTTCCATGTAATGAATGAACAAATAAAATCACATTGTGAGACTATACTCTACCATACACACATGTAACATTACTATATTATCAAAAAATGGATGTTAAGAAGGTATATGTGATATTATAACTTTTAATTAATTCTTATTACATATATATCATATAAATATGTTAAATCCATCATTGTTTTTTGTTTTTAGGGGCAGTGATAGAAAATGAGCTACATTGGTTCGTGATTCGGTAGTTCATCATACACACGATCATCGGTTTCATTTCCCATAATTTGGAAGAGAATATAGTTTTAGGAAATACAATTATCATAATAATAAATTATTTTTTTGGGATAAATTTATGCTATTATATCGTCATTCTTTAACAGGATTTTGAGTAAGTAGAAGAAGAAATAAAACAAAAATGCAATTTTGAGAATTTTACCTCTTCCTGGGTGAACCTCTTTAGATTTATATGTAACAACTTTTTGGGAGATGTTAGTGCTCAAAATAAGTACTCTAGGGTTATTATATTGAAGTAATGATGGTATATGGTTATTTATTTTACAACTAAAATGTTTTTGAATTTTTTATGAGGATGTGATATGAGGAATCATTATATTAGTAGGGGAGAGGACACACCTAGAATTTTGGGGAAAAAGTATACGTATAAATATTAAAAGATCGTAGGATCAAATATGAATAATTATTGAAAATTAAAGGTGAAAATATCTATATAAGATGGTCTATTTGGAAATTTACATGTTTTTAGATCATTTTACACCTTAATGATTTAGTTTGGCTTCCTAGTAAACCTGTTTTCACATTAATCACATTAATCACTTTTTACATTTTTAGCAATAATTTTTAACAAAAATTTATTTAAAGATACTATATAGTATAAATTATTATTATTACTAAAATGAATTACCTTTTTCAAAATTCCATTTTTAGAAGATAAAATATTAATTTAAAAATAATCGGACAGACGTGAGAAAAAAGTGGTTCTCTAAATTCTGATGATTAACATGTTAAGAAAGTTATAGTATCAAAAATTAATTTAAAATTTAAAAGTATTAAAATATTTGGATTAATAAATAAATAATTGATCTATATTAACTTTTAAAACTATATTAATATAAAATTGAACTTGAAAATAAGTTAAACAAAAATGTATTTTTAAATTTAAATCATAGTTTTGTTAATATTCATCAAAAAAGTATTTCATTCAGAAAAATTGATAAAATCACACAATTTTTTTATATATAGATTTAAAAAATTAATATTATTTTTCAAAATCAATTTTATTAATGTGTTAGAATTTAATTTTATTATTTTTCCATACAAAGGCATACAAAACATTTATTCAGAAAAATTATATTCTCACAACACATAAATACTTCACTAAAAACTTATTATATATATATATATATATATATCCAAAATACCTATAAATTATTTAAAAATTTGTTTATTCCTATTCAAATATCAAAAATTAACTTCTTGGTTTTAGAAGTCAATTTAAAATAATAATATCAATAGTATATGGCAGTTCGTTAAAAAATATTTTTGCGTGAAACAAAATCTATTGACGAAAATAAATTTATTCAAAAAAATAGTACATAAAAATATGGGTGTAACTACATCGCATAAGGTCTACGAGTATATATGAGTTGAATATATCATAGTAATTGTTTATGCTATTTATGAATCAATCGGTGCCAAAAGACCAAATTACTTTTCTTAGGAAAGTGAGAAGTTCAGATTCTGAATATTGAGGTGAGTTTCATTATGTGTAGATGCCTTGAAGATATATTTGACACTATTATTGATGGAAATTATTTGAATAATTATTCTATAGATAATTCGTCTTAGTGTTGTTGTTATGAGTGATGCTATATAATTTTGATGATAAACATGGTTGATGATGATTGAAGAGCCATGTTTTATGTTCATATGGGAAAGGTGTTTAATTAATTGATATTCAATTGATGAAATATAAAAAAAAATTATAATAATTTAGTTACATTTATGTTGTTTATTATTTATTGAATAAAAAATTTATTACTTGTTTTCAATAATATTTTTTTCTATGATAATGTATAACTATTAATAATTAATTCAAATAGTTTTATCGAATTTTAACTAATTTCTAATGTGATTTAAGATAAATTAAAAAGTAATTATGTGTTATCGAATATTTTTAATTGATTTAATATAGAAAAATATTGTTTGAGAAGTATTGATGATGTTGGGGAGAACTAAAATTTCATATAATAGTAAATTAGTTTTTTTAAAGGATATATAATAGAAATATAGAATATGTGTATATGTAACTCTAAAAATAAACTTTCAAATAGTTTTAATTAGTAGATTTAAATTATTTTATAATAATCCAGATTTAGATGTATTTCCAACCAATTATGAAAGAGTATGTCTAATGTTCCAAATGGAATATAAGATTATTTTATAGTTCTTCTAAGGGTAATATAGGATATTGTAATCTATAAAAGTATAATTCGGATGTTCGCAAATACATTTATTTTTAATAAATATATCATGTAAAAATAATAGTGTTGTTTAAAATGATAAATAACATTAAACTCATGCTACATATGATTTATTTTGTAAATATGTATATTATTTGAAATAAATTCAATAATATTTTGTAAGAAATTTAATGAAAATAAATCAATGGAAAATTTGGAAAAAAAATTGGTTGATATTTTTTATCATTAAAAAAAGTGATGCGTTTATTTACCCCAAGGATCATTAAATTAAATTATTCTTAAATTATTTATTTACCTATAGTAAATAGAATGATATTTAATAAAATAAAATTGAGGATAAACATCATTGAGTTTCTAATAATCAAATACATAAACTGATCTCTATGATAATGTGGTGTTTTTAAAATAGAGATGAGTAGAAGATATGATTAATGTGGGAGAGATATTAAAGGATCAATATGAATACTGTTATTGGATATTATCATTGATATTATAAACTATATAGGTGATTTTATTATTATTGATAATTAGAAGGTACCCAATTTAAGAGAAATAATGAAATATGAGGTCTCTTTACACATTACTATAACGATCATTATGAAGAAGGGTGGATCTAATATTATTCAATACATGAAGGATTATCAGTAACACTATTATTGAGTGTATTTTTGCACATAATATTTGTTTAATCGAAGGTTCTCTTAGAACACTCCTTACATGAAAATTATATCAGTCATTTAATTTTGTTACATCTTAATGTGATGTGAATATATTATTAATGGTTGAGGAAGAAACCATGAGTCGAGGATAAGGAATTCCCATACCTTACTAAAAATAAAAGTGATCTTTTATAATGAAAATGTTAGTAAAACTATAATTATATTTATCTGGTTTAAAGATGATACCCCTCTGACATATATGTATTAAATTTTTTATATTAGTGTATCATGGGTGATTCAAATCTCATCAGACAAAACGAGTATATTGTCACCCACATTTGGGGGAAAAATAACAAAAACAAATTATGTTGTAATGTAATTTTGTATTTCTACCTTACATGAAGTGTTAATTTTTTATTTATAAAAATTATATCCATTTATTCTAAAAGGTGAAGAGGTGTTAATAAAAGGATTGAAATTTTTTAAAAATAAATCTTAAATGATTCACCCCCTCTCCCTACTATTGTACATGCACATCTTAACATGAAGTAACATGTTCTATCAAAGATAAGTGTCTACCTCAGATAGGATTTTTCGGCTTCCCGTTTTATATCTATTATATGTATAGTAAAAAATATAATATTTTTGTGAATTTTTTGTGACTATACTAAATCAGAATATTGCTAACAAAGAGCTAGTTGAGTTTTAAATGGATTGAGACGTTGGATCCCAAAACATTGTTGGGATTTTTTTCATAGGGGGAGTATTATAGAGTGGAGGTAAAGAGGATATGATTCGAGAATTTTGTTTAGGGATTCTCTTTTTTTCGGAATTGGTCATTATACGAAACACAGTGAATAACAAGTGAATTATCAGTTTTCAGTTTATGTGATTATTTTATGGAACCTTATAAGGGTTTGGGAGTATTTTACATGATTCTAAGTGGTATTTTGAGTTTTTAAATATGATATTAAATAATTCATGCCACAATGAATGTGGCCATACATCAATGTATCATATGTAATAATAAGTCACACCATAATAGAATAACGTTCACCATGAATGGAGTTATAAATCAAAAGATGATAAAAAATTTATTTATGTCATTAAAATAAAAATTTGAAGTTATCATTATATATTATGAGGTCATTTATCAATATATAATGTTGAAATTACACTTTAATAAACATAGATAATGGAAATTTTATTGAGTCAGGGGAGTTAGTTTTCATCTTGAAAAAAACAGTTTCACATTGAAACCTAATGATCCTGCCATTATAATGGGGTTATGAATTTTAGGTTGTTTATTGGTATAAAATGAATATTGGTCATCATGTTGAAATGAAAAAATTTACACCATAATAGTTAATGTATTGTGATGTGGTATAATGGTAATAATGTGATCACATCCTAGTACACCTATTTTTTCATAAATATCACTTTCAAACTAGAATTATGAGTGTTATTTCATGATGTGATTAAAATATAGAATTATTGTGTATTTAATATATGGGAAACTTAGTTCTTCATGTCTTAATCTTACTCGATCATTTAATTCTATATAACATATTCGGGAGTGGAAAGATGTTCTAGGAAGATCAAATTGATAAAAAGGAGGGAATTACCGATGTTGTTGTTCTCACCTAAAACTATATTCGGAATTATTATTTTTAATAGAGATAGATAGGTACTTGTTTTTGTGATATTATATATTAGAGAGATAAAGTATAATAGAAACAAAAACAAGAATAAAAGGAAGAAGAAATAGAAAAATTGAAACATTTTGGTGTTCCTTCTCTATAGAAGAAAATATTATAGATAATTATGATTTGGTGGAATTGTTTCAATAATATCACATTAATATAGTTTAGAGACATATTCTTTATCATTTACTATAATTAAATCCCTACTAAGTTGTAATCAAAATAGTTATTCTAGTGAATGGTTTGAGAAAATGTTTTACAAGATCATTCTACGGATATAGATTCTTATTTGTAATATTTGTAACACATCAAAAATTTATTATTAATTCTTATTTAAATAAATATTATATTTGTTGCATGATTCACTTAAAACATTAATTGAAAAGGAACAACGATACATTTTATTAAAATAAAACTATAATTTCTAAATATAACTATTATAATGAGGTTTTTACATTGGAATATATAAAAGAAGAAACCACAATATGAAATTTATTTATAAAAATACATAAAAAGAATTTTATTAATGAATCATTGATATGATTAAATTAGATTAGATAAATAAATAATATAATTATTCTATGCTTGAAAGAATATTTATATAAAAAATTGATTTTATGTCTTATGTATTTTCTTGTAAAAACTAATATTAAACAATATTGTAAATTTTATAAACTAAAATTCATTACATATTTAATAGTAATTATAAAATTAAGTAATTATATAAATCTCCTTTTTAGGAATAAAAAATTCTTTTGAGTTCAATGTAAATTATGATGCTAATGATACAATATTTATATTAAAATTTATTTTTTTTAATAGTGCTTGGATAATTGTTATATCAGTAATTTTTGTTTGTATATTTTAAATAATTATCCTATTTTAATGTTTATAATAATATATGTTAAAAAAAATTAATTAATAAATGATATAAAATTTTACAAGAAGCACTTAATATTTTTAAAATATATATTTTGTAAAAACGTTATATATATATTATGTTTTAAATAAAAATTCTATTTTCATATAATTAGAAATTGAATTATATTAAGTGGAGTTAAAATAATAATTCATTACATCCAAATATTGTATGATTAATCGTGTTATAATAGTATAAAAACATATAATTATGATGGTCGGTTTTAAATCATTTTTAATACTGTTAATAATGTGTTACATAAACAGGATCGATTATCTATGGAATAACATGAAAAATAATATTTAGGAATACCTTTTTTGTGATTTTAATTCATACCAACGTGTATCATCATTATTTATTCACCTAATTATAATGAAATTATATTCTTACCCCTTACCTACCTTTCCATTGAAATGAAATGTTTAAATTTTCCATCTATTAAAATAACACACTTTCACCCTACTTATGACACTATTAGTATTAGATTTATTCCAAAAATACTACCCATTTGACATGTATAATAATCCTATTTATATTTCATATGGTTTTGGACAAAAAGGTTATTCTATGTTCCCTTATACAAGAATTATTATAAGATAATACTCAATCTATGAATGTGTACATTATCTACTCTATAAAATTCCCCATTATTTTCCTCATACACCCTCCTCCAAAACAACTCTAACTACATTAATATAATGAAATAATTTTGATTATTATTCTAAAATATAATTATATTAATGGTAAATCTGTTATTTTTTCCCTCCTCATACATTCAAAAAATGAACATGTAGTCATGAAAATATAAAGAATACTGATTCCATGGACAAAGTATTGAATTTTAATTTACCAACATACATGTATGGTTCTATGAATTAATTTAATTACAAATTACCACTTTTAAATAATAAATAATCTATAATCATAAATCAGTTTTCATCTTTTTTTCCCTCATGTGGTTGAAAAATGAAAATGTGGGTTTTGTGTACATGTGGAATACCACCTCATGGATGATGTGTTTATATTTTCATTACTAATTACATAAGGTGAAAAATTGGATGAATAAATAATTTTAAAAATTATTTCCATATCTGTTTTATTATGTAATGATGATCATGGAGTCTAAGAATTAAGTTTTACATTTCAATGCACTGGTGGAAATAGTAGTTATACCAACAATTTATTCCCAACTATTTAAAAAACCATTTGAATAATGATCTTTTACAAACAGTTATAAAAAACCATCGGTAAATATGGTTAGATGAAAGGTTTTACCAATGGTTTTATCAAGCCATTGGGATATATTTCATTTTCCAATGGTTGATGTCAACTTTTTTTATAGTGTCTCATAATCATAATTCTTTTTTCAAACCATTGGGATAGAAAATCCCTAAATACCACATGGACAACAACCTCCAGAACCCATCATGAGCATTTTTTCCTAAATGAGAGCTCTAGGATACAGTGAAACCTACATCCCAACCAGATCTCGAGGATGCTGACTCTACATTATAAAATGTCATCTATCTTTGATTTATGTAATTTTTGTTAGTCCACATCAAATCGATATGTCTTCCTTCATTTATTTAATATTTTTTCATTCAATTTTTCTGTAATGTATTGTGTATTATGATCCCCTTTTCCATTCGGTTCCACATGGAATGATTTTATCTATAAATATTTCATGTAGACTACTGTATAATAAAGTGGTTTCAATATCAATGTTTTCCTTGTACATTCATTTCTTAAGTTTGGGAAAAATTTACTTGATCTATGAGATGTCCTACCAGACAAATAAAGACAATGGGACAGCTTCATGTGTACTAATTATGTCATTATTTTATCTCAAATTCATAAAATGATCTTATTATTATTATAATTTTTACCACACACCATATAAATCAATTTCACAAGGAATATTTTACTAATTGAAAACATACCACCATTAGATTATAGTATATGATGTTTTTTACAGGAACATTAAACCCTGTGTTTGGAGAAACAAATCCCATAAACAGTAGCTTCACTGGAAACATTATACTGTTATCTTTCCGATAAAAAATTAGTCATGAATCACATATATACATCTTTAAAATTATATCTATACCTATAGTGGTAATTCTACATACATATATCATTAGAAATGAAATTCTTATTAATATAATCACACCTATCACCCATAGTCCTACATCCTTTCAAAAAAACACATGATGACTTCTCATATTGATTCATTATCACAGATCATAGATCTTGTATGAATCTATAAAAAAATTACATAATAGATCAGGTAGTTGAAAACTAGTAATTTAGATAATTCGTCATTTGAAGACAATTTTCTGAATTCATAATCTGCTAAAAGGGGTAGTTTTGAAAGAATAATAAAAAATGGGACTACTAGAAATAGAATAAACGAAGTTCTCTTTTGGGTTACTGAAATTGTCTGACAAAATGTCATTGGTTGATTATTTAACAGATATGTTGAATTAAAAGTGAAATAAGATTCAATATTATAATAAACATAAAAATTTTATCATGAAAATAAAATTTTGATGGAAAATTAATGAACATTACTACATGACCAATAATTAGCATGATTTTACTTGAATAATAAAATAATGATTCTTGATTCATTATCAAATCATTTTATAATAAAAAATAACATCCACACATTATTTTTTGGTGATCACCAATGAATTAAATTATCCAAATCAATACAAATCATTGTCTATCTACATTATTCCTTCCTTCTCCCTCACCCACAGAATCAGGACTTTATGGAATCAAATCATTATGATAGTTCATAAGTATTCTATATTTTTGACACATAGATCAATATCTTGTCTATAAATTTTGAGGTATCTTCGATGGTCCCCATAGAGAGTTTCACTATTTTACAATCGTTGGTTGATGTAAATCCACTATTCTCATAACTCTTCAATTCATCCTTTATATATTATTTCAAATAATTTATTATATAATGGGAAGTGAGTTCTGAATGGAATTTGGGTGAAGTGATATGTGTGAGTCACGTGGGATGTGGGACTTGTGTGAGGCCTATTTGTGAAGTGACCGATGGGATGAACTTGAGAGAAGTGAACTGTGTTAAGCACATGGTAAAAATTTTATTTAAAAAAAAATATTTTACAAAATAGTATTTTAATGGAAAATAGAAGATTTCTGAAATGGGGGATGAAATGGTATTAAAAATGAATGTGTAGTTTTATACATAATTTATTTATTTGATTTTGGTCCAAGGTCCTTGTGTGTGTAATAGGATATATATTTTCAATTAAAAATTATTTATAATGACTGATTTTGAGTAGTTATTAAAGGAATGATGGAGTGGATTCTTTCTATTTTTCATTTTATTTAAAGACATGTGGGTGATACCCACTTTTCTAAAGCATTAATTCTATTGTATATTCCCCCTACACATGATTTCATAATTTTTAATGGTTTCATGTTAAAGAAAGATATATTATGTGTTTTTGTCTATGGTGTTGGGTGATGTTGATATGATGGGTTCGTCCAGATGTACATGACCTTACACTAATAAGGTTCAGATGGATATTATGATGGGCATGAGGCATGGGAATAGATCCCAAATGATTAATTAAATTGTTAAGGGTCAGTTTGTTGTGAAACATGATGTGTTACATGTTCTTTGATTCATTCATGTGTCGAATTGATGCTTATTGTAGGTGACAGATCTTGGTGTGAGGGTGTAGATATTGATACCTGGACTCAACTTGAGTGAGAAGTAAATTGGGTGATAGCCAATGTAGAACAATGTTACTAGTTTTCTTTGTGATGTGAATCATTCCATCATTGAACGGGTTGTCTGTGGTACATCATGTAGGTAATCCTTTGATTGATAAGGGATTACTAGGATACATTGGGTGTGACATCCAACTGTGTGAGAGAGGATGTGTTGATAATTTTAATATATCCAACCTTTCACATTTAGGTAGTGGTCTAGTTTTTTATGAAACATTATATTATATATTTGGGTTTAGTTTGAGGTACAATATGTCAACCTACCTAAAAATATTATGGTATGTGTTAGGAGTATGTTATGAGGCGATTTCTTCAGAAATATTCTCCACTAAAATTATCCTAAATCCATGAATAAATTGAAGTGATCCACCAAATGGATTTAATCATTCTAATTTTTTCAATTCAACCTATAACACGTAATAATAGGAGGATGTCCAATTCCAAAAAATTGTTATTTATACATCTTGTTTGAATCATAGATGCCCTGTAACCCTCCTTGTGAATCAACATCATTCCCATATGTACATGGGTCTATTAGTCATAAAAATCATAGTATTTAGAGATGTCTATATATATGACAGAAACCTAATAACATCCAATAGAAGGTTCATAATGTACTAACTATATTCTACGTGACCGATTCTCTCCATGAAATTACTTTACTAATTGTCTCTATCATGTTTCAGGAGAAAGCACATGTCGGTGCAATCCCATAATGCATGTGAAAATTCACACGCTATGTATAAGACATTTATATCCTCATTATCTAGAAAAATAATGTTTTATTTTGAGAGATGTTGATATCTTGATTTCTTTATTTTATCATGTATGGTAAATCTATATTTCCAAATCATATATATAAGTAAAAATCATGATGAATGGATAAAACAAAATTTTAATTTCCTATTCCATATTGGTGCCATGTTGGAACAATTATATTCCTTATTTTATATATCCTTTGTATTGAAGTTCCTATGGGAGTTTTGTTTCTATATGAGGGTGTCACAATCCAAAAAATGGTACATATTGATTTTCATACTAATTTAGGTGGGAAAATGACCATCAATACTTGAGATTTTTTAACCTATGAGAACCAAACTCAATTATAAACCAACTATCATTATTAGTAAAAATAAATTTAAAAAATATTTTATTCACTTAATCAACTATAAACTATGTTGGTGTATCTATGATCCTAACATCATAAGTAGTCCACTCTCAAAACACACTTGTTCCCAATTTAATAAAATCCAGTAATTTAAAAATTCAATTGAAACACAATATTATTATAAGTTATCTAAAATAAAAAATTAAAAAATATGTGACATATCATATCATGAACATCATGCAATGACCATAATCTAATCCATCCAAGTCTTCTTTATACAATATATTTGAAATCCACATTGAATCAATGTGATTCCAATATTCTCTGATGAAATGTGGTCAGTAATATATATTCAAATAAATATCATGAAATAATGAATAAGGGACTGAATGTAGAAATGTTTATGGGGATGGAAATGATTAATATAGATTTTAGATATCAAAACACTCCCACAAGAATCTTGATCCAAGAGGGAAGAGGGGACTGTAAATGAAATAAGTGAAGGAATTATCATATTAAAAATTAACTCTCTTTGTTCCACCGCAACATGGAAAATAGGGGAGTCTGAACGTAAAATTACTATTATTCCACTAATAAAATAACAACATATGATCACAATGTAAAGTGAATATAAGTGTCATAGGGAAATAAATGCAACATAGGGTATCATTTTGTTATTTTATGACTGTTATGGTGAAATTCTCTTATTATAGTTTCAATATACCATAATGTCCTCCCAATACTATGTGACTGTGAAATTAATGAGGTATCCCACACCATTTTAGTGAAACACCTTTCTCATGTATAATTTACACATATATAACACATCACAATTTCATCCCCTTGTTTAAGCTTAATGTTCCCATGTTGTTTTTATTATCTAGTAACATTATGCATTGATACCTAACAATAATTGTGAAATCATCCATTAATTATATAGGAATAAATTATTATATCCTCTTCACCACGTCACATTACCCCTTATTATAACATGAAATAACACATGGTCCAAAAATTCAAATCTCATCTAAATTTATCAACCTGCAAGTATGTAGTACCTTAGAAATTACCTAATATAATTATTATCATACTTATGAATCTTATCAAGTCAACCAACCATAATCATCTCCTATATACCTCAATAATTCACACATGTTTCATAATAAGATGGAGGAGATATCATTTGAGATCAATCTCCATGTGAATTTTCTAATGAGGCCATCATTAAGTATCTTGAAATCTTTTATTCCAATACCTCCCAAATCAATTGTGTTAATACAATCCATCCATGCAATAATGACCCACATCATTTCATAAACCGAACTAGTCCATATGATGTCACTAATAATCCCCTGAATCTATTTTATGGGACTTTTACCCCGTCTACTAAAATCCAATATCATCATTGTCTCATGACTGTAAAAGAGGGATAATTGTTCTATGAAAATCACTCCCATTAAACTAATTTTTCAATGAAAATCCCATATAAAATCTCCATTTTGGATCCAAAATTTTTTAACATGAATTTTATTAATTCATTTAATCATTTTCTTATCTAATTACATGTGAAAAGTATTAGTCAATATTCATTCACGATGAATTCATCCAAAATCATCCAATCCCATGAATTCAATTGTGAATTCATATTCTGTATTCCATATTATGTATTCCATATTCTATATAGTAGACATATTTTTTATGCCATATTAGTCATATTTTGTATGAATTAAATTCTGAATTCATATAATTTATTCCATATTCTTCATGCCAAATTAGTTATTTATCCATATTTTGTATTCCATAGTCTTAATTCAATTTTGTATGTCATACACTACATATGTAATACATATTACAATTTTGTATGTATAAAATTATGAATTTAATACACTATACATAATTTATAATACTATATTTATTCATAATTTTCTATAATACATACACAAATATATATTCAATTATGTATGTATTATATTAATAATTCATAATTCAATTCTGTATGTATTCAATTAAGAATTGAATGCTGAATTGTGTATTGTACAAGGTAATTGCCTTCTAAATTATGAAGTTTTATCCAAAAGGATGGCTATAAAATTCTAAATTAATATTTGTGTATATGGTATTAGATTAAATTCTGTTTTCTGTTTTCTAAATTCTAAATTCTAACATGAAGCTCTGTGTAAACATTTCTGTAGGTAATTAGACAAGGGGAGGCTAATCCGCTAATGTGAATTCTGGATTGGAAGTCAATTCCAACCGTTTTAAACCAATGGTATATGTTTCAAAACTAAATTTATACCAATGGATTACATGAAATAGTTGAAAAAAGTATATACCAATGGTTAGTAAACAATTGTAATGGACCTTAAACTCAACCTTTCCAAATGGTTTCTTGTAAAATTATGGTAAAAAAATATACTGATGGTTAGTAATCCAATAGTATAGAAACTGAACTCAAACTTTTATCAGTAGTTTTAAACCGTTGTTACAATCCTAAAATTCAAAATCATCAATGGTTACAAAAGTTTGGTAAACCTTTATACCAATAGTTAGTAGAACCCGTTAGTATAATGTGAATTCCAAATCCAAGTACCAATAGTTATTTAATAATCATTGTCATATGTCTTTTCCCACTCCACAGTAGCCAAGAGTTTAGACAAGAATTGGTTTATTTTATACCAATAGTTTTCTATCCTTTACCAATGGTTTAAAACCATTTTATAGAACATTCTTCCATAAGTGATATCAAAACATGTGACATCAATCAAAACTACTAACCTTAGGTAATGAAAATAAGAATTAACAATATAGTGAATCTATAATGAAATATTATAATTAAATTTTAGAGAAGGTAATAGATAAATATTTTTTTAATATATTATTAATATGGTTATGATAATTATATATGAGGTTAAAGAGACTTCATGTAAATCATGAGAAAGTGTTTGGGATCATTCATTCAAAATTCTTCATTTGGGACATATTCAATACACTCCCTTGATTTATTTTTATTTTTGGGAATATTATACACATTGTATGAATCTTATCATGCATTTTATGTAATTATAGGTATTTAAAAATTGATCAAAATATTATCTTTTTTAAGAGATTTAAAATCAAGTGTCACTAAATATGTAATGGTTTTTATTAACACAATTTATATTAAATGAGTAATTTTTATACTTCATGAAATATATTTATATATAATGGAAATAACCAATGATATTATTGAATTATATTGAAAATCATATAATGTTTCTATAGATTTATATTCATTTATCAATAAAATCATTTCAAGGGTTTGTTACCTAAATTTTTCTTTATTGGATACATTTTTGTTCCTAATAATGTGAAATTTTTAATAATAATATCTATAAACTGGGATAGTTATTTCTCCTTAATATATATATTATTTAATAAAAAAATTTATGTCCTTACTGATTTTGAAATTTTGATATTCATTATATAATTTTTTCTCCATACATTACTCAATTTATTTTTAAAAGGATTTGTTTTTTTAATGTGAGAATCAATAATTAGAAATTCTAAAATATAAAATCTATTTTCCTTTAAATATATTATATTTTATCTACTCACACATAATTCATATCTATAATATTTTTGTATTTTTGAAGGATCTATTATTTTATTTTATTTTTAGATGTAAAAGTTTTCAAAAAAAATAACTACACCTTTCTAAAAATGACTTTTATATGTGGACCTTCATTTTTTGTTTATAAAAATGATAAAAATGTAATCTAGAAACAATTTTACTATTTTTATTTAGTTATATCTTTATCTTAAAAGGGTTTTTTTCTTGGTATGTTATGTTTCATGAATTACCCTCTACATTGTCTTTTAATAGTTTTATTTAGGGGATTACCACCATGATAACAAAAGATTCCATTTCAAGATCATTTCTTATATGGTTATTTTCTAAGTGTTATTATTACAATGGTGTTTTTCTTATTTTTAAAATTCCTATTATGTTTCTTATGTTACACATAGGTTATTTTATTGTGATACCTTCAACATATTTTTATACATGTATTATTAATTGTTCTATTGATATTTTCATGAAACCCATATCATTTACACTATTTAATTTAGAGATAGTTGTAACTGATATATTTTATTTAAAATTGGATTTTTTTATAAATGTCATATATAATTACATGATTAATGATTTGAGGAAAAAAATTCTCATGATTATGTATTATTATTTAGTATAATTCACTACATCAGTGACTTGAGATCTTCTAAAATTTTATGTTATCTTTTTGATTTTGACTCACTGATCTTAAAACACAAATTAGTCTCCCGATCAGATATCCGAAAGGCCTCAAGCATTCTTCCCTATATGTCAGAGGTCACCAACTAGTGGTTAGGGTATAAACATAAATGAGGGATATAATTCCCTAAATTTTATTATAACAAAATAATAAAATAATAACCAGACCTCACCTATAAAAATAATAAAATTTAGAGTAAGTAAAAATTCATGTCCATGATATAATAAACGAACGTCGTGTCATATAGTCATACATTAATTGGTTTTCTGCTAGTATGATATCATATAAAAAATAAAAAATGAATAAAACAAAAAAGTGTATACTCTAATCCCAGAGCCTCCCTAATATCTATATCATGTTACTCCACCTGGATTTTCTATACATCAAATGATAATATATAAAATAAAAAACTATTGTAAAAATAACATTAGATTAAGAATAATGGGTGTGAGAAAAAATCCTACTTGGGACACACCATGTAAAACTGATAAATTCCTTCATAAACATTTATGTGCTCAGAATATATATAATAGTAAATAAACATTCATGTCTAGTCGTTATGTGTTGATTAGTAAAACAGAACACTTGACTAAAAATTCTTCAAACTATATCATAACTAAGTCATTTGGTTCTACATATCTAAACTGTGACATGATGATTTAGGGTTGGGTTACATGAATAACTCGACCTCAAATATCATATAGAGTACTAACCATATAGGTTTCCCAACCACAACCCACAAAGCATGGTAGGGAGCACATAAATTACATAAACTAATCCCTCCTGAAATATAGCCACACATCCATTATCCCTATAATTTCTTATCTTTCAATTGATAACACACAATATTGTAGTGATCCTGAATTCTATATTAGCAGATACTATTAAAATAGCACATCATCCATCCATTCTTCTTCATAAGATTCCACACAACAGTACCATGGACAACCTTACTCACTCTTGTGATGCAATAAATCTATAAATTATCCATTCATGCTCAATATGATGGTACAACCCCAATAGTAGCTGAAAACTACAAATAACATTTTTGGTAGGGAGAACATCACATTAACTTATATATCCCCCATAGATAAATCATCATTCCTCGAAACATGGCCACATCATAAGTAATATTCTAACCACTACCTTTTTACTCAAGGTATGATCCACACATCAAGTCTCATCAAACAAAATCAAAAAACTAGGAACACACAGGAAAAAAATTGGGATAAAACCCATCCCATTATCTCAATAAATCATCACTAGGATACAATCCACTTGAGACTTAGACCATTCTCTTGATCATGTCCCAATTCCCATAAATCGTAATATCCAAATTTTCTCAGGACCATCATGGGAATAAAAAATCAATTATATAAATAAATATTTTTTTCTATATATCTTATAATGTAATATTGAATCTAATTTTATTATAATTATATATATAATTGAATAAATACAGTACAAATTTGGAATCATTGCATCAAAATATATTAAGATGAGTTATCCTTTTTAAATATATATATATATATATATGACAATTCATAAATATTTATAAATGTTAATGAGGGTAAAAATGGTAACATTGTTGGAATAAATATTTGTATGGTTTCCAAGAAAATTAGTCCTTATAATAGATCATTGTTAGGTTATAATTAAATAACCACATGTTTGACCAACATATCATCTCATAGATCACATAAATCTCATGATATTCAATTATTGAACAATACCTTACTTTAATTTCCAAGTTAAATCCATTTATTCTCTCTTATAAAAATTGCTCACTAACACAGTCTTCAAGAAACTATATAATAAAATAATATTATATAACCCACAACCGTTTTAAATCAATTATAATTACCTAAAACTTATAATAACCCCTTCTTCTAAGATGAATTGATATACCCTCTATTTCATAAGGATCCTTCAAGAGAAGATTCAAACTCTGTACATCTGTATTACCGACTCTCTAACTTTTTCTTCTATATATTTCTCATTTAATATCTCTAATTGAATTATAAATATTCTAATATTATAACATCCATATAATTAGTACATTTAAATTTAATTATATTAGTTAAAACCTAATTCTCTTTCTTCATCTTATCCATTCGAAAAATGAAAACATCTCATGTGTTATGTGTGGACAACCAACCTCATGGGTGACGAGTTACTTTTACTTATAGCCATAGTATATCGATATTTATAAGGGGATATATAATAAATTAAAAAATATTTATAATATTGTTATTTATCTGAAAATATAAATAAACTTTTACAGACATTTTCTTATTTGGAAAATTAAAACATCATCTTTGTGTACGTGAAGACGACTTCATCTATCAGGCGATATGTAAACATGTTTTTCACTACCCTGTATGGATTGTTTTAATGTATATTTCAGGAATATATATGATATTTATGGGTAATAAACTTACTTAGTATGGTAATTAAATGATTAAACAAATTGTTTAATCAATATAATGTAATCCATTAATATAGAAATATATCCAGAAACAAGTTCATCAAGTTTCATATTATTGAAATACAAGAACAAACTCTTTATCAAGTTACCATGAGGATGACGAAATAATTAATATTTTAATTTAAATATATTTTATAATCTACTAATGATGAAATTGGTATCAATGAATTGGGATCTATGTCACTGTTAAAATAAGTGAGTAAGAATCAAATATACTAATAACTGATGATGTAAATAATATTTACCAATTTAATATATTTATACTGAATTAAATTAATTTAAAAATATATATGGTAATAGATTTGAATAAAATTACAAAAATAATTAATTAATATGGTTATTCTTATTGTAAATGAATTAAAAATTTTTTAATGAAAGTTAGTAGAAATGCATAAGGGTTTCTTTCTAGTGACATTTCTATATAAAGAATGTTGTGAATGGATTTATATTTGGAGAAATATTTAGTGAAATTTATCATTTAATACTCAACCATTTACTTATCCTTTAGTTATTATTAGGTGTTTTCAACTCATCACTCAATTTCAACTACATTGTAAAATAATTTACATGGTGAGGCATTTTTGGGAGAAATAGGCCCTCGTACATCTTTTCACCCATTTATTTTCCACCTCTATATCCATATTCAATGGTTGATATTATGGATATCATTATCTATAATTGGGTAATTTATTTATTTTATTTTATTACAACATCAATTTATTTATAAAATTGTAATATAAATATTTATCATCTTCTTTACATGCTTTTTGTTAAGTGTGAATGTATCATATTCTCAATATTTCCTTAGAAAACTCATTTCTTATAACAAATTTCCTTCCTGAAGCATAATTTTCTAATTTTATTTTTCCAAAAATAATATAAATTTCTAATGGTTTTGAATATATTTAGAGTATTCATTATTATTTTAAAAATTGATTTTTTCAATGATCTTAAAATGGTATTTTAACCTATGTCAACATCATTTTCATTCATATTTTTATATTTGGGAGTTATTCATAGGATACCATGCACATTATTTATCACAATGCTTATGATGATAATTTTTATGTAATTTCACATCAAAACCATTTCGTTCCCATGATTTAATTAATATATGATGAAATGTCTAATGTTTTTAAGATCACTGGGAACAATTATATATGGGTTTATTTATGTGATGGATGGGCCAAAAAAAGTTTATCCCTACAATAAATTATGTATTTTATTATATCACATTTTCTTAAAGGGTATACAGTTGGTTTTCACAAATGAAATAGGGTACATAGACTAATATTCCAATCAAAAAAAGGGACACTGGTGGTTATTCCACAATTAATATGAGATGAATGTCTTAGTGGGTTTCCTTGAGATATTATTTATATACATATTTTTATGAAAGATTCTTATATAGTAATATTTTTCATATATTACGACCTCATGCATTAATATTTTTTAATATTGTGGTTTATTATGATGCATGTATTATGTTATGCCAATTATTTATGCCATGATTAATGATTTTAGATTTTTATAATTTGGGTATGAACATTATATTACTTGATTATGTAGTCATACAATTATTCTTATATTATGATCACTTATGACATTATGTTGATATATACCATGTTTAACCATTATGAGAATCCAATCTAAAAACGTTTTATGTTTCAATTACCTGAATTTAGGATGATGGGTATTAAATAATATAAGTCACAAATTGTACCATATTTGAAGAATTTTTGGTGGGATATGTTATAGATTTTTTATAAATAACTATATTATATATCTAGCCACAAACACAATACAACATTAGAGTTCTCGAGAATATATTTCACTTAGTTGTTTTAAATATTAATATAAAATGATATAATTTAAAGGCAAGTGATTATCAACTGTCCTTATTTGGTATCAATAACAATTATAGTTATTTTATATATTGTAATTAGAAAAAAAACATTGAGAACACAATAGATATCTATAAATTGAGTAAATATAAAATATTTTTTAAGGTATTGAGTATATAGTTTCCTAAGAATAAAATCCATATATGGGGGAAATTAAGTTAATAAAATATTTGGTAAATATGAACCTAAAGATAATAACCCTTAAAACAAATACTGGGAATTAACAGTATCTTAATCCATTTCAAAAAAGGTGCCTTAAATCTCCCCTGGTTTGACAATCTCATGGGATATTCTTTGGATGTTTGAAATTCTCTTCAAAATCATCTGGAAGGATTTAAATGTATTTCAAGGACTAATTTTCATTAAAATATAAATTCTTACTTATATTAATGTTCATTATTAGTCACTATAACATTATTAGTATATAAAAATAATGATGACCTAAATAAAATAGTGAAATGTATGTTTATTATGTGATACTAAAATCTAAATGACTTATTTTTTATGGTTCCAAACTCTTTCATATCTAAATAATTATTAAAGAGTATTACATCACAACCTTAATGGGTCAAATGTTGAATTATCTAGGAAAATAATGAATTGTTCAATGATAGAATATTGACACTATATCCCCTTTCTAATAGATTATTTTTGTGAATGTGATCCTTCAAAATTTTATTGTTTTCCCTCTAGTTGTATTTTATGTGATTTTGGGCATGGAGTGGATCTCTATGTATATATATATATATCCCATATCAATTTTTAAAGAATATAAATCACATTTTATATCCCTAATTAACATCTTAAAATATGTTTTTGTGGGGATGAACATGATATTCCTTTTTAAATTACTACCATTATATGGGTATTACAAACTATTTGAAAATCATTTTTATTGGTTTTCTATAGTTTTTTTTAATTTATTGTCAAGTAAAATATTTTATAGAGTATTTTTGTAAAATTAAAAAAGAAAAGTTTCCATAATTTGATAATTTTAATGTTTTAAGTATTCTTGATAAAAATGAAATTATGAATTTTGTTCAAAAACATTATAAACATGTTAGAAATTATGTTATGTTTGATCAAGTTCATGTCATCCTATAAAATCAAATGATGCAACATTTTGATCAAAGGGGGATGTTATGTTTCATACAAATTGTCCAAAAATAGAACATTATTGATTATTGAATGATGTGAAAAAAATGATTAAGAGAAAATTACAATGTTTCCTAAAAAATAAACCATCTTAAAAATGTTTTTTAAGAATGTATGATGATATGTTTTTTGGATTTTTTAAAAAACGATGAGAAATTTAAATTAGCCAATGTTATGTTATAGAATTACTATTGAAAAAAACATTTGTGCAACATTAAATAAGTGAAATAAGGTGTTCAATTTATAATGTTGTCTAAGTGGGGATAACTCAAACTTATCATTGAACAAACCCTCCCAGCATGGTTTTTGTAGAAAAAATACGGAATGATTTTTCTAGATAAGATATACATACAATAAAAAAGTTTGAAAATATAATAATTCCATATCAAAATTTTTTAAATAGAAATTGATATTTTTAATGTTTATGAACAAAATGACATAATCAGGAAAACATTCCATCACAATGTTTTCATACTAACCAGTATATGCAAAAAGTTAAGATTTCTTCCAAATTTAGGTCCTCAATCATGTTTTTTGTTAACATTTCATTCTATATCATATGAAAAACAAAATGTATTACATCATTGATGTGAAATTATAAACTTGTAGAAAACAGAACTGATCTATTTTTTACGTTTCTCAGTATGTATTGAGATTTAAATTAGTATAGAAACTCATATTTTGGAAAATTTTCCAAATATAAAGCAGGTGAATTAAATAATTGAAAAATATGTGATTTCCGGTAATGCGATTCTTGTATAAAATTTAATCCTTTATAAGATATATTAATGTATTCAACCATATTTAGTAATTTTTCAACATAATTTTCAAATTATTCATGAGAAATGAATTAAGGAAAAGTAGTTTTTATAGAAAAATATTTTTTTTAGATTTTTGATGTGTTGAGTTTTTTTGGAAAAGTAATGTTTTATGTTTTTAATTTGGAAAGATGCATTGGTTGGATAATGATACACATAATAACCCCCATTTGATGAAATTTTGTGAAGAAAATACAGCAAAGAAAATTATCTAAGACAGACCATTTAATGAAAATTTATGACAATAAGACTTAGTGAGTATAATAAATTGTAGGATTATCAGATGGAGTGTTTTTTGAATATTTTTTGGGAAAATGATTTTTGAAAAAAAAATTGATAGTAATGAGGTTATGTTATTTTCAGTATTAATTTTCTTCTAGATGAAAATGAGTACATTTGATAAGTTCCATAACATTTAAAGTTAAGGATATCTGATTAATGTTAGAGCATGTATATTATTCATGAGGTGTAAATATTATTTCATAATACTCATAAATTCTATAGAAGCATCCAATATAAATTTAAATATTTGTGAAATTTGGTTTTGTGAATATTAGTGAGTGGGAAAACCAAATTTATTTCCCATATTTTCCATTCATGTAAAACCTATACAAATGGTGAAATTTAAATACTGATAAACACAATTTACCGTGTACAAAAATTTAAGATGGAAAAGATTTGATATCATAAGTGAGTTTATAACCACATATATATTTTTGGTTAAAGAATTATGGAGGGATATTTCGATCAATGATTCAAGTAGGATTCCATTTTAGAGAACTTGGAAGATAAATTAGACATAATTATTGTAATGAATTTTAGGTGAATAGGTTTTGTTAATCAATATAGAGACCTATATAGGAAAATAATAGATTTGTGTGAGGATATTTAGATGGAAATTACTAAATGGAAGAATTAGATGGACAATGTGGATGAAAATTTCAAAATCATAATTCTAAATGCTTTACAACATTTATTATGGATTATTTTTTTATGAAAATATATTTAAACTGAAAGGGTTTAGTATAATTATACCTATTAGAATATTTGTGTTTAAAAAGAGTTGGCTAAAATGATTTATTCAATTATTTTTAATAGTAAATTTTAATGGAGTTGTGGGAGTGTACAGGGGAAGGATGTTGGTTCTCACACTGAGGATGGATTTATAAAATCTCACATTCCATGTTTACATTCTCATTTTTTCATACGTGTAAAATTGTTAAAAAAAATTATTATTAATGTATATCTATCATGTTCTAGGGGTAAGAATTCATATGTTTTGAAATTTTAAAAAAAAGACCATTATTAACTCAACCCTCTTCTATGTGGTCCAATGAAACTAAGGAACATCAATTGGTATCAGATCCATGTTTCCCCGTTTGAATCCATATCATTAAAAATATCAATTCATTAAATAGAAAAGTCACTCCTTCTTTTTATGGGAAAGATATTCATTGTTGAATAACATAATAATACCTTATCTTTTGTCTCTTAGATTTGAGGATATTGATCTTGACACATATGGTTTTCCACTTACTAAAAAATATGTTCTTAAGAATTTTTCAAACAAGAATAACATTCATTTTGATAAGAAGGTTGGAAATTAAATTATAATTAAATTTTCATAAAATGTTTTAATGAAGGCTTTGGTTCTAAAAAGTGATAAGGAAACTGTGGAGAAACGTGAGAATAATGTCTAATGAAACATAAATAAAATGATGCAATGTCAAAAATATTGAGAATCATGTTTTATGATATTATAATGAAATATGAATAAAAAATTAATGAACTATTAACCATTGTTAATAAAGTTTATTGTAACATTTATGAATTCAAAGAGTCCATGTAAAATACTACAATTTTTATCAATGTCATAAGAAACAACAATTCCAATTTTGACACTAAAATATTTATTCAAGAAAATAATGATGATTTATCACTTGATGAATTTGAAAGAATTATTTTTTCATTATGATATAAATAATTATTTAACATTCAATAATTATATTAAAGATGAAATGGATTTTAAATCTATAAGAAAGTTGAAATTTTTTAAATTTTTTAAGGCCAATATTAGTGATTCAAATAAAAATGATGATATTTAAATGAGAGATAATATCAAGTATACTATCTCTAAACAAAATCATAGAGGTTGAGGGATCCATGGAGTTAAAATTATGCACAAAATTTTCTTTAGTGGTGGAATTGTTCATTTCTCTATGAATTTACCAATGAAGAGTGTTGGATAATATGAAGATCATTATAATAAATCCTGAGTAGAAAAATTTTTATGAAACATATGAGGAAGATTATAAGTAAAGTGCAAGTAAGAAAATGTTAAGTTGATTTAAAATAAGTATGATTAGTAATAAAGATCAAACAGAATCAATATATAGTAATATTTCAATGTATTAATGTTCATAAATTGTCAAAACCATAATTGAAAATTTTGAGATAGTAAAATTCATTAACAAATTAATAATAATGAAGATATAGTGTAATTTATAGAGAATATCGGTTGATATCATAATTTATTTCTTATCTTGATCTAAACAAAAAACTAAATAAAGATATCAAAATGATTAAAAATTCATGTGAAACAAAAAAATAAAGTAAATTTTTCCTTAAATAGAAATATGATTATATAAAAGTTGTTATTAACCTCAAAATAAGAGTTTATAAACATGGAATGATGATTTAAGATCATAGTAAGAAACATGAATCTTAGGAGGGTTATGTTTCTATAACACAATTATTACATCTCTACAATGAATGTATCGTTAAAAAAGATAAATGAAAATTTATATGAGATATCATTTCTAAAATTGGAATCATCTCCTATGGATGAGAAATATAATTACCTGAATCATGTAATATCTACATGGAAAACATGTAAAATTTAATCTGAATTTACTAAATTTTTAATTGTTTAAAAAAATGAAATGAAAAAACAGGTTGATAAAGGCTACGATAAATCTATAACATCATCAAAATCTAAAAATATACGATAACATCCTAGGTAAATAAAGAAAAAATAATTTTCATTTTTATTAATATTTATGAATTAAATATTAATTTTACTTTAAATGGGTTGCTATGTTCGATAGCGTACCCTATACGCAACAAAGAGTTTCTTTAAAATCTTATGTTGCACACTAGTAAAAAAATAATATTTTTTTAAATGGTAGTTCACATGTAGCTGTTGTATCTCCTAGAATGAATGCAAATAACTAAAATATGATTATATATGTTTGTTAAATGTTTTTACATTTATCCAATAAAGGATAAAGGCTTAAAATACGAAAAGAATTCAATTTTAGGCATATATACTCTAATATTCACTAAAGGTCGACTTATCGCCTTTTGATGGAGAACCATCTATAAATATAGTTTCATCCACTCTAATACATTCTATTGGACCAAAAAAATCTTCTTTAGAATAGGGACATCAAAATACACTTTGTGTGAATTTTTGGTATTTTTTCGATAAAGATCATTTTTTAATGAATAGTGAAAAATGTTGTATTTTAATTAAAAACATATTTTTAATCTAATTTATTTATATGATTATATTACCTTTTTAATTGGTTTTCAAGTTAAATTAGAATATATTTTTACCATTTAATCCAATAGTACTCGTTGGAATTAAATTCACTTTGAAATTGGACTTAAACTAGTGTAAATCTTTTGATACTTATTGTTTCATAAAAACATGTTATTTGCTCTGACAGCGGTAATTAATTATTAATTTAATTAATGTAACTTATATTTTTTGAATTTTGTAAAATAGACATGATTTTTTAATTTGGAATATCAAATATATCTTAGGGTGAAGTTTTGGTATTTTTCTGAAAAACATCAATTTTTGATGAATAGTGAAACCACAAAGTGGTACTTATAAAAACTGATTTTCCGTTTAAATGAAATTTTACCACCTCTGTGTTTTGAATTTAAAAAATATGACATACATGTTTTTCATTAAGAAGTAAAATGTGGTTCAATGGGATTAAAATAATTTTTCGGTGAATAGTAACTTTTAAGTTTTTAATCGCGGTTAGAGGTAATTTGTATAATTTAAGGTAAAAACTATGTTTTAATAATATTAAATGACCTAGAGACATGTACTACCTTTATTGGATGTGTCATGTCCGACCAAGAAAATCCATGGGTCAACTTGGGGACCCCATAGAGCCACTTTGGTAGGAAAATGACATTAAAAACTTTTTATTTAAAGTTAAAATAAAAATGTCACAAACATGAGTTATTTTACTAAAATAATTTTTAAATGGGGTTATAGAAGTCATATTTTTGACAATAAATATTAATTAGAAAGATAAAAATATTTACTACATCATGATATTTTTTTATAATTTTTAGACATTAAATAAATTAAATTATTTATCATACCATGATCATGCAACCATTACCTCATTATTTAATGATTTAAAATAAATGAAAAGATAATGTAAACTCTAAGACCTAAACATATCTAAAACCTATTGTATGGGAGGACTACGAACTCTTATCAACTTATCCTCGAAATATATAATTTTGGGACCTTTAAATCCGAAAATAATTTTATAACAAAGTAACATTTTATAACTTTCCGTGAGTGCCCCTCCTCTCCTCTTATAAAAGGCCCCCGCCTCTACCAACTTACCCACACCTTTCAAGCCTTTGGATCGGCCACACCATGTCCATTTTGTCTCTCCACATCCCTCTATTACTCCTTTAATCCTCACATTGGGCAGAAGTCTTCCCAAGGAAGCCTTTGAGCTCAAATCAAAAAGAGTTAACCGTTTTAAAGGTTGTGTTTTCTCTTATGTTCTTATGTTTTATTTTTCTTCTCCAACCCTTTAAAATCTTTTTATTCCATTATTTTGTAACAACACCAGTATATTTAATATACTAGGATGTTGTAATAAGAAGGATTAAAGCTGCACTTACACACACCTACATCTAATGGGTAAATAACATACTGTTTCTGCGGATGGCGAATTTCTGCCTCACGAAACAATGATTGTTCAACACTCATATAACACCTTCAAAGGTGGCCATTAATATGTAAATATATTTATATATGATATATAAAATTTTAATGTTTTACTTAATCTTATTTATTTTTCATTTATGGCATACCTTTATGGTTTCTATTATGGGTAAACGCGATATCTTCATTTTAGGAAGTGTGGACTACCACCCCCTCAAAGTGATTTGATTCGTTAATATCATATATGGTATGTATAGAGGATAGATTGAATGATATTATATATGATACGATACTGGAATTATAATACTATTATGTATAATTATGTTTTAATTCCATTAAATATGAAATAGAAATGGAAGTAGCGTTCATGCGTACGTACGACTTACCGTCTCCATAAACGGTGGATTTCATTTCTTACCTCTAAATGTTATGTAATATTATAAATTCATGTATATACTGGATATATGTGATATATATCATATATACATCATGATTATAACTCGGGATGTAATGGATACATGAACAACTTTTAATTATAAAGAGCATGTTTTTGACTCAAGTACCAATGATCGTTAAAACGATCGTTATTAACTTAATTAATTACATTGTGTTCATGAAATGGTAATAAGTGATATAAAAGGAATAATGAACTTGAAAAAGGTTCTTAATCCAGTAGAAATTAACTCATGTTTATTATTTAGAACATTAAATAATGATCGAGTCAAGACGGACCCGAGGTATGGTACTTCATCTCAATCTCCTTTCATTGAGGCATATTATGTTTTATACACATCTTTATTTTATATGGTGTATAAACCCCTTTGACTTTTACGTTTATCCAAAAGGAATCTTTTTTATACGAAGAATTTTACTAAACGACAAAAGGGAATGTTTTTTTCGTACGTATGAGGCAACAATGACTTCTCTGTCGCCATGACCATTATTTGTGTTTTGGATTCCTCTACAAGCCATACATTTTTTTTAAAAGAAAAATAAAAACCATGTTTTACTTTTCTTTTATTTTGGTATTGAAAATGGTTTTCATAATTTTTCTATAATACCAATGTGTTGTATTGATATCTTGTGATTGAAATGTGGAAATGTTATGTTTATGTATGTTTTATGTGATATGATTATGTTATGTTTTTGGGAATTATTATGAAGACGGGTAGTTTTGTGATAAACTAAGGGCGGGTGAGCCTGATATAGCTCTCCAATGCATTGGGTAACATGAAGGAGTTAAACGTTAAGGTTTCTCTGAAGAGATTTTGGGAATATACTGTGATGGGTATTCCAAACGTAACCAAGAGGGTTACTCCCTACGTAAGAATGTTATAAATGCCTCAAGTTACCTTTATGTATTATGATTTCTATGATTTATTCATGATATGATGAGGTATGTTAAATTTATTATGTTTTATGGGTAAATTATGATTTCATTCTTATGTATATATGTACTCATGTTTCCTTTCCATATTTTTATATCCCTTACTGATATTTTTATGCTCATCCAAAGTTTTTTTGAAATGTTTTTCACAGGTCAAGGGAAAGGTACATGATATGATGATAGTGTCAAGGAAGTGTCATGATAGAATCCATGTTTTATTTTAAATATGTTTCTGTTGATGGGAAAAATGAATACTATCTTTTATGTAACCACATTGTTTACATGTGGAATGTAATGCATGTTTTATGATTTCATTCTCTAAAACTATAAACCTGAAAAGATCCTCAACGTGTATTCTTGATGTAACTCAAGTTTAAGTGATGTTTAAGGCTGGGACCTTATAGTTGGTATCATAGGTCAGTTTAGATAACATTAGGAGTTATAATTCTATTAAATGATTATCCAAAAATATTTTTTATGGTCAAATTGAAATGATATAGCATTTGAAGATTACCATGTTGCTTCATCTAAGACATGTTTGTTCAGAATGGTTTTCTGTAGAGGAAACAGGGAAGTAGTGCTAGGAAGGCATACAGAAGGAAATAATCTTCTGAATCATCATCCTGAGATGGTCGGAATTGGAACTGAATAGTTTGTTGTTGTAATGGCGCAGTTGACTCAAGCGATAAATGGTGGCGGTATCCATGCACGAGATCAGACAGATCAACCGCAAAGGAACATGTCAGTGTTGGAACATTTCATGAGGCAACATCCCCCGTCATTTAGAGGATCATCTGACCCTGTGCTAGCTAAAGAGTGGATTAAATCACTGGAGAAGATTTTTGATGTCATGGTGTGTTCAGACAATCAAAAGGTTAGTCTTTCTATTTACCATTTGGAGGGTGAAGCAGATCAGTGGTGGTCGATGGTTAAAAATATCAGGGATGCTGATGAGATTGATGCTCTCGACTGGGATGAATTCAAATGTATGTTTCTTGAGAAGTATTTTCCTAAGGCTGTTTGACATAGGATGGAAAAACAATTCTTGGAATTGAGGCAAGATGAAGACCCATGGGATGCCTATGAAGAGAGGTTTACGTGATTGGCATGGTATGCTCCAAATTTTATCCGAGACCTTGATAGTAAAATCAATCGTTTTTACTCAGGATTAAAGCCAAAATATCGAAGGGAATTGTCTTCTCGTGAGTTAAAAAGTTATGAAAATCTTTTTTGATGTGCTGAGAAGGTGGAAATGGAGTTTTCTGATGATCAAGTGTTCTATAACAACCAGCAGAAGAAGAGATCGAGGTGGAAGGAGAAAGGAAAGAATTCTACAAAAAGGTCTGATGGTAAGAAAACTAAGTTTCCAGTTTATGATAAATGTGGTAAAAGGCATGTTGGGGAATGTCTTCTGAATTCTTGAAAGTGCTACCGATGCGGTAAGATGGGACATAAGGCTCGTGATTACACTAAAAAAGATCAGGGTGATGGTAAGACCAAATTTGATTTACAGTTAGTGAAATGTTTTAAGTGCAATGAGATGTGTCATGATGCAAACGAGTGTCCGACAAAGAGCTCGAGTGATGGGAAGTAGTTAGACTACAAGAAGAAAGGGGTGGTGAAATCCTTTTCAACTACTTCAGCAGATGTCGGGCCATCGAATGAAGTTGTATCAATTACTTTGTTTTTTCAGATTATGCTAGTGTGTTGTTTGATTCGGGGTCTACACATTCTTTCATCTCTGAAAACTTTTCTAGTAAAATTGGAATACCATATCAAGAAATGACTCCTGAAATTTTGGTAAAAACACCTGGGGGATATGTTGAGGCAAAAATAATTTATAAGAATCTTCCTATCCTTATCTATGGAAAGAACCTACTTGAAAACCTTATTGTTTTACCTCTAGTAGAGTTTGATGTTATCCCGGGTACGGATTGGCTCTCTATTTACCATGCTAAGATTGACTATAGAGCTAAAGAAGTTTCTTTTTAGAAAGACTTTTAGTTTGTGTACATGAATGAACCCTTACTATTGATAACATATCAAGAGGCTGAGAAACTTGTAAAAGATGGAAATGAATGTTACCTTGCACATATTGTTGAAAACAAGGGAACTGTTCAGATTAATGATGTGCCAGTGGTAAATGAGTATCCTGATGTTTTCCTGATGAGTTTCCTAGAATAATACCGGATAGGGAATTTGAGTTTACTGTAGACTTAGTTCCTGATGCTAAGCCAATTTCAAAACCCCTTTATCGAATGGCACAAATTGAACTTTTAGAGTTGAAGGAGCATATTGCAAGATTTATTAGAGAAAGGTTTCATTCGACCTAGCACATCACCTTGGGGACCTCCTATTTTATTTGTTAAAAATAAAGATGGTTGTATGAGACTTTTCATTGATTATAGAGCCTTGAATAACATCACTGTTAAGATCAAATATTCTTTGCCTCATATCGATGATTTGTTTGATCAGCACCAGGGAGCTCAGTGTTTTTCAAAGATTGAACTGAGATCGGGGTACCATCAGTTGAAGGTAAAGGAAGCAGATATTCCGAAGACCGTGTTTCGTACAAGATATGGCCATTATGAATTTTTATTAATGCCTTTTGGGCTAACTAATGCACCTGCTGTATTCATGGACTTAATGAATATAATTTTTCATGAGTTCTTGGATATGTTTGTGGTTGTTCTCATTGATGATATTTTGGTGTTTTCTAAAAGAAAAAAGGATCATAAAAGACATTTAAGGGTTATTTTTCAAAACATAATAGAAAAGAAATTGTATGGTAAATTCATCAAGTGTGTGTTTTGGTGGAAAAAAATTACTTTCCTTGGTCATATTGTTTCTAAAGATGGGATAAGTGTTGATCCTGCAAAAACAAAGGTTGTGGAAGACTGGCCAAGACCCAGAAATGTAACTTATATTTGTAGCTTCCTTGGTTTGGCAGGATATTACTGAAGGTTTGCTATAAATTTTTCATAGTTATCTAGTCCAACGACTAAGCTAACTCAGAAGGGTGTTAAGTTTATCTGGACAAAAGAATGTGATGATTGTTTTCAGGAACTGAAAATAATATTGGTGGATGCTCTAGTTTTGGCACTACCTTTCAGGAATGGGGAGTTTGTTATCTACAGTGATGATTCATTGAAAGGACTTGGTTGTGTTTTAATGAAGAATTATCAGGTAATTTCATATGCTTCACGACAGGTGAAAACTCATGAGGTAAATTACCCTACACATGATTTGGAATTATCTGCTATTGTTTTTGCTTTAAATATTTGGAGGCCTCATTTGTATGGAGTAAAGTCTGAAATATATACCAATCACAAAAGTTTAAAGTATATATTCACTCAGAAATAATTGAACATGATATAGATGAGATGGCTAGAATTAGTCAAGGATTATGATTGTACAATTCATTACCATCAGGGAAAATCAAATAAAGTGGTTGATGTTTTGAGTCGAAAAAGTAATGCTTCTATAACAATGTTGCGTTTGGAACGTGATCCTTTGGTTGAAGATTCGATGAACTTTGGCATAGATGTTGTTGGTGAGGGATGTCCTTGTTTTTTGTTTCAGGTATCAGTGAAATCTTCTCTTTCAGACCGAATTAAGCAAGCACAGAAGCAAGACAGCGAGTTGCAGAAAAAGGTAGAGCTGGTTTAAAAGGGTAAGTTTAATGAATTCAATATTGATAATGATTTGGTTTTGAGATTTGTGAAGAGATTGTGTGTGATGTGTGATTCAAAGTTGAATAGAGATTTGTTATGTGAAGCTCATAGTTCCCTGTTTTCAGTCCATCCTGGCAGTACTAAGATGTATAGAGACCTTCGGGAGTATTATTGGTGGGATGGAATGAAAAGGGATATTTCTGATTTTACTATGAAGTGTTTGACTTGTCAAAAGGTTAAAGCAGAGAATCAGTTACCGAAAGGGATGCTTCAGCCTTTACCAGTGCCATAGTGGAAATGGGAGAATATATCCATGGACTTCGTTGTGGGATTTTCGAAGACACCTCGGGGTAATAATGCAATCTGGGTTATTGTTGATCTCTTGACTAAATCTACTCATTTCCTTGTTATACGAGATAATTTTTACCTATATCAACTTTCCAGTTCGTATCCTAAAGAGATAGTCAGGTTACATGGAGTTCCTCTATCCATTGTATCTGATCGTGATCCCAGGTTCACTTCTAACTTTTGGAAAGGCCTCCAGAAGTCATTGTTACTGAATTAAATTTTAGTAAAGCTTTTCATCCTCAGTCAGATGAACAGTCAGAACGAGCAATTCAAACTATGGAGGATATGCTACGTGCTTATTCGATGGATTATCAGGGATGTTGGGACCAAAATCATTCTTTGGTTGAGTTTTCTTATAATAAAATTTTTCATTCCAGTATACAAATGACACCATTTGAGGCATTATATGGGAAGTGGTGTCGAACTCCAGCTTTCTGGGATGAAGCGGGTGAAAGGAACTTTATGGGACTAGAATTAGTAGAAGAGTTGGAAGAAAAAGTTCAGGTGACTCAGAAACACATGAGAACATCTCAGAGCAGGCATAAGAGTTATGCGGATAACCGGAGGAAGGTTCTATCTTTCGAGGTAGGTGATCAGGCCTTTCTCAATGTTTCTCCATGGAAAAGTGTGATGCGATTTTGTAAGAAAGGAAAGGTGAGCCCAAGGTTCATTAGACCATATGAAATTCTGGAGAAAGTTGGATCAGTTTCATACCGAGTGGATTTACCTCCAATTTTATCTCAGGTACACAATGTTTTTCATGCTTTGATGTTGGGAAATTATATGCCAAATCCATCTCATGTTTTGAGCCCAGAGGTAGTTCAATTGGAAGAGAATATCTCTTATGAAGAAAAACCAGTCCAGATTCTTGACCAAAGAGAGCAAGTGTTCCGAAATAAGGTAATTCTCCAGGTAAAGGTTTTATGGAAAAACCACATGATTGAATAGGTAACATGGGAATCTGAAAATTCTATGAGGGATAAATACCCCCACTTATTTTGATAAGTGAATAAAATTGTGAGGACGCAATTCCCAAAAGGGGGGAAGGATGTAACATCCCAGGTAATTAAAGAATAAATCATTTTCAATTTTATTAATATTTATGAATTAAATATTAATTTTACTTTAAATGGTTTTTTATGTTCGATAGCGTACCCGATACGCCACAAGGAGTTTCTTTGAAAACTTACATTGCACACTAGTAATAAAATAATATTATTTTAAATGGTAGTTAACACGTAGCCGTTGTATTAGAGGGAATGAATAGAATTAACTAAAATATGATTATATATGTTAGTTAAATGTTTTTACATTTATCCAATAAAGGATAAAGGCTTAAAACAGGAAAAGAATTCAATTTTAGGCATATATACTCTAACATTCACTAAAGGTCGACTTATCGCCTTTTGATGGAGAACCGTCAATAAATATAGTTTTGGTCACTCTTATACATTCTATTGGACCAAATAAAATTCTTCTTTAGAATAGGGACATCCAAATTTACTTTGTGTTAATTTTTGGTATTTTTCCGATAAAGTTTATTTTTTTAATGAATAGTGAAAAATGTTGTATTTAAATTCAAATCCTCTTTTTAATCTAATTTATTTATATGATTAGATTATCTTATTAATTGGTTTTAAAGTTCAATTAGAATATATTTTTACCATTTAATCCAATAGTGGTCATTGGAATTAATTTTACTTTGAAATTGGTCTTAAACTAGTGTCAATCTTTTGATACATATTGTTTCATAAAAACACGCTATTTGCTCTAACAGTAGGAATTAATTATTAAATTAATTAATTTAAATTATATCTTTTGAATTTTTTAAAATAGGAATCATTTTTGAATTCGGAATATCAAATATAGCTTAGGGTGAAGTATTGGTATTTTTCTGAAAAACTTCAATTTTTGATGAATAGTGAAACCACTAAGTGGTACTTATAAAAACTGATTTTCTGTTTAAATGAAATTTTACCACCTCTTTGTTTTGAATTTAAAAAATCTGACATACATGGTTGACATTAATAAGTAAAATGTGGTTCCATGGGATTAAAATAATTTTTTGGTGAATAGTAAGTTTTAAGCTTTTAATCGCGATTAGAGGTAATTAGTGTAATTTAAGGTAAAAATAATGTTTTAATAATATGAAATGACCTAGACACATGTCCTACCCTTATTGGATATGTCATGGCCGACCAAGACAATCCATGGGTCAACTTGGGTACCCAATGGAGAAAATTTGGTAGGAAAATGACATTAAAAACTTTTTATTTAAAGTTAAAATAAAAATGTCACAAACATGAGTTGTTTTACTAAAACAATTTTTTAATGGGGTTAGACAAGTCATATTTTTGACTATAAATATTCATTATAAATCTAAAAATATTTCCTATTTCATGATATTTTTTTATAATTTTTAGACATTAAATAAATTAAAATATTTTTGATACCATGATGATGCAGCGATTACCTCATTATTTAACGATTTAAAAAAATGAAAAGATAATGTAAAATATAAGACATAAACATTCCAAAAACATATTGGATGGGTGGACTTAGAACTCTTATAACCTTATCCTCTAAATATATAATTTTTGGACCTTTTAAATCCGAAAATTATTTTTATAATAAAGTAACCTTTTATAACTTTCCAAGAGTGCCCCTCCTCTCCTCTTATAAAAGGCCGCCACCTCTACCACCTTACCCACACCTCTCAAGCCTTTGGCTTGGCTAAAACCTGTCCATTTTGTCTCTCCAAATATCCCTCTTACTTCTTGAAGCCTCACTTTGGGCAGAAGTCTTTTCAAGGATGCCTTTGAGCTCAAATCAAAAAGAGTTACCCGTTTTAAAGGTAGTGTTTTCTCTTGTTTTCTTATGTTTTATTTTTCCACTCCAACACTCTAAACTCTTTTTATTCCTTTATTTTGTAACAACACCAGTATATTTAATATAATTGGATGTTTTTATAAGAAGGATTCAATTTACAATTACACACACCTACATCTAATGGTTAAAGATCCTATTGTTTCTGTGGATGGCGAATTTCTGCCTCACGAAACAATGATTGTTCAACACTCATATATAACCTTCAAAGGTGGCCATTAATATGTCAATATATTTATATATTATATATAATATGTTTATGTTTTACTTAAGATTCTGTATTTTTCATTTATGGCATGCCTTTATGGTTTCCATTATAGGTAAACGTGATATCTTCATTTTAGGAAGTGCGGACTACCGCCCCCTCAAAGTGATTTGATTCGTTAATACCATATGTGGTACGTATAAAGGATAGATTGAATGATATTATATATGATACAATACTGTAATTATAACACTATTATGTATCATTATGTTTTAATTACATTAAATATGAAATAGAAATGGAAGTAGCATTCATGCGTACGTACGGCTTACCATCTCCATGAACGGTGCATTTCATTTCTTACCTCTAAATGTTATGTAATATTATAAATGCATGTATATAATGGATATATGTGATATATATGATATATACATCATGATTATAACTCTGGAAATAATAGATACATGAACAACTTGTATTTATAAAGACCATATTTTTTACTCAAGTACCAATGATCGTTAAAACGACCGTTATTAACTTAAATAATTACATAGTGTTCATGACATGGTAATAAGGGATATAAAAGGAATAATGAAATTTTAAAAGGTTCTTAAGCAAGTAGAAATTAACTCATGTTTATTTTTCATGACATTAAAGAACGATCGAGTCAAGTCGGACCCGATGTATGGGACTTCGTCTCAATCTCCTTTCATTGAGGCATATTATGTTTTATACACAACTTTCTTTTATACGGTGTATAAACGCCTTTTAGTTTTACTTTTATCCAAAAGGAATCTTTTTTATACGAAGCATTTTACTAAATGACAAAAGGGATTGTTTTTTTCATACGTATGCGGCGATAATGTCTTCTCCGCCGCCATGACCATTATTTGCGTTTCGGCTTCCTCTACAAGCCATACCATTTTTTAAAATAAAAATAAAAACCATGTTTTACTTTTCTTTTAATTTGGTATTGAAAATGGTTTTCATAATATTTCTATAATATCAATGTGTTGTATTGATATCTTTTGATTGAAATGTGGAAATGTTATGGTTCCTTTATGTATGTTTTATGTGATACGATTATGTTATGGTTCTTGGGCATTATTATGAAGACGATGGTTCCGTGATAGACTAAGGGCTGGTGAGCCCGATATAGCTCTCCAATGCATTGGGTAACACGAAGGAGTTAAACTTTAAGGTTTCTCCAAAGAGATTTAGGTAATATACTCTGATGTGTATTCCAAACGTAACTAAGAGGGTTACTCCCTACGTAAGAGTGTTATGAATGCCTCAAGTTACCTTTATGTCATAAGATTTCTATGATTTATTCATGATTTGATGAGGTATGTTAAAGTGAATATGTTTAATGGGTAAAGTATGATTTCATTCTTATTTATATATGTGTACTCATGTTTCCATTCCATATTTTTATATCCCTTACTGAGATTTTTATGCTCATCCCATGTTTTTTTGAAATGTTTTTCACAGGTCATGGGCAATGTACATGATATGATGACAGTGTCAAGGAAGTGTCAAGATAGAATACATGTTTTATTTTAAATATGTTTATGTTGATGGGAAAAAGGAATACTTTCTTTTATGTAACCACTTTGTTTAAATGTGGAATGTAATGCATGTTTTATGATCTAATTCTATAAAACTCTAAACCTGAAAATATCCTCAACATGTATTCTTGAAGTAACTCAATATTAAGTGATGTTTAAGTTTGTGGCCTTATATATAACCTTAAGTAAAAATCACCATGCTAAGAGGAAATAAGGGAAAAAATAGTTATCAACCTTTAGAAGCATCGTAGAAGAAAAAATCCTACTTCTCTAAAAAATATAGATTTTATGGTTTTTATTGCTCATATATATTTTATTGGAAAAAAGATTATAATTTTTAGAAACATACGAATCTTCTAGGAATAATTCTTGAAATTTTGGGGAGATGTGAAAAAAATAAAATTAAGTATCATTTCTAAGATACCAGAAGTCAGAAAATAAAAAACCCCATATGTAAGAAAATTTCCAACTAGAAATTATTTTGGATTCCATGTGTAAAGTAGTGGACGATGTGACCAACCATGTCAAATTTTTAAATAAAGTATTTCTACTCTCCTAAGAAAATTTTAATATAAAAAGAATGAAAAATAATCTTATGAGAATAAATTTAAAAAATGATATGTTGTTGATACAACACTAAAAGTAAGTAAAATAAACAAAAAATGGGTTCATGATAGTTGTTGTTCATCACACAAGATGGGAAATTTAAAAATACTGAAATATCATTAATATCATAAAAGGGGAGATTTTTTTGGAAATTATTGTTCCATAAAGACTAGAGGAATCAAAATATTTGAGATAGAATATGAGGAACTTAAATACATGGAAGTTATACATATTATTTCTATCAGAAAAAACATTTATAGTGTAATATAACCTTTCTTATGGTGGAATGATGGTGATTTTACCAAAATATACTTGCATCCTTACATTTTTGGAAGATGGTATAGTTGTACCATGAGAGAAAGAACTAGAATAAATCTACTTTAAATTAGATAATAAGGTTGCACATGTTACTTTAGTGTTAAAGATTATAACTTTTTACGAACTAATAGGATTAGGAATAATTGATAGAAATGAATCAACAAACAATTTATAAATTAAATTTTGTTATAAAAATTTACATAATTTATTTGAAAGAATATGATATTTGAAAATTGTGTCCAAAAGAGAAGATAGTTTGAATAATCCATAATAAAGTGGAAATTTAGTCTACATTACCTCTTAATCTTATTCACTATAATATCTTTTGGCCGGTGAGGACATAATCACTGAAAATTTATTTTTTCATCATCAATTTTATTGATTATATGACACAAAATACCAAAAGTTTGTTTATGAATTACACATCATAAGTAGTAATCTTTTTCATATTTTTTAGAAGATAAGATGAGAGATAAATGTTTTTTTAATATAATGAATTTGAGAATGATTAATGTAATGGAAAACAAGTGTAAGGATATTGAATCATATCTAATGATGAATGGAACTAAAAATCTTTACTGTATTCTATACACCCATAGAAAAAATGGATTGGCATAAAGTAAAAATAGAAGTATCATAGAAATGGGATAAAGTAAATTATGAGTATAAACTTCCTATTTTTTTATTGAGATAACATATTAATACATTATAAATATCAAAATATATGTTTGATTGGGATATAATATGAACTTAATTCTTATGAGGTTTTGTATAAAAAATTTCATCAATAAAACGTTTCAAGGTTTTTTGAACTCCCGGTTTACTAAAGGAAAATAATATAATTCATGCATATTTTTTTCGAATTAACGAGGTTGAAATTTTCATGTGACATTCACATAATCAAATAATTTATAAATTTTGGAGGAAATGATTCTTAACATTGTTTGATTTTTATGATGTGAAATTTTTGGAAAATCCAACCGCCTTAAAACGTTTTTGAGAATGTTGAGAAAGTAAATTTGAACACATTCAATTAGAATAAAAAAATTATAGAATATATCAATCCAAAAGAGGTGACTAAATATTTAGAATAATCATGTGCGGAAGAATGATAAAGTGGAAGAAAAAATATGATATTATCTCATTGAATTAATATAAATAATGTTATAAAATTATTTGAAAACAAATTATATCTAGTTCACAATAGAATAATGTTTTGATTAGGAAATAAAACATTTTTTATTTCATAGGTTTAATTATAATCAATTTCAGAAGAAGATGGGCATGTGGAAGGGGTAGATTCAATGAATGATAATTTGTGACTGTTAGAGAAGACAATCACATTTGAACTCATTCCATGGCCACATTGAATAATATTATTGTGATAACATGAATGTTAATAATGTAACTGAATGAACATGGGGAAGATTGAAGAAAAAACATGATTTTCTATAAGGTCTATTTATGGGTGGATGATCTGGATATCATAGAATTTTTTTCCATCCCTACAAGATTTGAAACTATAATATTATTCTTTTTAGTGGATACACATTGGTTTTATAAATTTTAACAAATGGAAGTAAAGTCATCTATATTAAATGGGTTAATTGAGGAAGAAGTATACATTGATAGAAATTTTCGGATCCTACTTAACAAGTATGGAACCATGGATGGGATGTTAATGAAGTCCTTATATGGATTGAAACAATATACATGTAATTTGAAATAAAAACAGAATAGTTACTTAAATAATTTGATTATTTTTAAATGGAATGTTGACCAAAACATATATGTATAGAATATGGACTTAGTTACCATCATTTTCATTTTTATGTTGATGATATAATTATTTTAGGAGCCAAATAAATTTATAATGAAATTTTTTCTAATAAAATATAAATGGGACATTGAGATTTCCATTATTAAATAAATAACCTTATTCATAGGTTTACATGTTCAAAAAAATTATTGATACATTTTCAAATATGTAAATAAGTACACAAAAGAATTATTTCAATATTTTTTCAAGGAATATTGTTAATAAGTTTTTGTACTTAATCTTTATAGTGTAAAATTTTGTAGTGATTAAGCTATGAAAAATTTTAATCATAATGAATTTAAAATTTTCATATGTATTTTTCAGTATTTTACTGCTTTGGGACGAGACATTGTGTATGTTGTTACTTGGTTTTCAATATTTTAGGGTGATATGAAGGAATCTCTTATGTTGGTAGAAAAAATAATTATTATATATGTCAATGGAATTATTTTGAATATTTTTTTGTTTAAAATATATTTTGATATTAACATTTTTTAGAACAACTATGATTATGGAACTGACGATCAAAATGACTGAAAATCAACATCAATAAGACCATTTTTATAGACATACTATTTTTGGTGATATAATAAAAATAAATGGAGTTTAGTATCATTGAATATAGAAAAAGTTGAATATGTTTCCACCACCATTTTTTATAAAAAAGGATATAGTTGAACATACAACATGGGTATTTGAATGTAACAGTTGCTAAATATTTATGATACATGGTGATAATAAATGTTCCATAGATAAATATAAGTACCCCTTAAAACATTCACGATCTAATAAAATTGATATGGAGTATCATTTTAGATAATATAAGGTTTATGTTAGAGAATATTTACTTGAGTATATTTCTATAAAATATCATGTATTCTATGTTTTCACAAAAGCTATTACTAAACTAAAATTCATATATTTGAAGTTTTAACATCATGTTAATCCTCTATAAGAGTCTTCATGAAATATCTAATGAAGTTCCCAACTATGACATGTATTATATTAAAAATGGAGGTGAGTAACCATTTTCCAAAAAGGGTGTGAGTAATTACATATCTTTCAAAAATTAATATTATTCCATGGTTATCATAAAATATTGGAGATGAAAATTTGAAAGAAGACATCTTAGGGAGAGTTTATCATAAAATGTTGGAAAATTTAATTTACATTTATGGATTAAATTACAAAAAAAAACATGACATTATCTAGTAGTGTTGTGGTACGAAAATAATTTTTAGAAATAGTTTTTTTGGTAAATTCATAAAAGATAGTGTTATATTAAAATGGTTTCTAAAAGTCAGAGAAATGAAAAATAATGGGAGATTAAAATTATTAATGATAGTATTAAACAAAAAATAATGGATCATTTCAAGATTCATTATAATTATTTGATATAAAATATTACAAGAATATAAATTTTGGTAAATATTAATTATTTAAATAGGAAAAAAATAGTTTCTTAATGTTGCTAAAATTGTTGATTTTATGTTTCCAGATAAAAAGGAAACTAGGATGTATATTTGGAAACTTCACATAGAATTTGAATAAATCTATGCAATTTGATCATGTTCCAAACATCATGGAAAATCTCAAGATATAATCTTTTTATCAAAAAGGAATTTCATGTTCTATAAAAACTATTTTGAATTGATAAATTTAGGGATGTTTAAAATATGTGAATAAATATCTAAAGACAATAATGGTAAAACATTATATAACTAACTAACCCTATAGATAATGTTTTGGTAAGAAATTATGGCAATAAAATGTTTTTGAGTATGTAAAAAACAATAGAAATGAAGAATTTGTTGAAGTGAGTATTCTTTAAAGTGTTCCTCATACTAACACTCTAGATGGATTTTCTCTATGAAGAAGAAGGGAGTGAGTATTCTATGTCATCTGAACATATATTTAGAACACTATAAATGTTAATAATTCCAAATGATGTTTCTGGAAGAGAAAATTTATACTCAACTTTTACTGATGAGATGGTATTAATCAAGAAATGTCTCTTTTATAAGTTTTCACAAAAAAAATGAAAATTGTACAGAATTTTCAAGATTTTAATTAATCATTCAAATATTTTTCATAGTAGTAGATACATTTTTATCAGATGAAAAAAATATTTTTTCATTAGATGTTCCAAATGATTAACACCATATAAACATAGCTGATGAAAAAAATTATTACTAAGTCTCAAAGAAAATTAAATGTGGGAGAGATATTCATACTTAAGTATGCATTCCAATTACATAAATGGATAATTAAATGATTTTGAAATCAGAGTTTATGAGTTAAATGATTTTTTCATGAAACTGAGGTCTTTAGATGTTTCAAGAATTTATCCAACACTATTTAGTAATTTTTTTAGTTTTCTTCAAGTGAATCAAGGAAATTATATAGAAAAAATTGTATCTTCTTGTCATATAGTTCAATGTGATGATTGAACTGTACGTTTTTTTACTCTGAGTAATGTTCAATGTTGTATTGTGTGAGGAAGAAATGCTTGGAGAAGTACCATTGATGGAACATCCATTAGATTTTTTTTAAATAATATCCCTTAAAAAATATTTTATTATACATTATATCTGATGAAATTTTTTTAGAAGGAGATAAATGGGTTTGATAAAATGAATGATGATCAGATAGATATTTTCTTAAAAAATATATGGATCAACATTTTCATGACCAAATTTTATTATGGGAATGAAAATGGGTTTTTTAATTTTTCCATATAGCTAAAAAATGCATGTTTGAAGAATTCAATAACAGGTAAATTTAGGGAAGTTTTTCAATGGTTCGAGTCACTATAGAATTTTTGATGTTTCTAGATTATTCAGGAATACTTTTTAATTGCTGAGAAGTGTCAATGTGTATTTTAATTGTGAATAAAATTATAATTTTTTGAATTTCAGTGATTAGGAAAAAAACTATTTCCCACCATTTACATTATGATAGAACCTATATAAGGGATGCTAAGCACATCATACATAAAACTATTCAACACATATTAAATGATGAAACACTAAAAAATAAGTGTTATAAGTGACTTTATAACAACATTAATGTTTTTGGTTGATGTATTATGGAACTATATTTATATTAATGATTCGAGATGGTTTTCATTTCAGATAAATGGGCATAGAAATAAAATATAGTATTAATATAGAATTTGAGGTGTATTATTTTATTTAAAAAGATAAAACTTATGTCGGATAAAGAGAATATTTATGAGGATAATCAGAAATAGATTACTGAATAGATGAATCAGACAAACATTCTGGAAGAATTTTTATATAGGAGAACTCCCATTGCTTCACAACTTTTGTTTTGGCTTGTATTTTGTATTAAAAACAATGTTATGTGATGGCAGATACAATAATCATACCTATTTGGATATAGAAGGATTATAACTACATTTGTCTCAAAATGTGTATTAACTTGTTCTAATAGTGAATTTCATTTTTCGTCTGTGAGTGGCCATGGAATGTATGGGGGCTATCACACTTTGATTGAACCTTGTAAATCATGAATTATTTTTTTATTTATCTTTTTTCATGCTTGTGATAATTCTATAAAATGATAATGAAATTATGTCTATAATGTTTAAAATGTTAAATTTCAATATGTTTGAAATGTGTAAAAAATCACTTTGTCAACCCCGCCCCCAAGATAAATCAATGATCCTTATGAACATAACTATTCATGAGGGATATTTATGCCAAATTGATAGTTAGAAACTAAAAATTATATATATTCCTATCACTCAAGAATATAATTAAGTGTTATTTTAATATTTTCTGTTTATTTCCCATGATTAGGATGTTTAGTTTTATATATAAATCATACCTATGGCTATGCCTATTTCAAAAAATCTTTATAGAATTTTCTTATTTCTGTTGAAAAAAATTATAGATGTGAATCTAGAAAACCCAGGAATAGGGATTCATACTTGTGCATAACCTTGGCATAGACCTTGTCGTTTTATTAAGAAGAAAAATAGTTCAATACTTTTTTTCATTTATTTCTATGAATATGAAATTTTCATTTAGTGAAAAAATATCACCTACCATGTATTAATGAAATGTTTTTTATACTATGATGAACTAAATACTATATAAAAATGAAATTTTACTTGGATTTTATTAGTTAAGGTTACAAATAATGATAATCCCAATACAACCTTTTATATAAGGTATTTACACTATGAATATAGAGTTATTACCCATGAACATACCGATGCTCCCACTATTTTCATTATTAAAACAAATAATGTTTTTATAGATTGCCTCAAAAAAATATATCATTTATAGATAATCTTCCAATATATTAGATGATTATATTAGTGATTGAATATTATCTAAGGGTTATTTTAAATACGTTGATTATGGAGTCACGATATCACAAATTTAGAAAATATCAATTTTGGAAATAGAAATTATTATTCATTGGTCATGTAATCATATGTGGTGGTATATCTTCATATCCATCAAAGACATAGGTTATTGAAAAAATATTGCATGCCAACCAAATTGATTTAGATACATAGATTTCATATATAGGATGGATACTACTGCTGCTTTGAGATTAATTTATCATGGTTTTAATATCCATTAACAAAGTTTAGGTCGAATGGATCCATGTTTATTTGTATATATAAATGTGATGAATATTTCAATTAGATAAAGGGATCATTTCTCAATGAAGCTATGCTTAAGAACCACTGTAGTGGATAAGGCTTTGTTATTTATAGTGATGCATCGAAGAATGATTGGGGAAATTTTCACATCTAAAATGAATAGGTAATAAGGTATGCCTCGTTCCAGTAGTGGTTTCATGATAAATATAAACCAACTCATTATATGGATATATAATTCATAATTTTATCCAAAAAATATTAAACCCTTATCATTTAATTGAATTTTTTGTTTTTTATACAGATCATAAAATCATAAAAAATATATTCACATATAAATAGTTTAACATGAGCCAAAAGGGATGAATTGATTTGATTATATTTTTTGAATAATCAATATAGTACCACATTTTTATAGCAGATGAGGTGGCTGATATGTAGAGTCAAAAGGAACATGCTAGGATATCTATGATGAGAAATGAAAAATAACCAATATATAGAATTATAGAACATATATATTGAGATTATGGGGGAAGGGGATTGATTTTATCTTTCATAAACTAATCATCAATCATTAATCCATGTGATGATTAGAAAAGAAAAAATGTTGGATTTGGATGTGAAAAACAAGTTATATATTTTTATGGAGATCAAAAATTTCCATGTTGAACTGGAATAATTCCCAAATCATTTTTTTCCTTCAATATTAGAATTAATTATGGAGCTATTGTATGATTAACATAACTCATCATCCTCTTTATATAAATGATGTATAAATATGAATAGATATGTCAGGGATCATTTCTGGTGGGGGTACAGGGAGAGAGATATTGTGGAATATGTATCACAATGAATGGTGTGTCAGTATGTTATGTTTGAGTGTAAAATCCTAAAGTTGTTATAAACCATTACTTATTAATGTATTTAAATGAGAAAAAATAACCATGTATTTCATCAATGGATTCCATATAACATCTAATGAAAATAAGATTGTTTGGGTTATAGTTAATAGACATATGAAGTTATCATACTTCACTACGATCATCAATGTTTTATTTGAGTATTAAAATTCCATAATATTCATTAAGTTTGTGGTATGGTTTCATGGGGTACCACTCTAAACATTTTCAAATCAAAATTATTGTTTTCCTTCTAAATTTAGAAGAATCCTCAATTAAATGTTGAATAAAGAGGAGAACTCTATAACTACAACTCATCCTCATACATATGGTCTATTTTTGAATACCATTCAAACCTATAAAGTTATCATGAGAAAATTCGTTATATATTTTAAGGGTGTTTGATATAATAAACCTTTCTATTGTCAAATTTTCATACAACTACTGATTTCAAAGGATATTTTAGATGGATTCTTATGAAAAACTCAATGGAATGAATTTTATAACTCTAACATATAGGGATAACATGTTAGTATGTATTATATTGAGACTTATGATAGATATAGTAATTCAATTTAAAGCTAGGTTCATTTAGAATCAAATCTTGTTATCACAATGTAGACAAATGTTTTATGATAACAATAATTTAATAGATCTAGAGTTATATTTCGATAACATGTTATTCCTATGAATATAGAATTAGAAAATTGTTATGATAGTTGAAAATAAGGGTAAGCTGATCTGTAAATTTATCAGTCCATTTGAGATTTTTGATCACATTAGAGTGGTAGATTATCACATTAAAGTTTCCCCTAAGATATCCTAAGTTCACTATATGTTTTATATATCTCTTTTTGGGATATATATACCAAATACATAATATGTACTGAAATGGGAGTATTTTCAACTAGAGCACGATCTTTCTTATGATGAATAACTAGTAGATGTTCTTTATCGAAGAGATAATGTGTTTTGTAAAAAGACGATGCACCTAATCAATGTCTTATGGTGGAACCAAAAAATTTTTTGAAGTTATCAGGGAACCCTAACATATAATTATTTATAAGTATCCAAATATTTTTACATTATAATAAGGAAATTTTTAGTTTTAAATTTTAATAAATTTGTATAATGTAATGCTATAATATTTTACAATACAATTCCTTTAAACAAATAGAAAAATTTGACAACTTCTTTATCTAATGACACTGAACCAAATAAATTAGATTACAACCATTATAATTTCTATATTAAATTGAAGGGAATAAATAATCTACATATCATTATTAAATAAATATAGAGATAAAAATAAAGGTCATTTTTAATACTAATTAATTGATACATTTCAATTATTGTAGCTAAATAACTTATAAGATTATTTTAGGTATTTTTTCTAAAAATTTAATTTTCATGTAATAATTATTTTTTTAATAAAATATATATATTTTATAGTCGAATGATGATAATATCTGTTTTTCATATTAATAATATATTTAAAATTACTTAATAATTAATTGTTTATAATTAAGAATAAATAATAAATCAATAAAAATTTGTTTTTCTCCCAAAATTTTGTTGATCTATATATTATGTAGTAATTAGACAAATGAATTTTATTTTCCTAGACATTTAATTATGTTAACTAGGGTTAATATCATGAATAAATATATAAAATTCTGTAAATGTAGGTCATTTTATATTTTCATTGAAAAAAATTACCACGTTTAATTTTTAATTAACTCTAATTAAGAAAAAAAGTGTAAGAGTGTTATCTCGAATTTTTTTCTGTTTATAGGATAATTAATCCTTCTACAGTAAAATATATAGGTTATAATTTTATACCCATATTTCTCACAAACCATTCCTTACATAAGTCACCTAACTATTAATAAATATAATTCTTACCCCATACATTTATTCATTTCAATGTCACATTCCCTACTTTTCAAATATTAAAGTCACATCCACTCTCTTCAAGCCACTTTATCTATTGAATTACACTACAACAATAAAATTTTTCCAATATTATAAGTATATTACATGTTTGGTTTCCCATTTTAACTTGAATAACCATAAGTTATATATTTTTAAAGGATCTTTCAATAGATGAATCAGACTCTCTACATGAGTATTACAAACTCTATAAATCTATTTTCCTTGTCATTCTCATAAACCATCATCCAATTCAACTCTACCAATTCTAATATTATTATATATTTTACATAAGTAAAATAAAAATCTATTTTATTAATAAAAAACAATTATATATCTCCCTCAATACCATTTAACAAAATAAAAATAAATCTCATGACACATGTAGAATAATACCTACATGAGTGACATGATTCATTTTTTATGACAATATTTTAGACTAAGAAAAAAATCAATAGGGTTGGTATATATTAGCACTTGAACTCATATGTTTCTCCCTATATGAGACATTCTTTCAATTAGTGTTGATGCACGAAGTCAGAACATGAGGACACCATTCTATCGATACTGATATCCAACAAGCTCATGTACATGAGGAAGTGAAAATAAAATATAATAGTCATACCAATAAAGTAAATTAATTAAACCATTATTCATAAATATTTCATGCAAGATAGAAAAAAACAATCCATTTATAGATTAACTAACAAAAAAAATATAAAATAGAAAAATAGATGTCGTAATAAGAAGCATGTAGTCCACTATAACTCCACCCCTCTTCCCTACTCATCCATCTCATATACCCAACATAGGGACCATATCATTTATTAGAACCCTATCCATAATTTCTCTTTGAGGGTCAAAATACCATGACAGGTGTGAGTAAAAACCCATAACGCCACAACCAATGTCTCCAAAATAATATGAGTAACATTTATATAAATGTGTTTAAATAGATGAAAAAATATGAAATAATAATCACATATGAGAATATAATGTTCTACCAATGCTTCCATGAACACTGCACCCACTTATAACAGATCCATAAAATAAGAGTTTTTATGTATGGTTTCCTTGAATCTCAAAATGGGCCATAAGGCCAACATAAATCTCATAACAGAACACAAGGCCATCATTCATCACATCAGGCTGGAAGGACTTCATGCACACAACCTATCTTTGTTTAGGCCTCACGGAAACCATGTTTTTTAATCAGATATTAAAGTCCCCTATATAATAATCATCTTTTGGGTCACTAATGATACCCCTATCATGGATGAAGATATCCATAAAGGGTCGAATAATCACAATCATACTGAATATTAGATTTATATGGGATATTCATTTATGAATATATGTAATCCATAAAATGTATGCTATTAAATTACACACAAAAACACACAAGCCTGACATATGAAGAGTTGTATTATTCACCACACACACACACATGTACTAGTATATAATATAAATAGAGGTCTAATAGGCCACAAAAAATAGACACAATAATATCATGTTGAGAGAGGGATAATGGGTCACCCACAAGCACACACAATCAAAACATGCCAATAAATTTTATATAATTTCTATAAAATTGTAAGTATCTTCTTATCTAAGGCATATTTAAGAAAAACATTAAGGTCCACACATGAATCCAACTATGGATATGAAGATCCATAGCATAAGGCCCCAACCTTAAACATTACTTAATCTTGAGATATTTCAAGAAAACACTTTGACGATCTTTTCAGGATTAGAATTTAAGAGAATTAGATCATAAAACATGCATTACATCCCACATTTAAACAAAGTGGTTACAATAAAAGATAGTATTAAATTTTTCCCATCAACAGAAACATATTTAAAATAAAACATGGATTATTTCTTGACACTTCCTAGACACTATCATCATATCATGTACCTTTCCCTTGACCTGTGAAAAACATTTCAAAAACTTGGGATGAGCATAAAAAGATTAGTGAGGGATATAAAAAATATGGAAAGGGAACATGAGTACATGTATACATAAGAATCAATGAAATCATACTTTACCCATAAAACATAAGCACTTTAACATTCATCATAAAATCATGAATAAATCATAGAAATCATAAGACATAAAGGTAACGTGAGACATTCATAACATTCTTACGTAGGGAGTAATCATCTTAGTTATGTTTGGAATACCCATCACAGTATATTCCCTAAATCTAATCGGAGAAAACGTTTAAATCCTCTGAGTTACCCAATGAATTAGAGAACTATATCAGGATCACTCGCCCTTAGTTTATCACGGAACCACCTGTCTTCATGACAATGCCCAAGTACCATAACATAATCGTACCACATAATACATGCATAAAGGAAACATAACATTTCCACATTTCGATCACAAGATATCAATACAACACATTGATATAAAAAAACATTATGAAAACCATTTTCAATACCAAAATAAAAGAAAAGTAAAACATGGTATTTATTTTTCTTTTAAAAAAATGGTATGGCTTGTAGAGGAAGCCGAAACTCAAATAATGGTCACGATAGCAGAGAAGTCGTTGTCACCGCATACGTATGAAAAAAACATTCCCTTTTATCGTTTAGTAAAGGCTTCAAATAAAAATATTCCTTTTGAATAAACGTAAAAGTCAAAGGGGTTTATACACCGTATAAATTAAATTTGTGTATAAAACAAAAAATGCCTCAATGAAAGGAGATTGAGACGAAGTCTCATACCTCGGTTCTGACTTGACTCGATCGTTATTTAATATCCTGAATAATAAACTTGAGTAAATTTATACTTTCTTAAGAACCTCTTTCAAGTTCATTATTCCTTTTATATCACTTATTACCATTTAATGAACAATATGTAATCATTTAAGTTAATAACGGTCGTTTTGTCGATATTTGGTACTTGAGTCAAAAGTGAACTTCTTATATTCACAATTTGTTCACATAGTCAAATATCCATTATCTCAAGAATGATATTCATGATTTAGATGCCATATATATCATATATATCCAGTATATACATGAATTTATAATATTACATAATAATTTAGAGGTAAGAAAGGAAATGCACCGTTAGACGGTAAGCCGTACGCACGCATGAACGCTACTTTCATTTATATGTCATATTAATGGAATTAAAACTAAATGAGAGATACGTATATTTCCATTAAAGAATTATATTCATCATTTATATATAACATAAATCATATATATATCCATTATATATATGTACTTATAATAGTACATTACATTTGGGGATAAGAAATGAAATGCACCGTTCATGGAGACTATAAGCCGTACGTACGCATGAACGCTACTTTCATTTCTATCTCAAAATTTAATGGAATGAAATAATAATTATATAAAGGTATATTATAATTACAGTATAATATCATATATAATATCATTAAATCTATCATTTATACGTACCACATATGGTATTAATGAATCAAATCAATTTCAGGGGGTGGTAGTCCGCACTTCCTAAAATGAAGATATCGTGTTTACCCATAATGGAAACCATAAAGGTATGCCATAAATGAAAAATGCAGAAGCTTAAGTAAAACATAAACATATTATATATCATATATAAATATAGTGAAATATTAATGGCCACCTTTTAAGGTGTTATATGAGTGTTGAACAATCATCGTTTCGTGAGGCAGAAATTCTCCATCCACGGAAATAGTATGTTCTTTAACCATTAGATGTAGGTGTGTGTAAGTGTAGCTCGAATCCTTCGTATAACAACATCATAGTGTATATAATATAATGTGTTTTTTACAAAATAAATGAATGAAAATAGTTTAAGGGGTTGGAGAAGCAAAATAAAACATAAGAACACAAGAGAAGACACTACCATTAAATCTGGTAACTCTTTTTGATTTGAGCTCAAAAGATTCCATGGGAAGACTTCTGCCCAAAGTGAGGCTTCGAGGAGTTAGAGAGAGATGTGGAGATAAAAAATGGATAGGTTTTGGCCGTGACAAAGGCTTTGGAAGTGTGGGTAAGGAGGTAGAGCTGGGGGCCTTTTATAAGAGGAGAGGAGGGGCACTCTTGGAAAGTTACAAAATGTTACTTTATTTTCAAATGCGTTTCGTATTTTAAAGGTCCCAAATTGATGTATTTAGAGGATAAGGTGATAAGGGTTATAAATATACTAATCTAATAGGTCTTTGAAAAGTGTAGGTATAATATTTTACATTATATTTTTATTTTATTTAAATCATTAAATAATGTTGTAATCGCTGCATCATCATGATGTCATAAATAATTTAACTTTTTTAATGTCTAAAAATTATAAAAAAATATAAAATGATGTAGTAAATATTTTTAGATTTATAATGAATCTTTATAGGTAAAATATGAATTGTATAACCCCATTTAAAAATTGTTTTAGTAAAACAACTCATGTTTGTGACATTTTTACTTTTACATTAAATAAAAAGATATTAATGTCATTTTCCTTCCAAAGTGGCTCCATGGGGTCCCCAAGTTGACCCATGGATTTTCTTGGTCGGCCATGACACATCAAATAAGGGTATGAAATGTGTCAAGTTCATTTCATATTATCAAAATATTATTCTTACCTTAAATTACACTAATTTCCTCTAATCGCGATTAAAAACTTAAAAGTTACTATTCAACAAAAAATTATTTTAATCTCATTGAACCAAATTTTACTTCTTAATGAAAACCATGTATGTCGGATTTTTGAAATTCAAAATACAGAGGTGGTAAATTTTCATTTAAACGAAAAATCTGTTTTTTAAGTACCACTTAGTGGTTTCACTATTCATCAAAAATTGATGTTTTTCAGAAAAATACTAAAACTTCAATATAAGTTATATTTGATATTCCGAATTCAAAAATGAGGTCTATTTTACAAAATTTAAAACGTATAAGTTACTTTAATTAATTTAATAATTAATTCCCACTGTCTGAGCAAATAGCGTGTTTTTATGAAATAATAAGTATCAAAAGATTGACACTAGTTTAAGTCCAATTTCAAAGTGAAAGTAATTCCAACGACCACTATTGGATTAAATGTTAAAAATATATTCTAATTGAACTTTAAAACCAATTAAAAAGATAATCTTACCATATAATTAAATTATATGAAAAAGAAGTTTTGATGTAAAATGTAGTATTTTTCACTATTCATTAAAAAATGAACACTGTCAGAAAAATACCAAAAAATTATCTAATGTAAATTTCAATGTCCCAATCATAAATAATAAGTTTATTTTGAAAAATATATCTTATAAAATTGTCAAAAGTTTGATTTAATAATGGTTTTCCATCAAAAGGCAGTAATACAATCTTTTAAAAATATTAGTGTATTTCATGCTTAAGATTGGATTTATTCTCATTTTAAGCCTCTAAAACACTATCTAATTCATTGATAGACATAGATAAAAATATATATTATTCATTAATTACTTGGGATGTTACATCCTTTCCCCCTTTAGAAAATTGCGTCCCTGCAATTTATTTACTTATCGAATATGTGGGGGTATTTAGCCCTCATTGCATTTTCAGATTCCCATGTTGCCTCTTCAATCATGTGGTTTTTTCACAAAACCTTTACCTGATGAATCACCTTATTTTGTAACACTTGCTCCCTATGGTCAAGAATTTGGACCGGTTCTTCCTCATAAGATAGGTTCTCTTCCAGCTGAACTACCTCTGGACTCAAAACATGAGATGGATCTGGCATATACTTTCTCAACATCGAAACATGAAAAACATTGTGTACCTGAGATAAACTCGGAGGTAAAGACACTAGGTAAGCAACTGATCCAACTCTCTCCGGAATTTCATATGTTCTAATGAACCTTGGACCCAGATTTCCATTCTTACCAAATCACATCACACTTTTCCAAGGTGATACATTGAAAAAAACACGATCACCTACCTCAAAAGAGAGATCCTCCTGTTGTCCGCATAACTCTTCTGCCTGCTCTAGGCCGTTCTCATGTGTTTCTGTATCAGCTGAACTTTCTCTGCCAACTCATCTACCAATTCTGGTCCCATCAGCTTCCTTTCACCCACTTCATCCCAGAAATCTAGAGTTCGACCCCGCTTCCCATATAATGCCTCAAATAGTGCCATATGTATACTGGAATGAAAACTGTTATTATATGAAAATTCAACCAAAGAAAGATGTTGGTCCAAACTTCCCTGATAATCCATCGAACAAGCATGTATCATATCTTCCAAAGTCTGAATTGTTCATTCTGACTGCCCATCTGATTGAGGATGAAAAGTTCTACTAAAATATAATTCAGTACCCAATGACTTCTTAAGGCCTTTCCAAAAGATAGAAGTAAACCTGGGATCACGGTCAGATACAATGGATAGAGGAACTCCATGTAACCTGACTATATCTTTAAGATAAAAATGGGAATGTTGATCTAGGGAAAAAGTATCTCGTATAGCAAGGAAATGAGCAGATTTAGTCAAGCGATCCACAATAACCCAGATTGCATTATTACCTCTAGGTGTCTTCAACAATCCAACAAAAAAGTCCATGGATATATTCTCCCATTTCCACTCTGGCACTGGTAAAGGATGAAGCATCCCTTTCGGTAACTGACTCTCTGCCTTAACCTGTTGAAAAGTCAGAAACTTCACAGTAAAATCAGCAATATCCCTTTTCATTATGTCCCGCCAGTAATACTCCTGAAGATCTCTATACATCTTAGTACTTCTAGGATGAACTGAAAACGGAAAACTATGAGCTTCACATAACAAATCTCTCTTCAACTATGAATCACACAGCACACACAATCTCTTCCCAAATCTCAAAACACAATCATTATCAATGTTGAATTCAGGCAACCTACCCATCTGAACCAGCTCTACCTTTTTCTACAACTCACTGTCTTGCTTCTATGCTTTCTTGATTCTGTTTGATAGAGAAGATTTCACTGATACCAGAAAAAAAACAGAAGTACATCTGACACCAAAAAATTCTATGCCAAAGTTCATCAAATCCTTAACCAAGGGATCACGATCCAAATGCAACATTGTTAATGAAGCATTACTTTTTCGACTCATAGAATCATCCACTTTATTTTCTTTTCCCGGATGGTAATGAATTGTACAATCATAATCCTTGACTAATTCCAGCCATCTCCTCTGTCTCATGTTCAATTATTTCTGAGTTAATATATAATTTAAAATTTTGTGATTAGTATATATTTCACACTTTACTCCATACAAATGATGCCTCCAAAATTTTAAAGCGAAAACAACAGAAGCTAATTCCAAATCATATGTAAGATAATTTACCTCATGAGTTTTCAACTAATGTGAAACATAAGCAATTACCTGATCATTCTGTATTAAGACACAACCAAGTCCTTTCAATGAAGCATCACTATAGATAACAAACTCGCTATTCCTGGAAGGAAGTTCCAAAACTAAAGCATTCACCAATCTGTTTTTCAGTTCCTGAAAACAATCATCACATTCTTTTGTCCAGATATACTTAACACCCTTCCAAGTTAGCTTAGTCATTGGACTAGATAACCACGAAAAAATTCTAACAAACCATCTGTAATAGCCTACCAAACCAAAGAAGCTACGAATCTTAGTTACATTTGTGGGTGTTGTCCATTCTTCAACAACATTTGTTTTTGCAGGATCCACAGTTATCCCATCTTTAGAAACAATTTGACCAAGGAAAGAATTTTTTTGCAACCAAAACTCACACTTTCTTAATATCCCATAAATTTTATTTTCTTTTAAGGTTTACAAGATAACCATTAAATGACTTTCATTCTTCTCTTTACTTTTAGAAAACACAAAAATATCATCAATAAATACAACCAACATTTTTCACCAGAGTCGACTGAGCCATCACTGCAACAAACTGTTTAGTTCCAATTCCAACCATCTCAGGATGCTGATTCGGAAGGTTATTTCCTCCTGTATGCCTTCCTAGCATTGCTTCCCTATTTTCTTTGTGGAAAACCATTCTGAACAAACATGTCTTAGATGAAGAAACATGGTAATCTTCAAATTCTATATCATTTCAATTTGACCATAAAAAAATATTTTTGGATAATCATTTAATAAAATTCTAACTCCTAAAGTTATCTAAAATGACCTCTGATACCAACTATAAGTCCCCAGCCTTAAACATTACTTAATCTTGAGATATTTCAAGAAAACACCTTGAGGATCTTTTCAGGTTTAGAGTTTTAGAGAATTAGATCATAAAACATGAATTACATCCCACATTTAACAAAGTGGTTACAATAAAAGACAGTATTCATTTTTTTCCATCAACAGAAACATATTTAAAATAAAACATGGATTATTTATTGACACTTCCTTGACACTATCATCATATCATGTACCTTTCCCTTGACCTATAAAAACATTTCAAAAACATGGGATGAGGATAAAAAGCTCAGTAAGGGATATAAAAAATATGTAAAGGAAACATGAGTACATGTATACATAAGAATCAATGAAATCGTACTTTACTCATAAAACATAAGCACTTTAACATACCTCATCAAATAATGAATAAATCATAGAAATCCTAAGACATAAAGGTATCTTGAGGCATTAATAACATTCTTACGTAGGGAGTAACCCTCTTGGTTATGTTTGGAATACCCATCACAGTATATTCCCTAAATCTCTTCGGAGAAACCTTAAAGTTTTACTCATTCGCATTACCCAATGCATTGGAGAGCTATATCGGGCTCACCTGCCCTTATTTTATGACGTAACCACCTATATTCATAACAATTCCCAAGAACCATAACATAATCATTCCACATAAAACATGCATAAAGGAAACATGACATTTACACATTTCAATCACAAGATATCAACACAACACATCGATATAAAAAACATTATGAAAACCATTTTCAATACCAGAATAAATGAAAAGTGAAACATGGTATTTATTTTTCTTTTAAAAAATGGTATGGCTTGTAGAGTAAGCTGAAACTCAAATAATGGTCATGACGGCGGAGAAGTCGTTGTCGCCGCATACATACGACAAAAAAACATTCCCTTTTGTCGTTTAGTAAATGCTTCGTATAAAAAGATTCCTTTTGAATAAATGTAAATTTCAAAGGGGTTTATACACCGTATAAAAGAAATTTGTTTATAAAACAAAATATGCCTCAATGAAAGGAGATTGAGACAAAGTCTCATACCTCAGGTCTGACTTGAATCGATCATTCATTAATGTCCTGAATAATAAACATGAGTTAATTTCTACTTGATTAAGAACCTCTTTCAAGCTCATTATTACATTTATATCACTTATTACCATGTTATGAACATTATGTAATCATTTAAGTTAATAATGGTTGTTTTGTCGATATTTGGTACTTGAGTCGAAAGTGAATTTATTATATTTACATGTTGTTCACATAGTCAAATATCCATTATCTCAAGAATGATATTGATGATGTAGATGCCATATATATCATATATATCTAGTATATACATGAATTTATAATATTACATAATCATTTAGAGGTAAGAAATGAATTTCACCATTCATGGAGACGGTAAGCCGTACGTACGCATGAATGCTACTTTCATTTCTATGTCATATTAATGAAATTAAAACTAAATGAGAGATATGTATATTTTAATTCCAGAATTATATTCATCATTTAGATGTAACATACATCATATATATCCATTATATATATGTACTTATAATAGTACATTACATTTGGGGATAAGAAATGAAATGCACCGTTCATGGAGACGGTAAGCCGTACGTACGCATGAACGCTACTTTCATTTCTATCTAATAATTTAAAGGAAAGAAATAATAATTATATAAAGGTATATTATAATTACATTATAATATAATATATAATATCATTAAATCTATCCTTTATACGTACCACATATGGTATTAACGAATCAAATCACTTTGAGGGGCGGTAGTCCGCACTTACTAAAATGAAGATATCGCGTTTACCCATAATGGAAACCATAAAGGTATGCCATAAATGAAAAATACAGAAGCTTAAGTAAAACATAAACATATTATATATCATATATAAATATAGTGACATCTTAATGGATAGCTTTGAATGTGTTATATGAGTGTTGAACAATCATCGTTTCGTGAGGCAGAAATTCTCCTTCCACTGAAACAGTATGTTCTTTGACCATTAGATGTAGGTGTGTGTAAGTGTAGCTAGAATAATTCTTATAAAAACATCCTAGTATATGGAAGATACTGGTTTTGTTACAAAAAAATGAATAAAAAAAATTTAAGGGGTCGGAGAAGCAAAATAAAACATAAGAACACAAGAGAAGACACTACCTTTAAATCAGGTAACTCTTTTTGATTTGAGCTCAAAGGCTTCCTTGGGAAGACTTATTCCCAAAGTGAGGCTTCTAGGATTTATAGAGGGATGTGGAGATAAATAATGGGCAGGGGGTGGCCGAGCCAAAATATTTGGATGTGCGGGTAAGGAGGTAGAGGTGGGGGCCTTTTATAAAAGGAGAGGAGGGGCACTCTTGGAAAGTTACAAAATGTTACTTTATTTTGAAATGCGTTTCGGATTTTAAAGGTCCCAAATTGATTTATTTCTAGGATAAGGTGATAAGGGATAGAAATATACTAATATAATAGGTCTTTTACAAGTTAAGTCTTAGATTTTACATTATATTTTTATTTTATTTAAATCTTTAAATAATGAGGTAATCGTTGCATCATCATGATGTCATAAATAATTTAATTTATATAATGTCTAAAAATTATCAAAAATATATCATGATGTAGGAAATAATTTTTTATTTCTAATGAATATTTATATTAAAAAATATGACTTTTATAACCCCATTTAAAAATTGTTTTATTTAAACAACTCAGGTTTGTGACATTTTTACTTTTACATTAAATAAAAAGATATTAATGTCATTTTCCTTCCAAAGTGGCTCCATGGGGTCCCCAAGTTGACCCATGGGTGTATTGGTCGTCCATGACACATCCAATAAGGGTAGGACATGTTTCACGTTCATTTCATATTATTAAAAAATTATTCTTATCTTAAATTACACTAATTACCTCTAATCATGATTAAAAACTTAAAAGTTTCTATTCACCAAAAAATTATTTTAATCCCATTGAACCACATTTTTCTTCTTAATGACAACCATTTATGTCAGATTTTTTATTTTCAAAACACGGAGTTGGTAAAATTTCATTTAAATGAAAAATCAGTTTTTTAAGTACCACTTAGTGGTTTCACTATTCATCAAAAATTGAAGTTTTTTAGAAAAATTCCAAAACTTCACCCTATTCTATATTTGATATTCCGAATTAAAAAATGATGTATATTTTAAAAAATTGAAAACATATAAGTTTCATTAATTAATTTAATAATTAATTCCCGCTGTCTGAGCAAATAGCGTGTTTTTCTGAAACAATAAGTATCAAAAGATTGGCACTAGTTTAACTCCAATTTCAAAGTGAAATTAATTCCAACGACCACTATTGGACTAAATGGTAAAAATATATTATAATTAAACTTTAAAACCAATTCAAAAGATAATATATCCATATAAATAAATTAGATGAAAAAGAAGTTTTGATGTAAAATGCAGTATTTTTCACTATTCATTAAAAAATGAACATTGTCAGAAAAATACCAAAAAATTATCCAATGTAAATTTAAATGTCCCAATAATAAATAATAAGTTTATTTTGACAACTATAGCTTATAAAAGTGTCAAAAGTTTTATTTATAAATGGTTTTCCATCAAAAGGAAGTAAAACAATCTTTTAAAAATATTAGTGTATTCCATGCTTAAGATTGGATTTATTCTCATTTTAAGCCTCTAAAACACTATCTAATTCATTAATAGACATAGATAAAAAGATATATTATTCATTACTTACTTGGTATGTTATACATAGAACTAACCAAAAATCAAAAATTGATGATTCAAGAGTGAATATCCTTGAAGAAGGAAATTTCATGGTATTTTATGGGATTACACATACGTAATAAGATTCATTATTATGAGTGGATCTGGATAAATTAATTAATGATGAAGAAAAAACTATATTTACACCATCTACTTCTTCAATGATTAAAGTAAACACTCTATATCATGTTGAAATTCCAATAACGTACAATGAAAGTATAGACCGTGGGTCTTCCAAATTGATAATAGAGGTTCATTTTATAATCAAAAAGTTGAGATGACAAATAATAACTTAAATTTTATTCCATATGTTCTATGTTTTTAAATCTGATTTTTTGGAATCACCTGTTTTGATAATCCCAAATCATGCTTAAACATTGATTATGATGTATTAAAACCTTGCATTAATCTTATTCTTCTATGCTTAAACGTATTTTATTCTAAACAGTTCATATTCTTACTCTCATAACTTTACTGTAACAGCTTACAATAGTATTTACATAAGTTTAGTATTGTTAGCTACCAGTCAGAGTTTTCTTTTCAAAGTCACAATTACAGCTAACTGTCACCTTAAGTTACTGTTGCAATAAGTTCACAGTTACAAGGTTACAGTCGAAGACTAACACAAGCTTACAGTCATGAGTCTACCGTTATCTATTGTCAAAGCTTACAGACGAAGGTCACAGTTACAAGACTTTTGTTCAATGTTTTCTCTGCTCAAGTTCACAGTCGAAGAAGTCTACAGTTGGAACAAGTTCGCAGTCGAACAAGCCTACAGTCATAAGTCTACAGTCAAGGTTACAGTTAGACAGCTTCTGTCGACTAAGTCTACTGATGATCGAGGTCTACAGTTGACAAAGGTTACAGTTCTACAAATTTGATATTACAAGTCTACAGTTAGAGAGGCTACAGTTACATAGAGTAAAAGCTACCATTGCAAGCCTACAGACAGCAAGCCTTTTGTTGAAGTCAGCAGTCAGAAGGAAGTCCACAGTTGGAAGACCACAGTTGAAGTCCACAGTGACATACATTCTCGACCAGTCTATTATTATTATATTTCTACTTTTTTCTTTACCAATTTGATTAATACTAATCTAGCGGTCATGTCTAGACAAATTAATACACCTAACATTATTTATTGATATTTGCAGACATATCAAGAAATAATACAATGTATGAGGAAGATCGCACGTGTAACTCAAGACTATTTATCTTGTCGGCCTCGGGTGAACAAAAACGGCATATATGGAGGAGTATAAAAAGAAGAGAGAAGCATTCAAGAAAATGAATGAATGGAACGAAAAGAACAGTTACATACACGAACAAGAATAGAGGAAGGACACACAGAGTCTAACATCTAAAACTGAGAAGGAGATACGCATATACACAAAAAGAAGCTGATCACTTGAACATCTGGAAGTCTGGAAATCACGACACTCTGTTTTAGTGTCAACTTACAGAAAAAGGACCAAAGCTTCAAGTCACTCATTCCTACGAGTCCAGAACTGATCTGCCAACACTATAGAGCACTCTAAACCTTCTTCTTTCTATCTCTTGCTCTACTGTGTTTAAGTGTTTTACATTTGTGAGCAGTGTGTTAGTATTACACACACTGTCTCCTGTGCTTAAACTGAGGGATACTGAAAATCCCTATCCCAAACCTTTTTACATTTGTTACCCACGTATAACTGTGGAAGAAGCCTAGTGTGTCTTGGTCATTTGTTACCCACGTATAACTGTGGAAGAAGCCTGGTGTGGCTTGGTCATTTGTTTTCCCACGTATAACTGTGGCAGAGGTTGTCAAACCTGGACAGTTTGTGAAAACTGTTGTAAATCCCGATACAGGCTGTGTATCAATCCTTTTTATAAAATTGCTTGGTGGCAGGTGATCACCAAGTGGAAGAGGACTAAGTCTTAGCTTAAGACAGAACCTCTTGTTTGAAATAGCTTGTTATTCTTTTCTTTACTTTGCTTTTTGTTTTTCCGCTGTGCCCTTTTTTTTAAAAACAAGAAATCTGTTTTTTCATATACTCTGATAGTCAATTTTGGTTAGTGTGTATAAGAGATTTGTTTAGTAAACTTGTTTCAAAAGTAAAGTTAGTCTTCAAACTAACCTTACTGAGGATTAATCAACCTTAGAGAAACCTGTTGAACAATAAGTCACCTATATCTCTACTGCCTTAATTGACTGGGCTGTTTTTCAATTTGGGGGATTTAATCTTAAAGTTTTCAACAGAAATTTTTAATTGGAACTCAATTCACCCCCCCCCCTCTTGAGTGTCCACTCCGACCAACATTTGGTATCAAAGGGATGTTTTTATCTCTGTTATACTTGCTCAACGTTTTATTTTAACTCTCTGTTTTTAAACTGTGATTGTAGTTTTATCTAAAAGATCTTAAATTTCTGTTACTTCTAAATTTTATCTCTTTAAAACATTTTCTAAAATTTCCTTATGGATAATAGACTAGAAGGTGCGGCTACTAACAGGCCACCCTTCTTTAATGGTGTGAATTATGCCCAATGGAAGCTCAAAATGAAAATTCATTTGGAAAGTTTGGGTTTTGATATTTGGACTGCTATAGAGTCTCAATACAAGATTCCAGAAACTGAAAGAATAACTTGGGATGAACCTACTAAGGTAGCGTACAATAATAATTTTAAGGCTGTGAATGCTCTCTACTGTGCTCTAGGAGATGAGGAATTCAATAGAATTTCTGCATGTAAAATTGCTTTTGAAATCTGGGACACCTTAGCTGTTTCTCATGAAGGAACAACTAATGTCAAGGAAATGCGGTTAAATACTTATACTATCAAATATGATAACATTAAGATGAAAGCTGATGAACCTATTTCTGATATGTAACTCAAGTTTAATGAGATAGTCAACACAATGAGCTCACTCGGAATGATTGTTCCAGCAAAGGAGAAAATCATGAGATTATTGAGATGTCTGCCTGACAGATGGAGAGGCACATCCGTTTCAATTAGAGAATCCTGTGATATTGGAACTTTGCCTGTCAAGGAGTTAATTGGTAAGCTAATGATGTACGAAGAAGAGCTCAAGGTAAATAAAGAGGAAGATGAGGAACCAAAACGAAAATCTGTAGCTTTTAAGTCTACTGCATCAAAGAGCAAAGACAAGGAGAAAGTGCATATACCAACTGAAAGCTCATCTAGTGAAGACTTAGATTCTGACAGTGATGCTGAGATGGCACAAATAGCAAGGAGATTCAAGAAGTTCTATAGGAAGAAGAAGTTCTTCAGAAAACCAAACTACAAGGGTAAGTATGATAGACAAGGTAAGTGGAAGAAAGATTGGAAGAAAACTGATAAAGAAGAAGACATAGTTTTCTATGAATGTAAAAGGAAAGGACACATCAAAGCAGACTGTCCTAAGTTAAAATTCAAGAAGAAATATGAGTACAAGGACAAGAATTATAAGAAAGCTATGAAGGCCACCTGGAGTGCTTCAGAAGACAGCACAAGTGAATCAGAATCCAGTGATTCTGAAAGAAATCGTGCTAATATATGTTTCATGACAAACACATCTGAGGTAACCTTAGACACTCCCACTTTAAACTCTTATTATTCTGAAGGTGAAGCAGAATCTGGTTCTGAATCTGAAAATATGTCTAAAGATGAATTGATTGAATACTGTAATATGCTGGAAGAAACGTGTAATGAACTAAAGGATAAATATAAGTCTTTAAAGAAACAACATGCTCCTACTGCAAGTGTCAAGTCTTCACTTGATGTAGAAAAAGAGAAAAATGTTCAATTATTAAAGGAGAATACAGAACTGAAACTATCTAATGAAAAACTTAGAAAGGACTTAGAAACATTCACAAATGGAAAAGATACTCTAACCCAACTGCTAGGAAAGCAAGTTGCACCTAAGTATGCTACTGGATTGGGATACCAATCTGGACAAAGACAGTTTACTAAAACTCGATTTATTCCCAAGTCTGGAAAAAATCCTGCTAGTTCTAGTTTTGGAAATTCGTATGCCTCAACTGGTTATTTAAATAGTTGTAGATCAAATAAAGTATATCTCTCTAAATCTGTTGCATCTATTAATTGTATGGGACCCATAAAACAAATCTGGGTACCTAAATCCTTGATTGCTAACATATCTGGACACAAGAAAATCTGGGTACCAAAGTCATTTCCTGTCTAATATGTTTTGTAGGAAATCTGTTTGAAAAGCAATTACAAGAAGGTATGGTACTTAGACAGTGGATGTTCAAGACACATGTCTGGGGACTATTCGTGCTTCAAAAGCTTAATAAAGGTTGATGGAGGATATGTCACTTTTGGTGATAACTCAAAAGGAAAAATCATCGGCTTAGGCCAGATTGGTAACACTGACTCAGTATTAATTTCCAAAGTTTTATTTGTTGATGGACTTAAGTACAACCTACTTAGCATTTCTCAATTGTGTGATGATGGTTTTAATGTCAATTTTGAAAACAATTCTTGTGATGTTTATAATTCCAAAAATGCTTTAATATTTTCTGCCTTAAGAAATGAAAATGTTTATGCTGTTGACTTAAACACTTTAGCTAAACATAATGTTACTTGCTTAAATGCTTTTCATAAAGAGTATTGGCTGTGGCATAGGAGATTAGGACACTGCAACATTCACTCACTTAGAAAACTCTCTAAGAAACACCTAGTTAGAGACCTACCTAAGCTTGAATTCCCAAATGACAAAGTGTGTAATCCCTGTCAAAAGGGAAAACAACACAAAGTTTGTTTTAAACCAAAGAAAGAAGTTTCAAATTCTCAACCAATTAAACTGGTTCACATGGATTTGTTTGGACCATCAATAATTTCAAGTCTAAATGGGAAGCACTATGTTTATGTTCTTGTAGATGACTTTTCTAGATATACTTGGGTATACTTTCTAGCTCACAAAAGTGAAGCATGCTCTTCCTTTGTTAAATACTCTAAGTCTGTAGAAAATCTTAGTGGACTTAAGATTAAGACCTTGAGGAGTGATCATGGCCGTGAGTTTGAGAATCAAGAATTTGAATCTTACTGCTCACACAATGGCTATGCTCACAATTTTTCTGCTCCTAAGACACCTCAACAGAATGGTGTAGTGGAAAGAAGAAACTAAACCCTGCAAGAAATTGCAAGGACTATGCTTAATGAATATGACCTGCCTGTTTACTTTTGGGCTGAAGCTGTAAATACAGCCTGCTATGTTATTAATAGAGTCTTGATTAGACCGGTTCTTAAGAAAACCCCTTATGAGTTGTGGAATAATAGGAAGCCTAAGGTTAATTACTTTAGAGTTTTTGGTTGCAAAGTCTTTATTCTGAATACTAAAGATAATCTTGATAAATTTGCTCCAAAAAGTGATGAAGGAATTTTCCTGGGTTACTCTATGTCTAGTAAAGCCTATAGAGTGTTCAATAAGAAAACCAAATGTGTGGAAGAATCTGTTCACATCAAGTTTGATGAGACTGATCCACATGAGTCTAAAACTTCTCTTGAAGATGTTGAAGAAGACTTATTTGTTCTGGACCTAAATGAAAAATCTAAAGAACCTGTAATAAAAACATCCAGTTCTGGACTTTTTCCAGAATCTTCCTCTGTGGAACCCGAACCTGTAAATGAACCTGAAATCTCTAGTTCAACCTTTACCAAATCAACTAGGATTCTAAAGAATCATACTTTAGATGTTGTTGTTGGTAATCTTGATAGAGGAACACAAACTAGAGCTTCTCTAAGAAATCAGGTTGAACATCAAGCTTTTCTTTCACAGCTTGAACCCAAAGATGTCAATGATGCTATCAGTGATGAATTCTGGGTAATGGCTATGCAAGAAGAACTAAATCAGTTTGAAAGAAACAAAGTTTGGGAATTAGTGGAAAGACCTAAAGACACTCTTACCATAGGCACTAAATGGGTGTTTAGAAACAAAGTTGATGAGTCTGGTAATATAATCAGAAACAAAGCTAGGCTAGTTGCACAAGGGTATAGTCAGGAAGATGGAATAGACTATGAGGAAACCTTTGCACCCGTGGCTAGACTAGAGGCCATTAGGATATTACTTGCTTATGCTGCTCATCTGAATTTAAAACTATATCAAATGGATGTTAAAAGTGCTTTTCTAAATGGATATATAATTGAGGATGTATTTGTGGAACAACCTCCTGGTTTTACAAATCCCCATTTTTCTAATCATGTTTTCAAACTATCTAAAGCTTTATATGGTTTAAAGCAATCTCCAAGAGCTTGGTATGATAGGCTCAGCTCTTTTCTTATTTCGAAAGGATTTACTAAAGGGATAGATGATCCTACTCTTTTTATTAAATGGATTTCTAAAGATGTGTTAATAGTACAAATTTATGTGGATGATATTATTTTTGGATCTTCTAAAAATTCTTTATGTGTTGATTTTTCAAAAATAATGAAAAATGAGTTTGAAATGATTTTAATGGGAGAACTCAAATTTTTCCTTGGATTTCAGATCTTTCAAAATAAAAATGGTATTATTTTGAACCAAAGTAAATATATTAAAGATCTTCTAAAACGTTTTTCTTTGGATGGCACCAAAGGCAGTGACACACCTATGAGCACCACTTGCAAGTTGGACAGTGATGAAACTGGTGAACCAGTGGATCAAACCAATTACAGAGGTATGATAGGTAGTCTACTGTACCTTACTGCCAGTAGACCTGACATCATGTTCAGTGTATGCATGTGTGATCGGTTTCAAGCCAATCCAAAAGAGTCCCATTTGACTGCTGTTAAAAGGATTTTCAAATATCTAAAACATACTCCCAATTTGGGATTATTTTATCCACAAGTACAATCATTTGATTTATTAAGTTATTCTGATGCTGATTTTTCTGGCTGCAAGTTAGATAGAAAGAGCACCTCTGGAACATGTCACATTTTAGGCAAGTCACTAGTATCTTGGTGTAGTAAGAAGCAGAATTTTGTTGCATTGTCTACTGCCGAAGCTGAGTATATAGATGCTGGTAGCTGTTGTGCACAAATCTTGTGGATGAAAGACACTTTACTAGACTATGGATATCAATTCAAACATGTCTCTATAAGGTGTGACAATACAAGTGCTATTAACATTTCTAGAAATCCAGTATCTCATGCTAGGACAAAACATATTGATGTGAGACATCACTTTCTGAGGGATCATTATCAAAAAGGTGATATCACTCTTGAGTTCATTGGCACTGAACATCTGTTAGCTGATATTTTTACAAAGCCTTTGAATTCTGAGAGATTAAGTTACATCAAACATGAGTTAGGTATGATTAATTATAGCACAGTTGAAACCTCACAGTTGAAACCTCACAGTTGAAACCTCACAGTTGAAACCTCACAGTTGAAACCTCACAGTTAGACCTCACCGGTGTACCTCACTGTTACATCTCTCTGTAGGCTGTTTCGCTGTTTAACCTTATTTTATTTTTGCAGGAATTCGAACCGTTTCTTTTCTTTATACTTTTATTTCTAAATCCCTAAATGATAAAATTTAGAACATCGAACATATCTCAATCCACTCATCTCGACCCTTGCTCTCTCAAGTCCTAAACCCTAAACCTTCAACCGAACCTCGAAACCTCATTCAGTTCCAATGGCCAGAACAAAGCGAACCCCGACTGTCAATGAAGATGCACCAATGCCAAAGAGGACTCGAGTTGAATCCAGTGGCACCAGGAACGCCTCGATAAGACCTGTTAATCCACATCTGACTAAGAGAGAAATAGTTGCTGAGAAGGAGCAAAGTGAAGAGTGGATTTTATCGAGAAGATCATTAGTACTGGCAGTGCTTAATGAGCAAGGATGGACCGAATGCTTCACAAACAATAATGGACCGTACTACCCGAAGCTGGTGAAGGAATTCTATGAATATCTAAAGTTCGAGGAAGAGGATGATCTGCATAGACTGGTATCCAGAGTAAACGGCAATGAAGACAGTTTTTCATCCGTTGAATGGGCTGCATGTTTAAGAGTTCCTCATGGGGGTATTTTCAACTACTATTCTGGAGTGGCTCCTCCAAATAGTGGAATCTTTGATCATGAGATGGCTCTGGAATAACTGACAGGCAATGGCACAGTAAGAAAGATTATTGCTGCTGAAATGAGTGGAGAGGACAGGCTTCTGTTTAAGTTTATTCAGCATGTACTGAGTCCTAGAAGAGGAGATTTTGCAACTCTGAAGCACCAGGATATTTACTTGATGTACTTATTAAAACATGGAAGGAAGGTCAACATTTGTAGGTTGCTGATGGCTCAGATGGAGGACATGATAAAGGCAAGCTCAAAATCAAGTGCCTTGTTTCATGCTAAACTCATTTCGGTAATGTTGAAAGTGAAAGGTGCAGCTGGAAGTCAGGAAGAGTTGATAGTGGCAAAGAACAGTGTATGTATCTCGAAATTAATCTGCAAATTCATGAGGATCAGTTGGAATCCCTGGAAGAAATCATGGGTGAATCATGAGGAGAAAATCTATGAGAAATTTAGACCTTCTATTCATCCCTCTAGACCGAGAGATAAGAGAGATCCATGCTTAAAGCCTGATGAGCCTGAACCTGTATACTCAGATGATGAACAGACTGCAGTAGTTGGTGACTCTGCAAGAGAGAACACCCCAATTGATGAAGGGAGTGATCCTGAGACTACTCACAGTCCTGTCAGGACAGTGGAGTTCGGAGCAGCAAGCCCTCCAAAAGAACTACCTAGTATAGAACCTGTTCTAAGAGACAGTGAGACTGAGTCTACAGAAGAAGAAGAAGAAGAATCTCAATATTTTGTCAAGGACACCTCTGACGAGGATGATACAGTCGAAGCAGAAGAGGCTGGAGCTTCAAATGAAAATCAAGAAACTGTTGCAGAAGATGAAGAGGAGATCAGTGGTGAAGAAACAGAAAAACTTAGTATGAGCCCTCTGATAGGGTACACAGACAAGTCAGTGTCTGACCAGGAAGCAGGAGTGGTATCTACTACTGTTGTCATGGAAGTGGTTGATGCCCCAACAGAGAGGGAGGCTAACCTCACTGTTGAACCTACAGAGGAAGCAAGTATGGAACCTGCTAGAGCTACAGAAGAGAACTTAGAGTTACCCAGAGTCGAGAAGATAGTAGAAAATGTTCAGGAAGGAGCTCCAAGTGAGGGGGAGCGTTTTGGTTCAGTCTCTGTACTGTATGATATAGAAGGATGGACCTCAGATCCAGGATACATGGTGTTAGGACTCAATTATGAGGATTCAGATGAGGAAAACCAACCACCAAGAAATCCAGTTATCCTAACTAACAGCCCTCCAGTGTTAGAAACTGAAAGATTGGCCACCAAGGAAGACCTTGAATCCTTAAAGAATGAAATGAAGGAGACCATCACACAGTCTGTTGCTGAATTGAAAACCAGTCTTTTTGATGAGCTGAAAAATGTAGAACAATCCTTAGAATTATCTCTAGGATGTGTTGTGGGAAGTCCAATCAAAGAAGTGATGGATGAAATGAAAGTGTGCCACACTCAAATTGAAAGCTGGACTGGAGCAGTAGTGGCCCTCAGACAATCAGTTGCTTCTTTAACTGCCCTGAGCAGTTCTCAGACACAAGCGGCCAGTGAGATTCGATACATCAAAGAAGTGGTCAAGCAGTTTGTGGAAGTATTTGAGGCTTTCAAGAAATCAGTAAAAGAACACTTTAGCAATCAGGATGTTGTCATTCAGAAAGTGATTGGAAATCTGACCCAGTCTTTCAAGGAGACAGTGGCATTCTCAGTCAAGTCCCTTCCTTCATCTAGCTCTCCTGTAGACCTTGAGAAGTTTAGAAGCCTGCTCAGAGAAGAGCTTACTCAGGCCCGTGCAAATGACACATCAGACCTACAGATCATTGCTACTACAAGAGAAGTCAGTGGCTTTGTTCGTGAGCACCTGCAGGCTGCTACTGCTTCTCAGGAGGCCATCAAAAGTAAATTGTATTATTAATTTGATCGGATTTTCACCAAGAATCAGTTGAACCATCACTTCAAGCTCATGCTAGAAACTATGAAGCTGCCTCCTGTAACTCAAGCTTTCAAAGAACAAGTTAGCAAGCTACGAGAGTTGACCCCGACTTTGGATAAATTCTTGGAAAACAAAAATGACTTCTTATCTTCCATGGACAGAGGAGGAAACATCATCATGGATTTCAGGAATCTGCTCCTACCTTTTCTTCATGTGGACTACACACCTGTTATAGTTCCTCCTGCCCTACCTGTCTCTAACCCCAGTGGTTCTTCAGTAATGTCTCCTGCTGATGCCCTCAGAAGCCTTAGACCACTGATACCTTGGCAAGCTACTCACTATAGGCCTTCAGGAGCATCTGTTGCTTCCCCTCCAGACATTCCTGCTACAATTCCTAAGCCTGTTGATCTTTCACCTACTGCTCCATCTTTTTCCTCTAAAGGAAAAGATCCCTTACCTACAGATGAAGAGGATTGAGTCTGTTTATGTTTTTTTTTTGATAGGGATCATGTATTCACATTTTGGGTCATGTAATGTACTCATTATTAATACAATGTTTATTTTCTCTCTCTCTGTCTTTCTTTTTGTTAATCACAAAGGGGGAGAAATAGGGAAAACTAGGGAGAAATAGGGAAAACTCGAGGGAGAAATGAACCTATACAGAAATAGGGAAAACTCGAGGGAGAAATCCTTGAGGATTATACCTAATTTTTGTGCTCATATTGCTAATACTGTGTTTTGCACACTTCTCTCTGATACATCTATATTTCATTCCATACTGACATAATTTGTGATTATCAAAAAGGGGGAGATTGTTGGAATCACCTGTTTTGATAATCCCAAATAATGCTTAAACATTGATTATGATGTATTAAAACCTTGCATTAATCTTATTCTTCTATGCTTAAACGTATTTTATTCTAAACAGTTCATATTCTTACTCTCATAACTTTACTGTAACAGCTTACAGTAGTATTTACATAAGTTTAGTATTGTTAGCTACCAGTCAGAGTTTTCTTTTCAAAGTCACAGTTACAGCTAACTGTCACCTTAAGTTACTGTTGCAATAAGTTCACAGTTACAAGGTTACAGTCGAAGACTAATACAAGCTTACAGTCACGAGTCTACCGCTATCAATTGTCAAAGCTTACAGACGAAGGTCACAGTTACAAGACTTATGTTCAAAGTTTTCTCTGCTCAAGTTCACAGTCGAACAAGTCTACAGTTGGAACAAGTTCGCAGTCGAACAAGCCTACAGTCATAAGTCTACAGTCAAGGTTACAGTTAGACAGCTTTTGTCGACTAAGTCTACTGATGATCGAGGTCTACAGTTGACAAAGGTTACAGTTCTACAAATTTGATATTACAAGTCTACAGTTAGAGAGGCTACAGTTACATAGCGTAAAAGCTACCATTGAAAGCCTACAGACAGCAAGCCTTTTGTTGAAGTCAGCAGTCAGAAGGAAGTCCACAGTTGGAAGACCACAGTTGAAGTCCACAGTGACATACATTCTCGACCAGTCTATTATTATTATATTTCTACTTTTTTCTTTACCAATTTGATTAATACTAATCTAACGGTCATGTCTAGACAAATTAATACACCTAACATTATTTATTGATATTTGCAGACATATCAAGAAATAATACAATGTACGAGGAAGATCGCACGTGTAACTCAAGACTATTTATCTTGTCGGCCTCGGGTGAACAAAAAGGGAATATATGGAGGAGTATAAAAAGAAGAGAGAAGCATTCAAGAAAATGAATGAATGGAACGAAAAGAACAGTTACATACACGAACAAGAATAGAGGAAGGACACACAGAGTCTAACATCTACAACTGAGAAGGAGATACGCATATACACAAAAAGAAGCTGATCACTTGAACATTTGGAAGTCTGGAAATCACGACACTCTGTTTTAGTGTCAACTTACAGAAAAAGGACCAAAGCTTCAAGTCACTCATTCCTACGAGTCCAGAACTGATCTGCCAACACTATAGAGCACTCTAAACCTTCTTCTTTCTATCTCTTGCTCTACTGTGTTTAATTGTTTTACATTTGTGAGCAGTGTGTTAGTATTACACACACTGTCTCCTGTGCTTAAACTGAGGGATACTGAAAATCCCTATCCCAAACCCTTTTACATTTGTTACCCACGTATAACTGTGGAAGAAGCCTGGTGTGGCTTGGTCATTTTTTACCCACGTATAACTGTGGAAGAAGCCTGGTGTGGCTTGGTCATTTGTTTTCCCACGTATAACTGTGGCAGAGGTTGTCAAACCTGGACAGTTTGTGAAAACTGTTATAAAGCCCGATACAGGCTGTGTATCAATCCTTTTTATAAAATTTCTTGGTGGCAGGTGATCACCAAGTGGAAGAGGACTAAGTCTTAGCTTAAGACTGAACCTCTTGTTTGAAATAGCTTGTTATTCTTTTCTTTACTTTGCTTTTTGTTTTTCCGCTGTGCCCTTTTTTTTTAAATAAGAAATCTGTTTTTGCATATACTCTGATAGTCAATTTTGGTTAGTGTGTATAAGAGATTTGTTTAGTAAACTTGTTTCAAAAGTAAAGTTAGTCTTCAAACTAACCTTATTGAGGATTAATCAACCTTAGAGAAACCTGTTGAACAATAAGTCACCTATATCTCTACTGCCTTAATTGACTGGGCTGTTTTTCAATTTGGGGGATTTAATCTTAAAGTTTTCAACAGAAATTTTTAATTGGAACTCAATTCACCCCCCCTCTTGAGTGTCCACTCCGACCAACATGATTAAATTTCTGTTTGGTGATAAGGAGTTCTCTATAAAGAACAAATAGAGTGAATAGGTTTTACAAAACTAGTTATGGGATAAACAATGATGTATTTTTTGAAGTTTATCAGTAATAACAATTATTATTATTATAAATTAATTATTCATAAATGGTTTGGTTTTACATTTTTATAAACCATGTTCCAATCATGTGAGGTCATTACCAATTATGAGAACCCGTTTTATTTGGTTTCACAATTTGGTAAAACATTCAACAACCATGATTTTGATTCAATTATAAATTACATTATCTATAGGAAAATATAACATGGTTATTTCAATTCACAGGCCATCCATGCACCACTTACATCCCCACATTATCAACTCAAAACGAATTTTGGGGAAAATCATAGGCTTTCCCCTAACCATGATCAAATTATACTCCCCTTAAAGGATTATAAAAACCAAAAAAATAAGCATAAAGATACCAGATACATCACCTAAATAATGAATAATTCAATAACACTTAATGAAATTTAGAACAAAAAAATTTTACATTCTCATACTTGAACTACTTGATCTGATGTTAATTTTTTTTTATTTCATTTCTTGATTTGAATTCGATAAATGTGACAAAATTTTTCCAATCCAAACCTAAAAAATATTGGACAAAAACATACCAAAGGATAATTTAGTTTCTAGTTTTAGAAAATTAGAAAAATATCTAACCCAAATAGATGCATAAAAAACTGCTTTAAAAAGATGAACACCATCTCCAAATATACCCATCATTTAATATTTCATATTAATTTGTTAACATCTCCCAAAAACTACATCATATTTTTAACATTTAAATCCGTAAATCAATTATCATCGTTCTATATAACATGGATAGAGAGAATCACAACAAGGGTGAGCACAAATGACTTGAAAGGGTAAACATAAGCACTGAAAATTGAATGTGATTAGTGAGAATGAAATTAAGGTAATTTTATAATGAAATATTCAATGTCAAATATGATAACATTACAGAATACATACCCATCAATACTTGGTTAATTAACCATGAAATATGGATTAATGAATTAACAAAGGAAAGAGGCATATGAATCCATTATAATGAGCCATTTTAAGTCAATCTGAACGAAAAGAAAACATTTATAACCGATTACAGGAATTAAAAACATTTGTTACTGTCCTGAAACATTATATTCAAATAACACTAACCGAACTCATAAAAATTAAATAATCTCATGGTCTACATCCAAACTAAATTCATTGGAGTATTATCTAGAATCACCAATCACATAGTCTATATCAAGCTGACATTACACTATTTTTGTGCGCCAATAATATAGACTATTTAGGTCTCACCTTGTAGATAAAACAGAGATCAACAAGAATTAAATGATATAATAGCACCACTCATACATCATCAATAATTTCCATGTACATTTCATAAATAAAAAATTTATAATCCATCACTTTTTATTCGTAGAAATAATCAATGTTCATTCATAACATGATTAACCCTCAATAAAATGAGTTCAATCAAAATATCATAATCCATTAGAGGATAGAATTAGGATGTTTCCAATATAATATTTCTCAAGTGGAGTGTAAGAAACCGAAATGGTTTTTGATGTTGATAAATATAATTTCCAATAAATGATAAATAAAAATATTCTTTAGTTAAATAACCTTACCAAATTTAGTAAATTCAATGGATTTCATCTTATATTGTAAAAGATTTAGAAAGATCAATCAGAGAATTCCTAGTAGAAATTATCCTACCCATTTAGAAAAATCTATATTAAAATCTAAAACATTCTAGAAAACAAATTGATTAATTTTATTTTAATAAATACTTTAAAAAATAAATAGAACCATTGATTTATTGTTTTTTCCTAGTGGTGTGGAAATGTATTCATGATGTAATTGATAAAAATAAACATTCTTTTTTAAAAATTTAAATGTAGATAATTGAACCGTTTAGAAAAGACTGAAAAATTTAATTTTAAATATATTTTAAATTAATATCATGGAAATTAGTTTTAAGAATTAAATTATGTTTATAAAATAATACTTTTCAAAACTTTTTTAAAATTAATGACATGGATGAGAAGGATTCTCGATATAAACTACTACTATGTAATTATTTATTGATTAGAAAAGTAAAGTTACAAGGCAAGAAAAATGCAGTAAAAACATGAATATATTGGGTATAATGTAATGTATCCCAAGGGAATCTCCTATAATAAGATTTATCCCCTTAGTCTCCAAAAATCATAAAATTAATAAAGTTGGAAACATCATAACTTTAACCCGCAAGAGAAGAAAGTGGATCTGATGCATTATTTTCCACACGCAATGTGTGAACCATTCTAACTTTTTTAGTGATCATACATCATCATTTTTTAACAATGTAGGCAATCGAATAAGGAGTGGAACTATTTCCATGAAATGAATTGAAAAGAATAGACGAATCATTTACAACGTCTAAATGATGATTTCCACTGGTTTCATACGGAGAGGCCAATAAAAAGTGCATAGTTCTCCACCTGGAGATATGTTCCACATCTAAGGTGGGTAGTGAACACCCATGGAGGGTTCCTTCCATCAGACCCATTGGCCAATCTAAGTATTGCGTCTAGGGTTTGATATTTGAATGTTGGAATGAAGTGGTTACAAGTATGGAGTATCCATCTAGTTTCAGGTGAATTAGACCTGGATGAGGAGAAGGTTTCTTATTCCAGAAATGATGTCCCTACCTGAAGAAAGAAACACCTCATACATCACGTTATTCCTTAAAAACCAAAGGCACCGTCATAAAAAATGTAGGATATTGGCCCATGCTATTCTCTTTGGGGCCATGTCACCTGATACTGGAAACCTGCGATCAAGGAAAGGAGAATTTGGAAGAGCTTGGGAAGAGAAGGTTGTAAATTCTCTAAAAAGGTTTAGACATCACACATCCATTCTCCCATGAAGAAGATATAAACAGAACTCTCCATTTTTTGGGAATTATATCAGGAGTATCATGATTCCATATAAATACCACATCTTATAATGTTCTTTTCTATTGGAACTGAATTGTTCTTGATTCTCTAGGAGAGAAATTGAAGCATTATTAGAGGACTATTAAACCAAAAGACCTCATTCCTCTAAAATTTATAATTATTTGTTTCATAATACTGATATAATTTCATTGGAGAAAAAATTCCCCGATGAGGATCGAGTGAGTAAACATTGATCCAGATCATTGTATAGATCAATATTTCTGATAGAAATTAATGATACAAAACTAGTATCACTTATGAACATAATTCTCTATATTTAAAAACCAATTAATGTTGAAATATTAAATGAAACATGTTAATCATGTTCATAATTAGAAAGAAATAAATATAGGAAATTCATGAAAATATGGAAATATTATTTCCTCTAAAAGATCCTTGATCGTGAACTGTTTCCAAAGAAAATAAATTATTAAATAAAGCCTTTTCAAATTTGGTAATTATTCAATCATAAGCCCCGTGAAGTAATAACATCAAATGATACTTTAAATATAATTAAAATAATCCCTTTCATGATAAAAAATTAAAAAGGGGGAATTATATACACCTCATAAAAAAGATAGGAATATAAAAAAACTAATGTTTCAAAAAAGACATTTTGAGATAGGAAACACATACAATGATCATAACATTGAAGTAAAAATTAATCAATGAATATATTATGTGAATCAAATATAAAAAAACATATAAAATATTAAACATAATATAATATAAATTCAATACACAAATAATATTGTAATATTAATGATATTGAATAGGTAATTTGACCCAATGAAAATAAATTGAGTTGTGGAATACGTTTCCACTCTGTAAATTTTATATCAATTCCCCTAGGGTAAACTATATCAAATTATATCATAAACCCCAATTATTTATGAATTATTCCTGATATTTCATGTAAAAGGGGCATTATATATATCATTTAAAAGAAATATGTTGTAGAACATTGAAGTATCCCTCTGTGAATGATAATTGAGATGAAGTCTCTTACTACATTGGAAATCGATGGATCAAAGCCTTGTGAAAGAGAGAAACTAATATATATTTGTAATTAAAAATAATTTCCATGACCAGTGTCATATAATAATTTTATGGTCATTATATAAAACAAAAAATAAAAATATGTGGTGAATATGGAATTTCCCTCACAAAAATAAAAGTGAGATAAGAAGCCCTTACCAAGTGTCCAGAAATTCCATGTATGTGATTTAACATCTATATTAAATGATTATTTATTTAATTTTATTTATTTTGATCCTTTTATAGTTTTAGTAACATGTACTTAAATAATTTAATTTATTTGTTTTAATGTACTATTTAAATACTTAATTAGTTATTTCCATGGAATATTATTTTAGGATGTCTGGTTCATTATTTCAAAACAAATTTCGTGTGTTGGCTGACATTAAGAATGGAATTATTCCATAATATACATAATAAGAATAACTAATTATTTATAATAATTATAAACAAATTACAATTTTAAAATCAATAATAAATTATGGTTATGAAAAATAATCAACATTTCAATCATGGAAAAGGTAGGTCATACAAACACATGGGTAACATTTCAATTTTTCATTGATCATTATGGAATGGAAAAACTTTATATTTTACCCTTTCGTAATTTTAATTGTGTTAAAAATGAAATATTTTTTCTTGAAATTAACTAATATATATCATCCACGTGTTTTTTTGTTGAAAAAAATTACATCACTACGGGGATGCGGTGGTCTAAAAGTACGAACAAACGATGTTATCATTTTTCAGTGACTCGAAAGGTATTAAATAAAATGACATATTATCATTACATAATTATAAATATTTCATTAATATAATTATTATATAACATGTATTCATTAAATTTATCCTTATTACCTTTCATGAAAATCATTGGTGAAAGTGAATCACATCACTTTGTTGGGTGGTATTCTGCCAGACACACAAGAAACATCATATTATCCCCCATAAAATAGAAATTATTAAGATATATGGGATATCATAATTCAATGAGTAAAATTTAGAAACAAATATCATATATGTACTTTAAATCATGGATTATAATAATCCATTATATGTGATTATGAAAACCTAATTATCTCGGTTCGAAAGGTGGTAGTCCTCCATGCAAAGAAATAATGGGTTCCTTTCAAATTTTATATTAGGAGAGATATGTTTAGGTTACGAATTTTTAATTATAACATATAATTATATTTTATATACTTGTTTAATTATATCATCACATTTTTATAATATTTTAAGGTAGTTGATGAATTAATATAATAAAAACATTTGACTATTCACAACACCTCTTCTTCAAACAACATCCTTCAGCTATAACCAAAATCCTTTATAAGATGGATTTATGATAAAAAATATTATTACATGGAATTGGGATAAATTTAAGGAATTTTCTTTGGAAGATAGTTTTTGTACCAAAATGGAAATAATGTGTCTAGAAGATATGATAGCGGTGGCCTTTTATAAGTAAGGTGAGTGGCACACTTGTAAATTTTGAAAAGAAAAAGTGATACCAACGTTTTTAAAATGCAAAATGGCAAAAAAAATTCAAATGTCAATATATATACAAGATAATGTGTAGATATTACCATCTATGTGATTTACGTAATTTTTTTAGTCATTTTAACTCGTATATTTTTAGTTTATCAACAGAGTAAATCTATATTTACCTTAATCATTGAAAATTATTTTTTCTATTTCCACTATTAATTATGAAAAACTGGAGTTATTATTAAAATAAATAATTTTTAATAAAATTATGGAACCCATTTTTTGAAATTCAATTCCTAGAAGTTGGAAAATTTATTTTAAAAATAATCTCTTAAATACAATGAATGTGTGGGTGTTTAACAAGTGTTTATGTGATGAAAAATATGATTTTATATTAACTCTATTAACTATAATGATAATTATATGAATTTATAACCACATATATATATATATATATTATAATTTACAATTAAATACTTCCACATTAAGTTATTTTTTATTTTAAAAAATGGAGATACATCATGTACTTTATGATAGATCTCAGAAAATTCCAATTTCTAATCCCAAATTTAAATTATAATAAAGTAAAATATAATGTTAATTTTGAGGTAATTAATTGTATTAAATATTACTAAAGAATATATATATTTAATTAAATCATATTCAAAACATAATTTTGATTTGTAAATTATTTAATTCATTGAAAATAAATGAATTATTTACAAAAATATGTTTTTTCACTACTCCCCAAAAGATAAATATTTTCTAAAAAATCTAAAATATTCTCACTAAGTTAATTTTTAAATAATAATTTAGTAAAATAATTTCATATAATAAAAACATTATAAAAAAATAAAAATGTTATTATTATATTTTCTCATAAATAGAAATAATTTTCTTTTTTTAAGATTCTATATTTTGATGAGTAAAATGAGTTTACGAAAAATTAACTGAATATTTACTAAGAATTTATTAAATTCATTATATTCAGTATGTAATTTGTATATATTTTTCATAATGATTTTAATCCTACTTATACCAACAAATTTAATAGATAGTTTATAATGGTCATATATTAAATACTATTATTACATAGTTAATTTATTCTTAGTTATGTGTGTCTGGTAGGCTATCGATCATAAAATCCATTTTTTATAATCTCATGGTGTTACATCCTTCATCGATTTAATAAATTTAATACCCACATTTTGAACTATTTCACCGAAATTAATGGATTGAAATTTGAAAATAACTTTTTTGAAGACACACATCATTAAAAGGGTTAACCAAACTTCTTGTTCATTTGAGAAAAAATAAAGTATGTAGGAAATCTGGAATATAACATACTACATTTACAAATAAGAATAAAATTACAGGGAACTGAAAATATAAAAATGAAATAAAATTTTAAATAATTATATAGAGTGATAGAGATCATTGATCACTATAAAATGAATGATCAAGAAAAATTTTCCAGCCCCAAAACCATAAATATGTAATGAATTAGAAGACTGTTGATTCATTGGATATGAAGTTAATAGGATATCATTTTTTATTCAATACATTTTACATATATTTGAGGGATTTATTAACTTAAAATCTAATAATGTAAGGAAATATACTTATGTGATATGTTATACATTATACATTAATAAACATCAACCATAATTGCATCTTTTGTTCCAAATGATGTGTATTCCTTTTGAATTTTTCATATTTTAAGCACGAATGTCAACATTTTAAGGATCACATAACCCTAAATGATAAAAAATTAAAATCCTATTATTTTTATACCACCATAGAAAAATGATTTGAACATGTTAAGATAACTCCAACAATGAATAAACCATTATATTAATAACTAAAACATTAATCTCCAAAATTCAATTGTAATACCTAATGTTTAAAATAAATCATTCCATATATGAATATCCCAATATCCATAAGAAATGTAAATTTCATCATCATTAAATACGGTTTTAACCTAAAAGGTCATATCATACATTTCACCATAAAGACTCGTAATATATCTATCTCATTCTAAAATAATATTAATCACTTATTCTCCAAATTACATTTCAATCCCATTTTTTTTGTAAGATAAGACTTTTGTTCCCATTGTTACCTCAATATTCATGATCATATAAACCATAAAGGTTATAAATACCATAAAACGCTTGTCTAGTATTTTTTAGGGAATACATCACATTAAACCAAATTAATATATATACATGAACCTAATAAAAAATATCCCAAAAATACCTTAATCTCATTAACATATCGTCACTAAAAACCTTAAAGGTTTGTCTGAGTATTTGAACATAATATAAACATTAATCTTATAAAATAATGATTTTATTCATATATCATAAAAAACATCTAATTAAAACATAATAATTAGCAATTCTACCTCACCCTTTCCTGATATGGACTAGAATAGTCCCAATACCACACTCTTGGATTCAGTGCTAAAAATAACATCAGTTTATATCTATCTTTAATGTCGATAAATGTGACCCGATTTTTTTTATCGAAACTAAACAAAATCAAAGGGAAATATTATATCACATACATACATGTAGATTCTTTAGGATTGTATTTTAAGGGAATAAAGAAAAAATCTTAAAAAAATTTACTCATAAATAGAATGTTTAAAAATATGAACAGTATCTGCCAATATACCAAGATTTTCATTTTTTATATTAAGTCATAAATATATCCAATAAAATAATTCACATATATATGCATACTTTATAGAAATAAATTATTCATCATCATTATTTATAAACTAGTAAATAATAACAATAATAATAATGTGATTAAATTCTCAATGAGGGTAAACATAATCAATAATAATTGAATGAAATCATTGAGAAAATGATGAGAATTAGGGCATCCAGACATAATCAAAGTACGTGATCGAAATATAAGATAATTATTACCCATCAATAAATGTGTAATAAATCACAAAACATTTAATAAATCTTCAAAAATGGCAGATTCATAAGATTCCATAATAATGTACCATGTGATTTCAATCTTAATGAAAGGAAACATTTATAACCCAAACAAGAATTAAAAAGACATGTTGGTATCTTGGAACATTATACTCAAATAACCACTAAAACCCCTTATAAGTAGAATAATTTTATGGTTTAATTATATACAAAATTCATTGTATCTCTATATAGAGAACCCATCATATAATATATATCGGGATCACCTGGTGCTATCTGGGAGAACCGATTATATAAGTTATATCTCCCATGATGTATAATTGGGTTCAAACCATTGTATAAGTCTTATAGGTCTCACCCACTGATGATCAATAATTTCCTAGAACTATTCATGAATAATAAATTTTGAGTCCTTCACTGTTCAATCATAACAATAATCAATATTCATTAAAATCTCTATTTTCTTATGGAAAAGAAATGGGTTCCATGGAAATCTTATAATCCATCCAAATAAATAATGACAATGGTACAGATATAACATATCCCAGTTAGAGTGTATATAGCATCATGGGATATTGACATTGATGTATCTAAATCTCATTTAAAAAAAATTATAAAAATTCATGATGAAAATAACCCTTTCAAGTAGAGTAACATGAAATAATGTCATCGATGAATGAAAATTATTATAAAAAGATATCTTGGGAAATTTTATGATGAAAAAATTATTTACAATATGAAAAAACATATTTAAAATTAAAAACATTATAAAAAATTATTGAAATATTTTTTTATGACGATTAAAATATGAAATATAATATTTAAATCATTGAGTGTTTATGAATTTGGGAAAATCCTATTATGTTGTAAATGTTAAAAATAAATGTTATTTTAATAAATTTTGTAATGTGAGTCAAAGAGATTCAACTAGAAAAAGATAAGAAATTTACATTATGAAATATTTTAAAATAATATCTTGAAAAATATAATTAGTAAATAATTAATTTTCAGAATAATATAATTTCAAAAAAAATCTTCAAAAATTTATAGATAGAAGAAATATTCCTTATCTAATAGAAACATACAATATTAGTATCACTTAAAATTTATTTTTATATTTCATCAATAATTCAGGAATGAAAATGAAATAAAACATTTTAAGCACATTCATAACCAATAGAAAATAAGGATATGTGGTTCAAAAAAATTTGATCACATTATTTTCACCAAGATAACCTTGGATATAAACAATCTCAAAAGAATGAATATTTTAACATAAATACTTTTCAATTTTGATAGTTCATCAATAAAAAGACCCATCAATGAATATAATAAAATAATATATTAATTATCATGAAAAAATTAGTTTTATGATATAACATTTCAAATTTATAGTAGATACACATCATAAAATAAATTTTTCATATAACATAATATATGTCCTAAAGAAGAAAATTAGATATGAGAAACCCTTATTGTGATAATAACATTGAAATTAAAATTAATCAATGAATCAATTATATGAATAAAATGTAAATCCACATAATTTTTTTAAAATAAAATATAATTCAATCATAATTAATTACACAAATAATCTTATATTATCAATGAAAATGAGGAAATAATATAAACCAATGAAAATAACTTGAGTTATGATATATTTATAGCATGGTAAATTTCAATTCCAATACCATAGGATGGAATAATTAAAATTTAAACATTAAATACCGTAATGTATGAACAATTAATGATATTACAATTATAGGTTTATTTAGTTACACCTATATAATAAATTACATGTATAATAATAAAATATGCCTAAATGAAGAAAAATTGGGACAAAGACCCATACTACATTCGAAATCAGTGGATCAAAACATCACGTATGATAGAACCTCATATATATTTTTAAATAATAATAAATTAAATTAAAATAATAACAAAATACAATAATCATAATTATATAAAACATACTATAAAACATAAGTGGGTATTATGGAATATATCTAATAAAAATTAAAGATAGACTCGAAACCTTTACCTTGGTTCCATACATTCCAAGTATGTTTTATAACTCTAATATAAAAAGATTATATAAATTTTTTTATTTTATGATAAATTTTTATAAATTTAATACCTTATAATTAAATAACTATTTTTTTATTTTAATGACATAATCAAATACATAACCAATAATGTCAATATCATGTGTTTTGAGGATCTTCAATTCATTTTTTCCAATATGCTTCGGTGTGTTACCAAGGTAAAAGTTATCATTGTTAGATAATCATCAAAATAATATCTATGAAATAGTAACCATGTTTATCAATAAATTATACTTTTAAAATAAATCATAAAATATGGTTATTAAAAATGAACTACATTATATCATGGTGAAGGTAAGTCGTATGTATGCATGAGTAACATTTCCATTTTTTAATGTTCATTATGGAAATGTGTTGAGTAATATTTTATCATTCTGAAATAATCATAATAACATAAATAAATTATTTTTAGTAAAATATAAATATTAGTATCATCATTTATTTTATGATGAATCAAGTATCACATCATTTCATGTAGGTGGTAGTCCACACACATGTACAGACGATGTTATCATTTTTTAGTGAGTCGAATGGAAAGAAATAAAATGATATGTTATATTTTAATAATGATAAATATTTTAATAATATAATAATTATGTGAATTATATTCATAAAATATATCCTTATTACTTTCAAAAAAATTGTTAGCTAAAATAAATCAAATTTTTTCACGGGGTGGAATTTCTCTATACACACAAGTGACGTTATTGTGTACCCAATAACATATATAATATGAAGATATATGTTATATAATATTTATAGATATATAAATAATATAAAAATAATATATATATATATATATAATTTAAATCCATCATTATAAAAGGTTATTCGAGGTGTTTATGAAAAAATTATTAGATCATTTAGCAAGGGCAGTAGTCTCTCGTAAACACGAATGATTGTTTTGTTTCAGATCTAATGGAAGGTTTAGGTTATTACGCTTACATAATAAAATATCAGTATATGGGAGGTATTTTTTCATTAAATCAACAAATTTTTATAATATTTTAATGGTTTTGATGACGAAATTAATTAAAAACATTCAATTAAGAACAATACCTTTTCTTTGAACAACTTTATTAGGTTAGAAAAAAATCATTCATAGAATGGATTTATGGTGTAAAATGGTTCAAACCATGTGTGTAGAGAATTAATTATGGTATTTGGTATTTTATGTTCTGATGCAAAAGTGGTTTAATGTTTGTTTACGAGAGGAGATTGGTTAGACTTTTATAAGTGAGGTGAGTGGAAAACTTGACATTTTTTGAAACGAAAAAGTGATACAAATTTTTTTCACCTGAAAAGGGACCAAAAATAGAAAATTATCAATAATTATACATTATAATTTTGAAATATATCAAATATATATATTTTGGACATGATTTTGGCCATTTTAACCCTTATTTTATAGTATGAGACTCGATTATTCAGTTTGTACTGTAACCGTGCTAAATAATTTTGATTATTTTAACTACTAAATATGTTTATAAATAAGTTTAAAATATTATTTTAATTATTAAATAAATCGACTAAATTTTTTTAAAAAAATTGTTACATTAAATAATATTTTAAAAAAAATGAGGCTCTTAAAATAATTAAATAATTTAAAATAAATGACATGTTTAGAAAAATCAGTTTTCACTATTCATCAAGAATTCGATATTTCTAGAAAAATAAAAAAATTCACCCTAAGATAATTTTAATATTATTTTTCAAAAAAATTGTTTCATTTTATAAAATTTATAATGTAATATAAATATTTTTCCACAAAAAAATCAATAAAAACATTTCTGAAGAAAACATATTTGGGTGAATACACCAAGTTTATTAAAACTGATTTATAATTTATTCAAATTATATCAAATAAATTATTTTGTTTATAAAATTAATATGTAAATTTCATAATGTAGTAAATAATATTTATACCTTCAAACTTAACATCTGGATTATATAAACCATATATAAAAAAATCTTATTTCATGCTTTGTTTACGATTAGTGTTTTTTGTATTATATGATTTCATGCGTAGAATAAATCATTGAAAATCATGTGTTGTTACAAAATAACACACCTATATATTATTAGTACATTTAAATAATCCCAGTTAAATACTACTCATCTTTAAGAAGTTTCACTAGAATCCTTGGTCAACAAACTCGTTCAATTGATCCCATACTACCAATTTCCACTCCAATGTTTCTTCGTTTGTATGCTCGATATTCCATAAAAATTGAATGAAAGGAACTATCTTCAATAAAACTACCTTTTTTCTCAGATCAATAATCCAAATTAGATGACACCCTAACAAATCATCTGGATATGACTTAATATTCTCACTATCAACTTATCCTTAGGATATAACTCGTACCATCTAGTTTGAGACACATATAACACATAATGAATACATTGACATCTGGGAGGATAATATAACTGGTATTCCAAAATGCCAATTGATTCAAAGATATTTAATGGTACTATAAACAATGGGGTTTATTTCCCCTCCCTTTTTAACAAATAATTCCCCAAACAAGTTGTTACTTGAAAGATATCTCGATCACCAACTTTGAACTCCAAAGGACACCAAAAATAGTCAAGATAACAATAATTTATGCATTGAGTTGTCACCAACCATATCCTAATTTACCCCACTAATAGTATTAGCACAAAAAACCATATATATATTGACTCACCTACTTATTTCCAATATAATAAATAATCATAGGGTCAATAGTAAAGATCATCAAAACGATCCAATTGAATGAAACACTATAAAGTATTTTATATGAAAATCATCTTAAATTCTGCTCTCTATACCATATTTCACCAGTGTCTAGCAAATATTCCATGAAGCATCCTCTATAATCAGAATAATTCTCTCAAATGGGTTCTCCAACATAAGGTGATTTTTCATACTCATTTTCGGTTATTAATCAAAAATCCTTTAAAAACCATGACATAAAATTAGAATCATAATCTAACACGATAATTGTAAGAAATACATGGATTTTTTTACCATATACTGAACGTATATCCTACCCAACTCCTCTATATATTAAATAAATGTAGAAAATTTCATCCCTCTATGATCATCAGAAGCAAAAATGAACCTATCATCTAACAAGACCATCAATCTATACTTATTATTTGAAGTCCACACTCCTAGATCATGTGTCTTCCATATCAAAGAATCTGTAACAACATTACACTTTCTAGTAGAAATATCCATATCCAAGTAGATAGTCTACCCAATTCCTCTCACATATATTCAAGTCCTATTTAGAGAAGATATATTTAATATCTTATAGACTGTGAGGATGACAAACCTCTCACTATATAGATAATTTCACTATCAACTCAAGGAATGAAACACCATTGAAAACTCTATACCATGAGTATAGTTGTTCATACAATGAGGTCATAGCTGAAGATACCCATATTAATCTACTATATATTTATATATTAAAATAGCTGCCAAACCATCTCCTGAGGCATAACAGTGAACTAAATACTAAATCCCATGACTTTGTAAATTAAATTAGATACTAATTTTGATACCCTCATAAGAAATTTGGAGGACTATTCCCTATGAATGTTCCACAAAAACATTACCACATTCTTAGTATTCACAGTCATATGTGCTACCAAATTGGATGAATCCTTAATGAATCATTGGGAGTACTCAAATAATCCTAATAAACTATTCTTGTATAATAAATTCCATGAGAATTTTCAATACATCAAATATCTACAGTGTACATATCAACTTTTATTCTCACCTCAAGAAGTTATATTCCCAGGGAAACACACCTATTGGATCTTAAACATTCAATTTGATGTTTGGAATAAATATTATATGTTCAAAGTATAGTCAACATTAAATCAAGGATCCTATAATTAATTATAAGGGTTTATGAGTATACTTGGATATCATCAATGAATAAAATGATAAAAGATCCAATATATAGATAAACGATAATATTAATTAGGGCCATGATAATTTGGATAGAATTTGTCAACCCAAAAGGTGTGGAATGATATCCAGACCATATCTCTTTCTAAATATTATCTATAGTATATCCAATTTATTTAATTGAATCAAGAGGTATCCTGGTCATAAATCAATGTTGGAAAACCACTAGACTCCCCTTAATAGGTCAAACAATTTATGGATCCCAAAAAATCCTTACCAGTTCATTAATATGACTTGATTTTCCTTTCCATATTCAATTTATAGCTGAAGGAATATTTCTAGATTTTAGTGAACAAAACTAATGTACCCTAAGAAGGATTGATTATTCTAATCAATCCTTCCACCAAAAAATCATCAAGATACAACTGGAGTTCCCATAGACCAGTTATTTCAATATGGTATAGAGGGATATATATAGGTTTCACTAGTAGAGTGGGTTGAATATTTAATTCAATTACTTTATTAGGATAAATTTCTGGGTAATAATTTGTAAACATATCGTGATAATAGTACACCATCAGAGGAAATGATGATGAATTAGTTAACTGATCTTCCCTGAGAACCAAGACCACTACCTATACAGTAAAAAATCCAAATTTAGTTATGTATGGTCTATTTCTCCATACTCCAACATCTCATTAACTTATCAAAACATACTTATCTCCCTTATTCAAATTAAATAATATTATAACACCTCTATATTTTAATAAATTTTTCTCTCTACATTATTTTAATTCATTAACGTCTTTTTTGGCATGCAACCATGAGATTAAACAAATCGTGAGACACTATTTGAATAAAATCACCATTATAAAAAACATGTTAAATTGGAGGGATGAAATATAAATAAATAATATACCAAATAAAAATATTGTTCCAACTCAATATTAACGTATTTGTATGTTCTTATACATTGATTACACATTTTTTATAAAATCATTTTATTCATAAAAATATGTTTTCTTCAAAAATGATTTTACATTCTTTTTAGGAGAAAATATTAATTTTAAGATGTTATATAATTTTTTGTAAAAAAAATAATTTTAATTTTCAATTCATCATGTACAATGTATCATATTTTTTTCTAATTTTCTAAAAACATTTATTTTTTGAGGAATAGTTATTACACTAATTGAAAACTGTATTTAATTTTAATGTTATTACAGAAATAAATTATGTTTTGGATTGGTTTTAAATTTTAATTCTTTCATTTTTATTTTAAATAATTCAATAATGGTTTTTTAAATTGATTTATATATATATATATATTTTATAATAACATTTTATGTTTTAAAAGGGAATTTTAAAAAAAACAAATCTTCATGGAATTTTATATTTTTTTTATAAATTATATTATGAAACTTCTGTGTTTTGAATGTGAAAAAATGGATTCCAAATTCGGATTTATAATTTCCAAAATTATTGAATAATAATTTTTTGTTTTTGGCTAATATGAATAATAATTGTGGTAAATTTTGTTACAACGATAAAGGGTAAATTGGGTAATTTAGTTAAATGAATAAAATTATAATGACTATAAATTGATCCTATCACAACCTAATTATTTTCGATGAAGTTGATTCAACCATTAACACTTTATTGTCAAACGTAAGTTGTTCAATGGACAGTAGTCCAAGAAAATGACTTTTATAATATTTAAATAAATGAAATTCAAAAAAATGTAACTTTATTTTTCTTAAATATACCTTATGTGTCCACAAGGGAAAAAATGTTTCGAAAAAATTGAAATGTATGTTATTAAATTAATTAACATATTTTCCCGATATAAGTTTATTTTTGACCTGTTGGTTCACTTTTGTGAGATTATGATATTTATAATATTTTATTTTATAAAAATTCAAATATGTCAAATTCATGATTTAAATAATATATCGTTTTTAGCATAAGTTTTCCAGAAACATAAATTAATATATAAATATTATTCTAAAATATAGGATATCTATTTTCATCAGGGAATTTTATATTTAATTTTCAATAAAGAATTATTTATATAGAATAATCTCACAACATGGATGTAGTGATTATTTTATTAATGGAAATATCGTAAAAATGTTATTTAAAATAGTATAATAAATAAAAGTTGAGATATTTAATATGAGAAATGCATTTATTTAGATGACCAGGACCTCATTAAAATATAATAAAAAATTTTAATTAAAGTTAATATATTGATATTTCTAAAAGTCCAAATATTGATTAGTTGAAAAATAGAAACTATGTATTTTTTATAAAAATAATATTTTACTAAATTATTTAAAAATCATATAACAACATTAAAAAAATATTATAATGTGGGCTAAAATGATTTATATTGTTATTTTATATTTTAATTTACATCTCATAATTAAAAATGATTTCCTTTTAATAATTAAATATTTTTTACATTAGTTAAAATTAAAATTTCATAACTAATTGTTAACCAAGATGATATGTTTTAAAATAATTACAAAATTTGCCTAAAATTTCTTTGGTGATTAGATTTTAAAATTAAATAAACATATATTTGAATACATGTACATTGGGATGTATTTTTATTGGGATGTTATTTATTATAAACGAATATATTTCAAAATTCTAAAAGTTCCCCTTAACTCAATTATAAAAGAGCATCTCCTTTCTCAATTCATTCACATCACATTGATCCTTCAAGATCAATCATCCCATTAAAATTTCTATTCTAAACATTCCTATCCACATTCTAGAGTTTTTTTATTCTCAATATACTAAACTTAGTTTCCCTTAGAATATATATAAACGAATTTATCCATTAAAATGTAATCATCATTACCGACTGTTTTAAGATTATGTATTCTCTTACATTATGTTCATGTGTTTTTACAATATAAAATAATACATAAAATATAAACTATATTATGTGCTATTATAATGATTATGTAATGAAAATATTTCACCTTTTATCTGTCATTGGATAAACTAAAGCAGCACACATGCGTATGTACGCTTACCATCTCCAATTAGTGGTGTAATCTATTTTTCATCACCACTTTATTTAGATGGGAATCACGATGGAAATAATTGATATCTATAATAATTTTAACATTACATTGATTCTAAAATTAAATATAAATCATCCAATATCTTTCTTGTTTAATATTAACAGAATGATTCCATTTCCCGTGTGTACGTACAACCTATCGTCTCCTTGACATGACACAATTTAATTTCCAGGTTAACCATTAAATAATGATAATATAAATATATATAACACATGAATATGATATATATTACATTAATATAAATATGTATATGACATGACCATATTTAATTCATAATAATAAAGACTTAAATGCTAAAACATGCATAGGAAAATGAAGTATTTTACACCCAAACGAATGGTAAAGATGAATTATTATCAACAAACCATTGATAAAATTATATAATAAGAGCACATATGATATCATAAATATTGATATGGTCATTATGTAAGTTAAACACATTATTTAAAACGATTATGTATAGATATTCATATGTATACAAAGGAATTCAAACTTAAGGTAATGGTTAATTTCACCATTTCATTATTATTTAGGATTGATAATATATAAGTATCTATTGAGAAATTTTAATCTTGCATTTCAATTTTTCTAAAATATAATTTCCATAAATATATTACAATTTTTTAAATTTATTTTTACCTATGTTTTAATTTTTACTAAATTGTGGCGAAAGAATTTTTTTTCATATTCCAAATTAAGTGCCTTGTGACTTTTCAAACAAAAGTTTGAAAGGAATGTTTTTCTAACTTATACAGAATGAATGAATTTTTGACCTTTCATGAAGCCTTATTTACCTTATTCTTACCTCACAATATTTCAAGCTTTATTTAAAAAAAATCTTTCAAAATTGTGTGGCTATTTAATAAAAGAAAATGATTTCAATGAAGAAAGGGTATTTGCCTAACGAATTATTTTCAAGTGATTTATCAAAATTATTTTCTACTTAAAATAACATTATTGGATGTTTATTAATATTTTTTGGGGATTTTCTAGATTTATAATATATGTATTATTTATAGGATTGATTTTTATATGATAGAGTGATATTTGTGAAATCGATTTCTTTTACATGGGTTATGTTATGATAGAATGATGTTTATGAAACCCATTTATTTTTATGGGTTCTAATATGATGAATTAATCATGTTAGTATAGTGCACATATTTATTGTTTAAATTATGTCCTTTATCTCAAACAAATACATTAGGTAAATATTTATATATCTTGAGATATACAGGACTGGGGTTAAGAGTGAACTCGGTTAAGTAAAATTGGGTAGGAATATGGAGGGATCCTATTTTAGTAAAGGATTTTTTCTAGTAAGATGGCCTTTTAAATGATCCTTGAATAATATAGAAACAATTTTATATGCTTATGTGTATGACACAATTCAACCTCTAATGTTACGATCTCAAGGAATATATTCTTGGATTCTTTTTTAACTTCTATGATTTATTCCTTGAAATTATATTAGGATCTTTAATATACAAGACATAATTTTAAAATGTTTTATTATTGTTCTTATATATTATTATTTTGATATGATAGGTATATACATTTATTACCCTTACTAACCCTCTGGGGTCACAATTTGGAATGTTTCTTTTCTCCAGGATATGAAGAAATTTGTTATGTAAGATATGTCAAAATGGGTTCTACTTATGGAGGTATATGTGGGAGAAAATATATATGTTTTATAAATCAGTTGTTTAGGTTTCCCCATTTCTGACAACATTAAACCTAAATGGTTCTGGCGTAGATTTTTTATGTTATTTAATTAATATTCATCTATTTTATATTTAATATCTATGTATGTATATTATTTTCTATTGTATATTGTATCAAAGAATGGTTTAGCTATCCTTTGGAAATATGGATTAAAGACCCATAGTATGAACTATAAGGATATGTATATGTATAGGATAAAATCATTGAGTTTTAGTGGAAGTCAAAAGTAAAATAGTATTAAACCTAATGGGTCCTTAATTAAAATTATATAACTAATTTACCTTTATTATGAGGTTTGCCCACAATGATTAGTTTTTCTCACACTATGCTTTTTGGTTTTACTCAATGTCTTTAAATTTACGGAATCATGTTAATGATGAATAAGATGGGATATGAAATTTTTTTTCTCCTGAGAAACTGGATGTTATGGTGGTGGAATACATAATATTTTCATTATTCTCACATAACTTTCTCATGCTATGAATCATTCAAGACATACAAACGAGAAAAGTATGGAAAAAAATTTATTGAGTCCTTCCTAAGGCATTGTCCACCAACTTTTAGTGGGTCTTATAATCCACTAGTGAATGGAAAATGTATGTGTACCACTAAAATTATATTTTTAGTTCTCAAATGTTTGAAACATAATAAATTCATATTGGTAGTCTATTTCTTGAATGTGAACCATATCAATGGTGGGATATCATCAAGAATAAAATGAAATGAAATGAAGTTGACTCTATAGAATGGAGAGATTTCGATAACTTATTTTTGAAAAATTACATACCTGTAATTCTTAATAAAAATATAGAGAAGGATTTCCAAGATCATAATAAAAAGTATAAGTAATACTCTTGTACCTATAAAGAAAATTATAAAATACTTTCATGGTACTCTTTTGGAATTTTTAGACAACCTGAGTGTATGGTTGATTTGTTCTTCTATGTCTTAACAATAAGTCTCTTTAGGTCATTAGCCATGAGGTACTTTAGTAGCTATGTGGAAATTATTTTTTGTTATCTCATGGTATACATATATATTGTTTTCACCCATCAATATTAATTGTCTAATAAGAAGAGAAAAAAATGAATTCAAAGGAAAATCCAAAAACCATAGTAAAAATAAGAATATCATAACATTATACTCAGAATGTGGAAATAAACATGGAGGAAATTATCTTAAATGGACTATTAAATGTTTAATGTATAGGAAATAAGTTTACTATGAAATTTAATTTTGAAGTGATGAGAAAAATATAGCTAATTATACGAATAAAGAAAAGGATGCACAGAATGCACCTACCACAAATCAATGATTCCGGTTCATCAAAAATGAAAATTATGATAAAAAATTCATTAATCAAAATTTTATTGATTATGATCGATATAATAAACCTATTAAATCTAATGAAAAAAATCCATGTTATTACTATTGGATATGTGAAGTACAACAACGCTGTGGTGAAAAGTACACTTAATTTCCAATATAAAGGAAAATATGCTATATTTGTGTCTGGATCAACCCACTCATTACTTTACTAATAATTTTCTAATGGGATTACCATATTACCTCATATAATAGAGGTTTATATAGCTATGAAAACAATTAATAATACAATGGTCACAACGTATGTTTATAATTATTCATTGGTTTAAGTTCATTGAAATGTTCTTCCACTAAATACTTTGATCCTTCCATTAGAAGAATTTAATTTTACTATTTTATTTGTTTGGATTTGTCTATATGGATATCATATCGATTTCCACTAATGGGAGGTCACATTTTATATTCCAAATGATTCTATGATCATCTATCAATTCCATGGATGATAATTAATTTTAAGTGGAAATTAATTCCATCATGTGGGGATTAATTCCAATAAATTAATATTATCTATCACATATGGTTGGTAAGGTACTCACCATTAAGGATACACATATTGTATGAGTGTTTTTACATCTTTGTAGAATAACTTTTATGTATTCCATAAAATCATGATGTTGAGTTTTCAATATAACTCATCCCAGGTTCTATACCTATTTCAATGGCACCTTATTTAATGGCCCATATTGAGTTTCATGAATTGAAGAACCAACTCTAGAAGAATCTTGATAAGGAATTGTTATTCCCTATTGTGTCACCTCAAGGTGCTCCTATTATATTTGTTATAAATAAAGGCATATCATTGAGAATCTACATTTTCTATTTTGAACATAAAAAAATCATTATCAAGAAAAAATATCATCTCCACCATATTGATGACTTATTTGACCGACTATATAGAACTCAATACAAATAAATGATTGATATTCATTCTAGATATCATCAATTACAGTTCATGAATGATGATATACCCATTATAACATTCTAGAAAAGGTTATGGACACTATGAATTTATAGTTTTGTTTATTTATTTCTAATTCCATTTTTATCATCATGTATGTAATGAATAGAGACATTATATAATATCATGATTAGTTTTTTGACATCTTTATAGATGATATTATGGTATATTCAAAGATAAAGGAAGAACATGGAGATAATTTTAGTATTTTACTGAAGACCCTAACAAATGATAAAATTTATGCACAATTTACCAAGTGATAATTTTGGATTTAGAAAGTTTCATTTTTGGGTCACATAATCTCAAGAGGGCATATCTATGAATCCAGGAAAGATTGAGGTTATTAAAAATTTTCCAAAACTAAAAATTGTAACTATGATCAAATGGTTTCTTTTTTTTGGCTTCATACATTCAGAGTATTGTGAATTTTTTTTCATGATTATCTAATCCAGTCACAATGCTGACTAGAAATTGAGTTATATTCATATGGACTAAATAATTTGAAGAGAATTTCTATGTTTTTTAAAAAAGGTTTGTTAGTGCACCAATTCTCACACTACCCTATATTTGATAATGGTTAGTAATATTTTATAATTCATTAAATAATGGATTGTTTTTTTACAATGAAAAATGATACGGTGCTAGCTTATGCCTCATGATTATTAGAAATCCATGAAAAAAACTACCCAACCCATGATTTGGAGATAATTGTGGTAAAATATTTATTAAACATTTGGATAAATTATGTGAATAGAGAAAAGTAAAATATATTTATTAATAATAAAATTTTAATGTATATTTTCACTCAAAAGAAGTCCAATATGGAAAAAGGAGATGATTGGAGTTGATTAATGATAACATCTTCTGAATACAATACCGCCCTGGGAAAGTGAAAAAGAGAGAATATGCTTTGATTAAAGAGGACCATGCTAGTCTGGCTATGATGAGAGTAAAAAAATGTTCAACATTTACGTATTGTCATTGGATAGATTTTTAAATATTAACAGATGGGGAGAGATCCTATCTTTTTGAAATGAATGTTCAACCATCTATACAAGTAAATATTAAGGAGGACCAGAAGGAAGATGTTGAGACACAAAAAAAGTTGAAACATATTATTGAGTTAAAAATTGATTGTGATGGAAATATAAGTTTCATGAACCATATTTTTATTCATCTCATAATAAAATTAAAGAAGGAGCAGTTGGATGAGACTCATAGTTCGTCATTCTCTATTCAACCTCGAAGCACACTGATGTATAGAGACATGGAAGACTATTTCGGGTGGGATGGAATGAATAAAGATATTGAAGAATATGATTCTTTATTCATTGTTTTTCAGCAAGCTGAGGATGATAGAGAGATGGTTTAAGGAATTTTACAACCATTAACTATTCCATAATGTAAATGGAAGTACATCACCATTGACTTTGTCCTTTGACTTCCTAAAACATCTAAAAACCATAATTCTATGTGGGTTGTAGTTGATCATATTATGAATATGGAACAGTTTATTTAAATTATAAAAGTCTTCTATCTTGATCATGTCTCCGTAATATATTTCTATGATTTTGTGAAATTTCATGGAGTACCACATTCCATTATATCTGATTGGTACTTGAGGTTTACACTGATGTTCTGGATAATTCAATAATCGGAGCTGGTTATAGAGTTATGTTTTAGCACTTATTTTCATCCTCATATAGATAGTTGGTATGTCAGGACAATTGATATTCTATAGTACATGATTATTTCACTCTCTAAGGATTTCGAAGGCAGTTGGGTCCAATACCTATCTTTGGTATAATTTTCATACAAAAATATTTTTCACTCATGTATTCAGATGGATCCTTATGAATTCCACTATAGAAATAAGTGAATAACTCCAAAATATTTTAATGAAGACAAGGAATGAAATTTTTTGATACATAATCCTGTTGAGGATACAAAATTGGAGGTTAGATATTTTAAATTGAACATAAGACAAGCTCATAGTTGACACAATAGTTATGATGACAATGGAAAAATGGAATAGAGTTTGATGTGAGTGAAAATGTGCTTCAATTAATATCTTCATATGATATATAAATGATATTTGCAATGAATGGAAATCTAATCCCTATATACACTAGTCATTTTAAAATTCTAGATCATGTTGGTAAGGTATCTTATATATTGGTGGTTTCACCAAATCCCTTTGAACTTTATGATTTTGTTCCTTGTACATATCGTGAGAAAGTACATACTTGATTATTCCCATGTACTAAAGCTATGTTTAATTCTGTGGAGAAAAATCATTCTTTTGTATAACAACCGAATGAGATTCAGGATCGTTGAGTGAAAGTTCTATGAAACAAGACCACTCACTTGGTTAAATTTTTATGATGGAAACACCAATTTTGAAGAAACTACGTGAGAACCGGAGGATGTAATGAGGGAGATGAATCATTATATGTTTAAATCCTTGTGATAAATATTGAGTGATAAATTCATTTTATGGAGGGTAGAATCTAACACCCAGGTATTTTATTAAATATTTCTCAATAAATAATTTTAATTTTTTAATAGCTTTTGTTGCACGAAACTGTTAGTTTAAACAAACTGAAAGACACTATTAGTATAAATTGACCATTATAACCAAGATATAAAATTAGAAGGAATAAATAAGAGTAAATTTTTAATTAAATAAAAATAATGGTTCAACTCAATATGAATTTTCTGGTATGTTCTTATAAAATGATCAATCAATTTTTTAGTAAAATCACTTTATTCATAAAAAAATTAACTGGGAATGATTTTAGGTTTTTTCAATGAATATACATTAATTATTATAATTCATAGAAAAATAGAATTTAAAATAAAAATTTAATTATTTGATTCATTTTTGAATAATTATCTCAAAATTATTTTGTTATAATATTATGAAAACATTTAATTTTTTTGAATAGTGAAAACACTGATTGAACAACTTATATTCATTTAATTCATTTACAAGAATAAATTATGTTTTAGATTTTTTTATATTTTAATTTGATTATTTTTATTTTAAATAATACTATTATAATTTTTAAATGTATTGTATACAAAAATTTATTATAAAAATATTTAATTTTTTCAAATGGGATTTTTCTAAAAAATGTTTTTATAGCAGTTTAAAGTTTTATTTTTAATTAAATTTGGAAACTTATATTTTTTTAATCATTGAAAATGGATTACAAATTTGGATTCATATGTTACAATTTTTTTGAATAGCAAGATTTTCTTTTTTCCCAATAAAAATAGTAACCTTAGTAAATTTTGTTACCATGATAAAGGGAAAATTGAGAAAATTAGGTTAAAAAGTAAAATTATAAAGACTATATATGACCATAACACAAGACCATATTTTATTAGATGAATAATACATGACCCTTACCACATATGGATCGAAATTATGTTGTTTTATGGAAAAATGTATTTGAAAATAACTTATAAAATATTTAAATAAAAAAAGTCACAAAATGTCACTATCCTTATATAATGTATCCCACATTTTTAGACATGGAAAAAAAGATATGTTATGAATTAATTTAAATGTATATTTTTATCTTAATAAACCTATTTTCATGATATAAATTAATTTTTTATTTTTACAGCCACTTATGTTAGATTTGGAAACTTATACTATTTTATTTAATTAAATGTCCAAGATATCACATTAATGTTTTGAATAATATATTATTTTTAGTGTAGGGTTTCCCAAAATATGTATTTGTCTATAAATATTATTCTTAATTATAGAATATGTTTCTTCTTCACGGTGTTTAATTATTAATTTTCAATAAATAAATAATAATATGATATAATTATACAACTATGTTGTAATAATTATTTTATTAATAGAAATATTAAATATTTGATATTAAAAATAATAAAATAAAAATAATTTAACATTATTAATGTTATTAGTGAATTTTCAAGATGATATTGACCTCATAGATATATAATAAAATATTTTCTTGAATGTTAAATTGTTATATTCATATTTTTAAAATTCTTAATAATGAATTCTGTCAAAATTCACCCTATTAATATTTTATCAAAATAATTTTTTATTAAATTATTAACATATCAGAAAACTTATTTAAAAATAGAAAATAATTATTATATGGTAGAAACTATAAGTAATTTTTAATTTATGATCCAAATTAAATCACATATTTAAAAATTAAAACTTTTAATATTGAAAAAGTTTATACTTTTGTTAAAAATTTCATTAGACAAATATGGGATAATGAAAATGATAATGTTATAAATAATACCATAACTTGAATATTTTTATGTTATTACAACATTATCTAATATTATATTTTAATACATTCAGATTTCGAGGTAATTCGATTGATATTAAATTTAGAATAATTTAAAATTCATAAAAATTCCAAATGTTCCCATCACCTCAATTATATAATGGAACCTCCAGTATCACATATTGACAACACATAGATTCTCCAATATTGACCAATAGCCACCAATTTCTCTTATAATCATTATTCTCCACATTCTATAGGACATGGTACTCTTAAAAGATCTTCCCTAGTAACCCTAAGAGGAGACCTAAAATATGTGCCCCCACGAAGAGGTATTCATCATTGCCAACTCATTGAAGGTTATTTGTTTCTTATAAAAAAAATTATGTGTTTTTCTGTTAAAAATTTATAACACATGTATCACATATATTCTGATATTTTATTATGATTATTGAATAACAATATAACACCTTTTATCCAACCTAAAAAACCAAAACACCGCACTTGCATATGTACGGATTACCAAATCCACGTCGTGGTGTAATCTATTTTTAATCACAAAATTATTTGGATGGGTATAATTATATTATATAATAACCATGTCACACCATTTTTCCAACATAAAAAACAAAAACAACTTCACTTTCACACGTACGACTTACCGTATCCACTCCATGGTGTAATCTATTTTTTATCACCAATTTATTTGGATGGGTATAATGAGAGAATATATATATAATTATTAAAAATGATACTGATTCTAGAAAAAAAATAAACCATCTAATTTCTAACCCTTTTACGATTAATGGAACCAATCCATCACTTGGGTGAACGTACGACATACCATCTTCACACCATGATGTTCTTCATTTTCCATTTTCACCATTAAATAATGATTATATAAATTTATACAATGAATGAATAATATATATATTAGCTTAATGTCAATATTTATATCATATAACTATATCCTATTCATAGTTATTGGGACTTATTTGATAAAACATATATCGAAAAATGAAGCATGTAACCCTAGAAAAAAGGGAAATAATGAAATATGTTTAATAAATGAATGATAAGATTAAATAATAGGATCATTCATGATATCATAAATATGAATATGGTCTGGGAATAAATTATTAACATTATTTAAACCATTATATAGTATTTTAGGACTCATACAAAGGAAGTGAATCCTAAGGTAAGTGTAAATTTGACAATGTCATTATTATTATGTATTTTTATACATATGTATCTATTGGGTAATATTTATATTTAATGACCATGTTTCTTAAAAAAATTAATAATATTTTTATTATTCTTATATAATTTTTAAATGTAATTTTTACCCATGTGTCAATTTTTACTAATGATTTGGAAGGAATATTTTTGTGGTTTCCTAAATGGGGTACTTTGTGACTTTTCCAGAAACAGTAAAAATGGAATGGTTTTTAACATAGAGGTAATTAATTAATTTTTACACTTTCTTGATACAAGAATTCATTGGATAATCCTTCATAATCCTACATGGTAATTTTAGGAATTTTTTTTGATAATTACTCTTCATTTTTTGAAAGGAAAATGTTTTTATAGAAGAAAGCATATTTTCCTCAAGAATAATTTTTATGTGATTCTTAAAATTAATTTTAATTTATAAAGACATTATTTTCTATTAATTATTCTTTATTGGGGATATTTTTCAAGAATTAAAACCCTATTCTTTATATTTCTTTATCTTTTTGATGGAATGATATTTGTAAATCTTATTCCTTTTCCATGGATTTTGTCATGATGGAATGATGTTCATTAAACAATTTTTATTATGCCTTCTGATATGTTGAATGGATTATGTTCTTGGGGAATGCATATGTATATTTTTCCTAATTTGATGGTTGGTAACTATATATCTATCCAATTCATTTGTTAAATATTTATATTTTGTTATATTTACATAACTATCAGGAGGAGTAAACGCGGATCAGTAATACAGGGCTAGAACAAGGAGTGAACCTAGTATAATATTAGTGTTTTTTCAACTATGACCGTCATTGAAATAATCCTTGACTAATATAGAAATATTTTCTATTCTTATTTGTATTCCAAAATACAATATCTTATTTTATTTTCTTGTGGAATATGTTATTTGATTATTTATGAACTTATGTGATTTATCCCTTGAAATCGTATCATGATATTTGATATGAAGGATATAATTTTCAAATGTTTTGTCTGCGTTTTATGTCTTATGATTATGGTATGATTGATATCTCCCATTTTTAGCCTTAATGAGCATCTTGGATCACCCTTTATTATGTTCCTTTTTCTAGGGAAATTATGAAAATTATTAAACAAGAAGCGTCAAATAGGTTATATTTACGAAGGAACAAATGGGAGACAATATAGATGTTTTATGTATCAGTTTTTTATATTTCCCAATTTACAAATAAACTAAACTTATATGGTTCTAAATTTTTTATATTATGTTATTTAATGAATTTTATTCTATTTTATATTAAATTTATATGTATGAAATGTATTGGTAATTATAGATAATCATTTCCAATATCACTCAATATGGACCTACTAATGAGTCAACTGATCCATTCCACAAAAATTATCGAAGTTGGTCATCTCCAGTATCATAAAATCCAATAAATTTGATTAACTATAAACTTCTATATTTAAATATATAAATAAATATAGATAATCTACCTTCTGCACCAATTATGTATCAATTGACTGAAGTTTAGAGTAAAAATTAACTGAAAAGTATAACACAAAAATATCTTGAGAAGAGATAAAATAATATGAATATCATATATGTTAAACTAATGTAGATCATATATACATATTCAGAACCATACTATGTATAGTTTAATGCCTTTCTATACCATGTAAATGTTGTACCAACACATAAACCTTTCATATGTTTGATACTTGTATGTACCCATGCATCCAATGAACATCATAGGCCATAAAAATATGCAATTTTGGGACCCATTATTGAGGTCATGTGACATCCCCATGGCCTGGTCTCCATTATTTTAATCATGATTCATTTTCAGAAAAAAATAGAGATGAGCCATCATTCCCTGATTATTGAAATTGTTTAAAGGATTCACAAAAAACATGATATGATTTCTCTTTCTTCCACGATTATAACAACTAATAGAACTCCCTTTCATTAAATAATCTAGAGAATCTATGAAAATCTCTAGATACTTACAATTGAACTGCTTCATGTCTTTTGACTTTATCTTCTTACAACTAATAATGGATTGAGAATAATAATAAAGATACCACTCCCTACTATAAAGAGAGTTGGAAGAGTAAATTTATCTATCTTCACCACTTATCACATTAAAATTATTATATCCCTATAAATAATCTCATAGTATTTCGTCGCATAAAAATTATAGATTTTTCACCTCAACTCTTGTCTAATGCTAGTTTTTAAATTTGGATACATCTACACCTTATTCTTAGCTAATATAGGGGTGAAGCTATGAAACTTCAACATATTTGTAAAATATGTTGATACCAAAAAAATTACATTACCAAATCCCAATAAACTCTTAATAATGATATATATTTAGTGAATTTGGGAAATAACATAAAGAAAATATTCTTCAAGGTCTCTCAAGTCAAACTCAACACCTCCCCACCTAGTAAAAAACGCCCCATCATCTCCTCATGGTTCCATAAATCATGATGTAATATAACTAAGCCCATTTATCATAGAGATTATCCATTATATCAACTATTCACTTGATGATATCAACATGTTCCTCAACATCTTGTTATACCCCCTTACCCTCAAGGAAGGGGGATGATGAAGATGCCTGTCTTGAGAAAAATAAATCAATATGTTGTGTGATCTTCTATCATGAAAATATACTATCAGAAAGACTCCAGAATAAAATGGGTCTACTTCCTCACCAATTTATATGTTGTTATAGCATATTTAGTTATTATATCCTATAAATTTGTATGCACTACAAGGGTTAATTCCATTATTGAAGCATCCTTACCCAATCCTCAAGGTGGTATTTTAAGACGACCTTTTGGTGGAATTATATAAAATTTCAAAAAAAATATATTATAAATTCCTTTAATTTCTAAAATAAACAATTCAACTGATCAATTATAGACACAAACATAGAGGAAACAACCTCAAGCACTTCCCCCTTCATTAATTCCCAAATCAAATAACATTTCCAAACGCCTAACCCTATTCCCCAGAACCTTCACATAAGTAAAATTTATATGAATACTATAATACGTAGTATGATCAATCCCCTAATTAATATAAATATATCATAGAATAATATATTACATATTATTAATGTAATTTAATTAATTCAATAACTATGTATGAAAAATAAATCATACTCATAGAATGTATATCTATGTTCTAAGTCACGACCCAGAATTGCACCAAAAACCCATAAAAGAAAAAATCAAAATCATTAAAATCATGAAAGGTTAACAAGGTGAATAGTAAAATATTAATTTATAATAGTAATCTCATCATCGGTAACTCAAAGTCCCATTTCATATGAGATGTCTAGGCACAAACATTAATCTCTTATCCATGTTATACATATGATATGTCGATTCTACCGAGAACCAAACATGGTCAAGATGAAAATAATGAAAATATAGAACCCTCCATTGATTCCAGTTTTCAATGCACTGACCATGTCACCAGCTATGTATAGTGTGATACATGACCTCATGTTGACCCAATATCCTTATGTAGGGAATGATTCATTACACATTTCATATATTAAATTGAAATCAAATCCATATGATCACAATAATGGAACCCCCACAATAATATTTCAAGAAGTCATGTTATACAACATTTGAACCATGAAACTCATTATAGAGGATCCATACATTCATATATCAATAATCTATAATATGTCATGTAATATTCATATCAAAGAAAAAAATTATAACGAGAAATAGATACTCCCATATTCTTATCACAAAAAGAAAATTTCTCAAAGTCCATAAATACACACATATATTAGAATATTTTCATGAAAGTGTCTCATGTATAAATAAACTTACAAAATCTATTAATATCATTCAATTAATATATAAGGTCCAATAAATTGTATGTACTTCCTGCCACAAGATTATTGATTCCAAATGTCATGATTCACCAAGCGGTTAAACCCTATGAAAAAAATTCTCAATAAAAAATATGAATTAATTAAATTATGTGTTCTAGAATCAAGGTTAAATAGGGATAACATAACATGGGTTTATAGTTACATCGTCTTACCCAATGAGGTCCTTTAGTAATGTATTACCTATATTCTTTCATGAGAGGGATGAAAATTATCTACTTATATCATTTACCCATTAATAAAAAACAATTCTATATTAGATCATTGTAGAAACCATAGTTATAGGAAAAATATATTAAATATATTATTAAAATTATGATAAGGATTATATTTGGAATAGAACAAACTAATTGTAACATTTCTTATACAATAGATAGATTTATGATTAAAATGACAAAGAGAGGTGAAGGAGAGGTCCAATTATATCCAAAAAATAAAACTAAAATTTTTCTAGTTGAGTGAGTGTCAATCATAGAGATATGTGTATCCAAATATCATATTAAAAAATAATTATAAGAGTTCCCTTAATGATAATTAATTTTGGGAACCACCGCACTGTAGAGGGATCAAATTGTTGGTAGGTGGGTTCTTGTTGGTGGGTTAGCCGCAACTGAAAGAATATTGGGCCACTATCATATCCATCAGATAGATGGGGTCTTTATATCAGTTAGAACTCATCACACAGCTCCTTCAAAGCCTATTATCACCTCCACCAGCTAGCTGGTGGCTTTGTACCAGCTAGTCTATGACGAACCAGTAGCTCCATATTCTTGGTTGGTTCCCCTAGAACCATCAATTCTAATTCCCAACCCCTAAATACCACTATAATTCCTTAAAAATTATAACCAATATATACCAAAATAATAAATTCATGTAAATTAAACATTCAAGGATGAAAAAACTGGTATATATAGAAGGAACCATTCACCCCAGTGATATATGATGTTATATAGGGATGGATATATTCCCTCTCATAATATATGATGGTAGAAGGGGATGGAAATATTATCGCTAATGAAATATGATGGTATACATTGGAATGTACTATTTCCTATAATGACATATGAGGGTATATATGAATGAAAAATTCTCTCAGATGATATATGATGGTATACACGGTTGGTTTTATTCCCCTGATGTTATTTGATAGTATTTTGGGTGGGCTCTAACAACTTTACCCTGGTGAATTGTGGTATATGGTGGAATAAAGAGTCAGTGTTATTACCCCTACTGATAAATGATAGTATACAGGGTATGATTTATTTCCACAATGATATATGAGGTTTTATTGGGAATAAGGTTTTCTTACTAATGATATATAATTGAATATTAAGTGGGAGTCATTACCCTATATGACATATTTTTTCACACAAGGTTATTATTAATCCCCCCCAATGATATATGGTATATGATGGTCTAAAGTGTGGGTGATGCTCCCCCTGATGATATATGTGGTACACATGTAGGGTGTTAATCCCACATATGATATATCATATATTATATTTCTTGACCTAAATGGTGTGTGTTATTCCCCCAAATGTATATTTTATATATTATTGTGGATTTGGGGGCGGTTTAGACCTTCTTGGATGTCAATTTGTTAGGCTTATAGACACTTTTGATCTAGATGAGCTATGTATTATTAAATATAGAATACATTAATAGTACATGTAGTCATGACATGTATTTTTTATAGTTTTTTATTTATTACTTCTTAACATGAGACATTTTACATTTACTACGTTTACTCGTAATGTTATAGACACTGTTTTTGGTGGATTGTCGTGATTTTAAAAACACAAATCTTGTAACATTAGAACATTGATACATATGAATACCATATGATTTCGTGTATAGGTATGGTATAGTTTCTATATTTAATGTTTGATATTTACAACTTGTACATAGATGGTAGATGTGACTAATTCATGAAAATATACTTCTTTGTGGTTCAATTTATTTTTTTATTATGTGTGTTGTATATGAGGATCCCATGGGATATCATATTGATTTCTTCCTAAATCATGTGAAATAGGTGGTATTTAATTATGTTATATGTTGTGGTATGCTATTTAATTGTATTTGTCATTTTCTATGTTTTTTTCTAATTTTTATGTGTATTGTGATGGCTAACTCTTCTCTATTTACAAAGGTTATTTATAATAAAAAATAAGGGTTTAGTATCTCCGTGATATCACCATTGACCCTCACTTATTATTGATCTCCTAATTTTTTTCTAATTATACTTCATTATTATTATTTTATTGGTTTGATGATCTAGGGTGTCAATTGTGTGGGAATTCATGCATCATATACTACATGTAGGTCAACATGGTATGTGTATTGTCGTTTGTGATTATGAAATTCTGTCTATAAAATAATATAGTCTCTTGATTTAAAAATTCTTAATTAAAATTTCTTTGGTTTCTTCCCAAATAACATAATTGGATAATTTATACGTAACTGAACTGATTGGTTATTTAATTGTTGACATGAATCATTAAAGGGTCATATTTTTTATATTAATGTGGTTGTGACCTTGGTCTCCAAGGGGGTAGTTGGATATAAATATTATTTATGATGATCAGCACCTTGGAGTGGATATTTTACAAGAGAATGGGATATTGAAGGTGTGTGTATGTAAGAAAACCCTTGTTTGGGTGTGTTTTCATGTGAGTTTCCATATGATATTTTATATTATAGCATAGATATTTTTAAATTATATGTGTATTATTTGAGATGTTAAATATGGTATTGGTTGTAGGGACTTCTGATATTTAGATGTGACTCCCAATATTTGTGAGTTGGTATCATAATTATTTATCTGGATTATATCATGTTATTGTGAAAGATGTGTTTTTTCATATTCAGTTAAAATGAGAGAGGGTTTAGTCTAGGAATTTTTATTCCATTCAAGTTAGGGAGTATGGGTATTAATAGTGTGGCGAAGAGTTAGAAAAGAACATGACATAAAGTTTTCCATTTGGTTGTTCACAATAGACAAGAATGAATTAGATATGACTCAATATGGTATGGATTTAAAGGTATGGAAGGGTAGCACTTGGGTGTACATGTAACACCCTGATATTTTATGAGAAATATTTTGTTTTTATGTCTTATGTTATAAAAAACACAAAAGTAATCTTTCATTACACACAACACTGGTTTGGCTTGCGTTATACGCAATCGCGGCCATCCTCGATAGCGTGTGTAGTACGCAATATCGGGTTTCACTAAACAATGATATATTGTTAAAATATTATTATGGACTAGAAGATAGGAATATAATTAACTAAATTAGTAATTTTATAACAATATTATTCTTCATACACATTTTCAAGAACATGGTATGTGAACAAAATAAATTTTTCAGGTAAAATAAGTATTTTTCAAAAAAAATGTTGTTTTTCCACCTTTCGATGGAGCACGCACTTTAAATCTAGTTTTTGAAATTTTTATAATTTCAATTTTAAAAAATAAAATTATTTTTTGGAATCGAGATATAAATATTTAATTTGGATAAAATTTTCATATTATTCTGATAACTTTCATGAATAGTAAAAACACGCTATATTTTAATTAAAAACAACTTTTTTCATCGCAATAATTTATATGGTTAAATTATAATATTTAATGGTTTTAAAGTATAAATAGAATATATTTTTACCATTTAATATAAATTATTTCCTTAAAATTAATTTTACATTGAATTCATAGCAAAAAACATTTCAATCTTTGCTAATGTTTTATCTTTTAAAACCCATTTTCTTAAGAACGGGATTAATTTTAAATTAATTACTGGAAATTATGTGTTTTGAATTTTGAAAAATGGATTCTATATTTCAATTGAGTGGGTCCAAATTATGTTAATAGGTTACTTTATTTTTTTTGATATTATGAATAGTAACTACGGTAATTTTTATTTTCTTCAATTCAAGGTAAATCATGTAATTAAGGGTAAAAATAACATTATAAAACTACCCTAACACCAGAAAATATTCTATTGGATTACTAAAGGTCGACCCATATCACCTAAGGGTCAGAATAGATACATTTTATGGTCTTTTGAACATGAAAATAATTTAATTGTTATTAAAACCAAAGAAAGTGATAATAGGTCAATCTCTTAAATCTTATAAGTATAATACTTTTAATTTAGTGATAAACATCATGAGACTTCTAAAATGAATAGTATCAAGAAATATAATAAAATTATGTACATTATGTGAATTTATTTATAATTTTTAGGAATTAAATAATTATCATTAATGGTGACAAAATAATGATGTTGAAATTATTTTATTGATTGAAATATCAAATAAATGGTTTTAAAAATATTAAAATAAATATTATATGAAATATTTACTATTCTCCACTAACTTTCTAGAATAATATGATATGTTATGAATCTATTAAATCTTTTAGTTTGAACATTTCTTCTGTGTGGAATTTATTTAAATTCAAATAAATGAATAGTGTCAAAATTTACACTATTGTTATTTTTAAAAAATGACATAACATAAAATTGTTTAAAAATCACGAAAATATTTAAAAAATATAAATTAAAATTTATATGGTCGAAACCATCATAAATTATGAAATTATGGAAAATTCACAACTCATAAGTAATTATACATAACAATTTAAAATTTAGAATCTAATTACCACAAAAAAAATTAAATAGATTAAATAAGGATTAATCTAGTTGATATGGTTTAAAATAAATTTCTTAACACGTCTATATTTTATTGGATGATGATATTAAAACCCTATATCATCTAATAATTGAATATGAGTCATTTTTTTAGGTTTTATGTGGGGTTTGATTAATTATAAATTAATATTTTTGAGGTTTCCAAAGGTGCCCCTCTCCTCCCTTATAAAAGGGAACCTCCTCTCTCTCATATTCACACATCTTTGTGCCTTAAATATCGGCCAACCCCTGCCCATTACTCTTCTCAACTTCCCTAGTAATATTCTGGAGGTTCTGTTCTTCTCAAAATATCATCTCTAGTCCTTTAAGTGGAAGTTTAATGCAGGAACGTCGAGGAAGAGGTAATCTCTTCTACCAATTCTTTCAAGTTTCTTCCTTCTTCTACTTCCTCTTATTTAGTTGTTTCATTATAAATTAATAACATCATTATCACTCATATACTAATATGTTATTATAAATATGAAACAACCCTATTTCATCTTCAATCCATCCTACGGAAAACGAAATCATCGCGTGTGTGTACGTACGGAATACCGCCTCCACGCCGTGGTGTAATCTGTTTTCCACCACCACCTTACATGGATGGGTATAATGGAGTAAATAAATAACTATATATAATTATTTTAAAGTGATATTCATTCCAAAATATTATACATACACTTCAATACAATCCCACGATCATGGGAATGATATCATCGCTCGTGCGTACATATGGCATACCGTCTCCACGATGTGATACGGCTCATTCGAAATTATCTTCATTGAATAATGATTATATAAATGAATTGAATGAATAAATGTGATATATATTATACTAAAACCATTCTTTAAATGATATATCTATAACCTATGAATAATAATTTATTCCACAAAACACGCACAAGAACATAAAGCAGTGAACACCCGAATAACGGGTAACAATGAAATATTACCAATAAGAAAATAATAATATAAGCATATATGATATCATAAAAATGAATATGATTCTTTAATAAGTCAATTAAATTATTTAAATCATTAGAAAGGAGGTTCGGATATGTATGAAGCATATCGGACCTAAGGTAAAGGAAAATCTCATGATCTCATTTTTATCTGAGATTGTTTATACTTCATAATTTACTAGGGTATATTTATCATCCACATAAATGATTCCTCAATATATAATATTATTTATATCCTCATCCAATTTTTTAAATCCAATTTTAACTATTTTTGAATTTTTAGTAAAAGATATGAAAGGAATCATTTGTCGTTTTTAGTACGAGATACTTTCTGACTTTTCCAGCCAAAGTACGAGAAGAATTTTTTTTAACTTATATGGCATGAATCGATTTTTATGATTGCATAGAACATTATTTATATGAATATTCCTTTACATGTTTTCAAGTTTTACTTTTAATTAACTAATTTTAGTTTAAAATTGTATGAAATATTAAGAAAGGGAAAAAATTGATGTAGAAAGGATATTTTCCTCAAGAATAGAGTTCAGGTGTTTTATCAAAATAATTTTCTATATAAGATAATATAGGGTTCTATTTATATCCCTATTTTTAAATTTATATTATTATGGAATTATGGAATTATGTCCTTTTATATTATATTGTTTATGTTATGATGGAATGATGTTTAAGAATCCCATTTTTATTACATGAGTTATACTATGATATATGATTTATTATTTTTTGGCACACATAAGAATGGTTTCATTATGAGATGGGTGGGACCTATATCACCCTCTAATGAATTGGGTTAAGATTTATATCTCATGAGATAGACATGGCTGGAATGACAAGTTAATCTGGTTTAGTGATACTGGACTGGAACGAGGAGTGAAATCGGTTCAGAAATGGACTTTGTCCACTATGATAGTCTTGGCAATGAGTCTTGAATAATAAGAAATGATTTTCTTTGAATACGTGTGTATTCCATAATGTTTCATGTTTTATTTTATGATTATTGATATTATATTTCACTACTATGATTTATCCCATGTTATGATATTATGATCACTTTTGAAGGTTAAGATTTTCAAAATGTTATGTTCTTATTAATATGATATGATTGATATTTCCTTTGTTTACCCTAACTGAGCATTTGAGCTCACCCTTTTGTATGTGTTCTTTTCCCCAGGTCAGGAAGAAGGGTATTATGTAGGATATTCCAAAAGGGAGTCTAGATTTGATGAAATAAACGGGAGATAATGTAGATGATTTATAAACTAGTTCTTTATGATTCCCAGTTTCTAAAGACACTATACATATACGATCCTATCATGGTTTTGTTATATGTTGTAATAAATATTTTTCAATTCAGAAGTAATAACAATATATGTAAATTATGGGTTGTAATAGTTGGTATCAGAGGAAAGGTATAGTCATCCTTTGGAAACTAGGATATGAAGGCCTTAGTAAGAACCCTAAGGATATGTCTAAGCAAAGAACACAATATTAGTGTTTTAGAAATATCCATGAATAAACTATGATAAGACCTTAAGTGTAAAATTTTATTCTTGATTATGTGGTTTTCCTATTATGATTAGTTTTTCTCACACTATGTTTATTGGTTTTAGTCAATTGCTGGAACTCGAAGGACCTGTGTTAATGATGAATGTGATGGGCAATGCAATGATTGTCCCCCTACGCAACCAAATGTTATGGGAGATGGAATGAAAAATATTGTAGCCATGCTCACACAACTTTCTCAAGCTATTAATCATGCGGGACTTCCAAACGAGAAAAGGAAGGAGAAAACTTCTATTGAATCCTACATGAGGCAGCGTCCACCCTCATTCAGCGGGTTTACTGATCCATTAGTGGTTGAACAATGGATCAGAACCACTGAAAAGATATTTTAAGTTCTTCAATGTTCTGAACATGATAAAGTTATCTTAGCAGTATATCGTTTGCATAGTGAAGCTGATCAACGGTGGAATCTTATCAAGAATACGAGGCAAAGAGACGAAATTGAGTCCAGGGGATGGGACAAGTTCAAGAACATATTTTTAAATAAGTACTTCCCTCATATTCTTCGAACAAAGATGAGGAAGGAGTTTCTTGAACTAATGAAAAATGATGATGAATTTGTTGGTACCTACGAAATTTTTTTTACAAGACTTGCAATGTATGCTTCTGGGAATATTATCCAACCTGAGAGTAAGATCGATCGATTCTTTAGTGGCTTAAAACCAAGTCGTCGAAAAGTGTTAGCCCTAAGCAACTTCAATAGCTATGGGGAAATTGTTTGATGTGTTCTCAAGTATGAGATAGAGATTGGAGTAACCCATCAGTCATATGGGTTTGATAAGAAGAGGAAAATGGAATTCAAAGGTAAATCTAAATACCACACTGAAAAGAATATGAGTTTTCACTTATGCTCAATGTGTGGAAAGAAACGTTGAAGGAATTTTCTTAAAGGTACAAGTAAATGTTTCAAATATGGAAAAGAAAGTCATCGAGCATTTGAATGTCGTAATGATGGGAAAAATATGTCTAGTGATGCGAACAGATAAAAGGCTACACATAATGCACCTCCTACTATTCAATGTTACAAATGAAAGGAAATGGGTAATTATGCTAATCAATTCCCTATTCCAAGGGTTGTTGATGATGATCGACGTCAACAAACTCTTAATGCCAAAGACAAAGGAAAGTCACATGCAATTTCTTTTGGTGATGCGGAGGATGATAATGAAGTGGTGAAAGGTACACTTACCATCCACTCTAAAGTAGAAAATGTTTTATTTGATTCTGGATCCACCCACTCATTTATTTCTAATTAATTTTCCAAGGGTATCTCCGTACTACCTCAACAATTAGCTGTTGAGATAGCTGTGACAACTCATAATGGCACAATGGTTGCATCAAAAGTTTATAATTCGTCTCCCATTGACGTTAGTGGGAAAGTGCTTCTTGAAAATCTTGTGATCCCTCCTATAGTGGAATTTGATGTGATTGTTGGCATGGATTGGCTTTCCTTATATGGATCTCATATAAATTTCTAAATAAGGGAAGTCACATTTCATATTCCCGATCAATATATGATCATCTATCGATGCAAGGATGAATATAACCTTTTAGTGTAAATTTATTCCATCTTATGGGTCTTGATTCCAATAAATTAAAGTTATTTATCTCAAATGGTTGGAGAGAAACTCAAGATTAAGAATATACCCATTGTACGAGAGTTTGATGATGTATTTACAGAGGAATTGCCATGTCTTCCACCAAATCGTGAAGTAGAGTTTTCAATTGAACTCATACCATGTTCTATTCCCATTTCAAAGACACCTTATAGAATTGCCCCAATTGAGTTGAAGGAATTGAAGAAGCAACTCCAAGAGAATCTTGATAAGGGATTCATACGCCCTAGGGCATCACTTTGGGGAGCACCAGTTCTTTTTGTTAAGAATATATATGGATCAATGAGACATTGTATTGATTATCGAGAACATAACAAGATAACTATCAAGAAAAAATATCCTCTCCCATGCATTGATGACTTATTTGACCAACTACGTGGAGATCCATACTTTTCCACGATTTCTCTTCCTCAAGGTATCATCAATTAAGGGTCAAAAGGGAGGATATACCGAAGACGGATTTCCGTACAAGTTATGGACAATAGGAATTTATAGTGATTCCATTTGGTCTTACTAATTCCTCTACTATCTTCATGGATCTAATTAATAGAGTTATAGTGACTCTCTTGATCAGTTTGTGGTAGTCTTTATAAAGGATATTCTTGTCTATTTAAAGAGAAATAAAGAACATGAAGATCACTTAAGAATTGTATTGAAGACCCTGATAAAGGGGAAGCTTTATTCCAAATTTACCAAGTGTGATTTTTGGCTTCAAAAATTTTCATTTTTGGGTCACATAATCTCAAAATAGGGGATATCTGTGGATCGAGAAAAAACAGAGGTTATCGAAAGATGGTCGAGACCAACAGCAGTAACTGTGATCGGATGTTTTCTTGGTTTGACTGGATATTGTCGACGTTTTGTGAAGATTTTTCATGATTATCTATTCCAATCCCCAATTTGACTCGAAAAAAATTAACTTCGTTTGGGTGGAAGAGTGTGAATAGTATTTTAAGGAGTTAAAAATAAGGTTATCTAGTGCAGCTTTGCTCACAATACCTTGTAGTGGAGAAAGGTTTGTGATCTACAACGATGCATACAAGATGGGAATGGGGGTTTTTCTCATGGAAAACGATATTGTGATAGCTTATGCCTCACGATAGTTGAAAATCCATGAGCAAAATTACCCAACTCAAGATTTGGAATTAGCTGCTGTAATCCTTGTGTTAAAGATTTAGATGTATTATCTTTATGGTGAAAGGTGTGATATTTATATTTATCAGAAATGGTTAAAGTATATTTTCATACAAAAGGATCTGAATATACGTCAAAGAAGTTGGTTGGAGTGGAATTAAGGATTACGACTGATCAATTCATTATCATCCTAGTAATGCAAACAAGGTGGCAGACACATTCAGTCGACAGGACCATGCTAGCTTATCCATGATGAGGATCAAAAAAGATCCAATAATTATGGATTTACAAAGGATGGATATTGGAACTATAATGGAAGGAGGAAAATCATATATCTCTCAAATGAATGTTCAACCATCTATACGAGTGAAGATTAAAGAGTCACATAAAGAAGATGTAGAGTTACAAAAAAAAGTGAGAAATATTCCTGAATTCCACATTGATTGTGATGAAATATTAAGGTTCATGAATCAAGTTTGTGTTCCTCCCATACCAGAATTAAATAAGGTAATATTGGATGAAGCTCATAGTTCTTCATTCTCAATTCACCCTGGAAGCATGAAGATATATAGGGACCTGAAGTGGTACTTCTGGTGGGATGGCATGAGGAGAGATGTCGCTGAATATATCTCTCAATGCTTGGTTTTTCATCAAGTTAAAGCTGAGAGACCGAAGTCTAAGGGGATGTTACAACCATTACACATACCATAATGGAAATGTGAAAACATCACTATGGACTTTGTCACTAGACTTCCTAAAACATCCAAAGGAAATAATGCTATTTGGGTTATAGTTGATCATTGTATGAAGTCGTCACACTTCATTACTATTAGAGAAGATTTCTCTCTTGATAAGTTTTCCAAGATATATGTGAAAAAAGTGTTAATATTTCATGGTGTACCACTTTCCATTATATCTGATCAGGATCCGAGGTTTACCTCAAATTTTAGGCGAAGTCTTTAGCATACTTTAGATACAAAGTTGAGTTTCAGCACTGTTTATCATCCTCAGACTGACGGTCGGTCTGAGAGGATAATTAAAAATCTAGAAGACATGTTGAGAGCTTGGTCTATGGATTTCAAAGGTGGTTGGGATCAACACCTACCTTTGGTGAAATTTCATTAAAATAATAGCTTTCAATCCAGTATTTAGATGGCTCCTTATGAAGCTCTCTATGGAATAAAATGCCGAACTCCAACTTGTTGGGATGAAGTTGTGGAAAGAAAGCTATTAGGACCTGATCTTGTTGATGAGATGGTAGAAAAGGTAAGATCTATTCAACACCACATAAGAGCAGCTCAGAGTCGATAAAAATGTTATGCCGACAACCGAAGAAAAGACCTAGAGTTTGAAGTGAGTGATAATGTGCTCTTACGAATATCTCCTTGGAAGAGAGTAATGAGATTTGGAAAGAAGGTCAAGTTAATCCCTAGGTATATTGGTCCTTTTGAGATATTGGATCATGTTGGAAAGGTAGCTTACCGATTGGCGCTTCCACCTAATCTCTCTCATGTTCATGATGTATTCCATATATCTCTCCTGAGAAAGTACATACCAGATCCTTCACATGTACTGAGCTCAGAAGTTGTACCGCGGGAGCAAGATCTTTCTTATGAAGAACAACAGATAGAGATTCTGGATCATAGTGAAAAAGTTCTACAAAACAATACCACTCGCTTGGTTAAAGTTTTATGGAGGAACCACCAATTAGATAAAGCTACATGAGAACTTGATGATATGATGAGGGAGAGGTGTCCTCGTCTGTTCGTTACGAAGTGATGAATTTCGAGGGTGAAATTCTTTTTTAGGGGGGGTAGAATTTAACACCATGAAATTTTATGAGAAATAATTTTTTTTTATGTGTTATTTTATACGAAACACCAAAGTAATCTTTCACAACACACAACACTGGCTTGGCATGCATTACACGCAATCGAGATCATCCTCGATAGCGTGTGTAGTACGCAATACCAGGTTTCACTAAGCAATGATATATTGTTATTATATTATTATAGACTAGAAAAAAAATGAATTGTTTTAACTACATTTTTAATTTTATAACATTTTTATTCATCTTACACAATTTCTAGAAAATGGTATCTGAACAAAATAAATTTTTCAGGTAAAATAAGTATTTTTAAAAAAATGCAGTTTTGTCTCCTTTTGATGGCGCACCCACTTTAAATCTAGTTTTTGACATGTTTATAAGTAACATTTGACAAAATAAAATTCTTCTCTTGAATCATGAAATAAAAATTTACTTTGGATAAAATTTTCATATTATTCTGATAACTTTCATGAATAGTAAAAACACGCTATATTTTAATTAAAAACATCTTTTTTAATCGCAATAATTTATATGGTTAAATTATAATATTGAATGGTTTTAAAGTATAAATAGAATATATTTTAACCACTTAATAAAATTTATGTCACTAACATTAATTTTACATTGAATTCATAGGTAAAAACATTTCAATCTCTGGCAATGTTTTAACTTTTAAAACCCATTTTCTTAACAACGGGATTAATTTTAAATTAATTACTGAAAATTATGTGTTTTCAATTTGAAAAATGGATTGAATATTTTAATTCAGTGGGTCAAAATTATGTTAATAGGTTACTTTTATTTTTTTTATATTATAAATAGTAACTATGATAATTTTTATTTACTGTAATTAAAGGTAAATCGCGTAATTAAGCGTAAAAATAAGATTATAAAACTATCATAACATGTGCCAAAATTCTATTGGATGACTAAAAGTCGATCCATATCACCTAAGGGTCGTAATAGATTCATTTTATTGACTTTGGACAATGAACATAGTTTAATTATTATTAAAACCAAAGAAAGTGACAACATGTCACTCTCTTAAATCTTATAAGTATAAGAATCTTAATTTAGTGATAAAATTCATGAAACATACAACATGAATAGTCTTCAAAAATATAATAAAATTATCTAAATCATGTGAATTTTTTTATAATTTCTAGGGATTGTATAATTATCATTAAAGGTGACACAATAGTGATGTTGAAATTATTTTATTGATTGAAATATCAAATAAATGGTTTTAAAAATATTAGAATAAATATTATATGAACTATTTAATGCTCTCCACTATTTTTTTAGATACATATGACATGTTATAAATCTATTAAATCTTTTATTTCGAACATATATTTTGTGTGAAATTTATTTAAATTCAAATAAATGAATAGTATCAAAATGGAAACAATTTTTATTTTATAAAAATAACATAATATAAAATTGTTTAAAAATAACAAAAATATTTTAAAATTATAAATATAAATTTATATTGTCTAAAATGTCATAAATTATCTAATTACGGACATTTCAAAACACATAAGTAAGTATTTATAACAATTTAAAATTTAGAATCGTATTTTCAGAAATAAAATTAAATTGATTAAATAAGGATAAATCAAGTTGATAAAGTTTTAAATAAATTTCCAACAATTCTAAATTTTATTGGATGATGATATTACAACCCTATCTCATCTAATATTCTAATATGAGTAATTTTATGAGGTTTTTAATTGGGGTTTTATTTATTATAAATTAATATTTTTGAGGTTTCTAAAGCTGCCCCTCTCCTCCCTTATAAAAGGGAACCTCCTCCCTCTCCACCTTAAACAAGTTTGAGAATTCAATATCATAAAACCCCTGCCCATTACTCTTCTAAAATTCGCTAGTAATATTCTGGAGGTTATTTTCTTCTCAAAAGACCAACTATACTCCCTTAAGAGGATGTTTAAAGGAGGCACGTCGAGGAAGAGGAAATCTCTTCTACTGATTCTATCAAGTTTCTTCCTTCTTAAACTTCCACTTATTTAGTTGAAGAAGGAAAAAAACCTATTTTATATTCTGAAATATTATAATGTATTACTCATATACTAATATGTTATACTAAATATTAAACAACCCTATTTTATCTTTTATCCACCCTATGGAAAACGAAATCACCGCGCGTGCGTACGTACGGAATACCGTCTCCACGCCGTGGTGTAATCTGTTTTCCACCACCACCTTACATGGATGGGTATAATGGTGTAAATAAATAACTATATATGATTATTTTAAAGTGATATTGATTCTTAAATATTGTACATACACTTCAATACAACTCCACGATCATGGGAATGATATCATCGCTCGTGCGTACGTACGGCCTATCGTCTCCACGATGTAATGCAACTCATTTGACATGATATTCATTGAATAATGATTATATAAATTAATTTAATGAATAAATATGATATATATTATACTAAAACCATTCATTAAATTATATAGCTACAACCTAAGAATAAGAATTTATTTGACAAAACACGCATAAGAACACAAAGCAGTGAACACCCGAATAACGAGTAACAATGAAATATTACCAATAAAAAGATAATAATATGACCATATATGATATCATAAAAATTAATATGATTCTATAATAAGTCAATGACATTATTTCAATCATTATACAGTAGTTTCGGATACCTACGAATCACATCGGACCTAAGGTAAGGGAAAATCTCACAATCTCATTTTTATCTGAGATTGTTTATACATCATAATTTACTGGGGCATATTTATCATCTACATCCATGTTTCATCAATATTTAATATTATTTCTATCCTCCTACAATTTTTTAAATCCAATTTTACCTATTGGTGAATTTTTTTTAAAAGATAAGAAACGAATCTTTTGTCGTTTTCAGTACGAGATACTTTTTGACTTTTCCAGCCAAAGTACGAGAAGAATGTTTTTTTAACTTATATGGCACGAATGGATTTTTATTATTTCATAGAAAATTATTTCCAGTAATATTCCTTTAAAATTTTTCATGTTTTATTTTTAATTAACTTCTTTTTGTTTAAAATTGTATGACATATTAAGAAAGGGAAAATGTTTTTGAAGTAGAAAGGATATTTTCCTCAGGAATGGAGTTCAAGTGTTTTTTCAAAATTATTTTCCATATATGATAATATGGGGTTCCGTTTCTATCCCTATTTTTACATTTTTTTTTATTATGTTATTATGGAATTATGTTCCATTTATCTTATATGGTTTATGTTATGATGGCATGATGTTTAAGAATCCCATTTTTATTACATGGGTTATCCTATGATATATGATTAATGATTTTGTGGAACACATAAGAATGGTTTAATTTTGAGATAGGTGGTACATATATCTCCCTCTAATGAATTGGTTAAATATTTATATCTCATGAGATAGACATGGATGGAACATCAAGTTAATCCGGTTCAGTGATACATGACTGGAACGAGGAGTGAACTCGGTTCAGAAATGGGCTTTTTCCACTATGATAGTCTTGGAAATGAGTCTTGACTAATAAGAAATGATTTTCTATAAATATGTGTGTATGCCAAATAGTTTAATATTTTATGTTATGATTATTGGGATTACATTTCACTACTATAATTTATCCCATGTTTTGATATTATGATCTCTTTTGCAGGTTAAGATTTTCGAAATTTTATGTTCTTATGAATAATGATATGATTGATATTTTATTTGTTTACCCTTACTGAGCATTTGATCTCACCCATTTGTATATTTTCTTTTCCCCGGGTCAGGAAGAAGGGTATTAAGTAGGATATTCCAAAAGGGACTCTAGATATGATGAAATAAACTAGAGAAAATGTAGATGCTTTATGAACCAGTTGTTTATGTTTCCCAATTTCTAAAGACACTATACCTATATGATCCTATCATGGTTTTTTATATGTTTTAATTAGTATAATTCAATTCTAAAGTAATAATAATTTATATAAAGAATGGGTTGTCATAGTACACCTTCTAGGGTGTGAAATATTTTGGTAATGGGGGCCTTGAGTACTACTTTGACATTGGTTTGATGTGTACCCTTATAATAAGAACACAAGGGAGAGATATAAGATTTAATATACATGGTATGTGTATTGGTGTAACATAACCTTAGACTTATGTATGTAATCATTGGGTTTAATTTGGTGTGATCGAACTGGGATGGAATCTGAGACATGTTGATTGGTGTATTTTGGGAAATATCTGGTATAGTTGGATTTAGTTTTCTAAGACATGGGATCATTGTTGTGAGGTCATGATAGTCGGTGGAAATGAAAAGTACATGAATTTAATTCCTTTAATGAGTTTGTATATCCCATTTAGGGAGACACATCAATGGTCTCACAAAACCTATAATGATTATAATACTATGATAGGTAAAGTTATGTTTTTGTGGACTCATGTACATCATGGTCCACTAACAGCCTGATGTTAGGCCACAAGTTTTTTATTGGATTTATTGACAATCACAGATTAACGGTGATCGTATATGAGAAAATAATGGAATTATTTGATATTACTTGTTAATTAAAATTAATTGATAGATGGTTCATGACACATGATTTTATGAATTATAATGATTAGTGGAATGATTACTCAAGGGTATGTTCATGCGTGGTTTGAAATATAAATTCATTAGAATCACTGTGCGAATGGAGAATCAGATGATTTATTGATATGTAGATAGTAAAAAACAAAGCACTAATGAAAATTGTGGTAATGAAGAATGGTATGATCATTTAATATATGAGTTATGAATATATTTTAAATTTGTGATGCAGTGGTATGAAAATTTGTTCTTTAGAAACACTGAAGGGTCAAGTTACGTAGCATGAAAACCATATAATGTGGATGGATCCTCATCTATTTTGAGTGTGGTACCAAATATATTGTGTGTTTCTAGTGGAACTATGTGGGATCTCAATAATTATTTAATTAGAAAATCATGTGATCATGAGTGGTGTTGTGAAGCTTCATTTAGATATTTTTCTTTTGAAAAAGTTCCTTATTGGACCTAAAATGTTTTGTTTTGGATTAACCAAATACATATCCCACCCAAAAATTCATTTTGGGGTTGATGATAAGGCTACACACAATATTAAGTGTGTTAATGAAATGATATCATTCTTTGTGAAGAAGACTTTCTTGAAAAAGGTGGTGTATAGTCTCATGGAGGCCCAACAGTTCAAACCCACACCCATTTCCCATGCATGCAAGAAAGGAATGATATATTCAATAAAGAAGACTTAGGAACAACCCTACCATGAAACTATCATATTTTGTGGAAACGGTAAAGTCAAACTGGAATTCATGGGTGGACACCCCTCCCCAGTGAGAAGGGATGGACTAGCGCACAACCCATTTTCACTCCCAAGTAGTTTCACACCCATGTTTTTGGATTTAATATATAAATATAAGGTCACCCCACCCTTAGGGAGGCTCTCATGAATAATAAGTGACCCACTATTTTGACTAACTTCCCCCTATCCTAAGACAATGGGCAACCCAAGTTATCATGGAAGCTAAATGATATTGAATTTTCATAAAATAACTTATATTAAACCAAAATTTACTTGTTCTATGGTAGATTTATCATCATATAACAACTTCTAAGGATTTTTTGGTTCATGCAGGGAGATGATGCCATCGCAAACCACTGATCTTCCTATAACTCCAATACATGTGCACAACTATTCCACATGAATCCAAATGTTTCCATTGTTCTATATCCCCCTTCTCATGTAATAATATTTTCTCACAACCCATGAATGTTGTGTGAATGAAATTCAAGACCCCCAACCTAAAATTCACTGTGCTCATAATTCATCCATTATCCTACCTGTTACCACTAATCATATGTTCCCTAATGACCTTTTTTCCTAATAACAGGGACCTTATCATCAGGCCTCCAAATTTAAACTCCCCTAAGATAAGTCCAATGTTATGTACCTCTTAGAGGCACATGGCTGGTGGGCATATAAACATGAAAGGTGGAATTTTTTAGGGTAACCAAATACCTTTTTTGGAATGGATTTTTTAGGAATCTGCCTCCCCCTCGACAAGGTCCCCCTGAAGGAGTGACCACATCCTCCATGTTTGAGCTAAGAGACATAAATTCTTCAACTTCCACAACCTATTAATAAAATGTTAAACTGCATTACAATATCCTCAACACATGATCTAAAATAGTAGCCTTTTCATGAGTGATGAACCCATGATTCCACAAGTTCGATAATCATGGTAGGCCACTGTATCCCCCATTATGGGATGAAACAGCACCCATAGGGATGAAACTACTATTCATGGTCCATTTCCATGCGTAATCCCCACACTAACCATCCACATCAAGGTATAAGACACCTGCAATAGGAATCTTAAAATCATAATCCCCACTATATCTCTTCTCACCGTGGGAAAAATCCCCACATCAAGAAACATCCATATGTAAGGCCCACATCATTCCCCAATGAGTAATTCTCTTGAATAGGGAATCTTCCATGTGTTAGCCCCACATAATCCCTTCTTTATTCCCATTCTGATATATGTTCATCTATACTGCATGACGTTAAACTACATGGATCTATCCTATCACATGATCTTAAACTGTATCTTTGAACTACATGATTTTTATCCTCTTCTCATAAACATGGTAGATATGACAGCTCTATGAGATTCAGTATTGACAATGATACACCTAGCTATGAAATTATCCCTCCTAGGGATATAGCTTTGGGGTTTCCTCAATTCATAATTTTGATCCATAATCTATGTTGTGACATCTACCTTACTTGGTAGGAACATAAAGATCTCCCTCAATAAGGAATTCTGGTCCATCCACCCAGGTGTGACATCTTCCCTCATTAGGATGGACCACCAGATCCACCTCAATATGTATTTTTTATCCATTTACCTTGGTGTGACTTATTACCTATTATAAATTCACATCTTGATCTACATCAATAGGAAATTCTGATCCATTCACCAAGGTGTGAAATCTTATGTTTGAAGGATGAACCTCCAGGTCCACCTCAATAAGAAAATTTTGATCCATCCACCTGGACCTGAAATATACCCTCCTAGGGATGAACCTCTTAATATTCATAAATAGGGAATTATGATCCATCTGGTCATGCCTGAATTCTTTCCTCATAGATATTCACCTCAGGTCCTCCTCAATAGGGCATTCTGATACATCCAATGATGTGTAACATAATCCCTCCAAGGGGCACACCTCTATCGATCCTTCTCAATGGGATATTTTGATCCATCTCCAAACTAGGTTAAAATCATGCCCTGATCCATCTCAATATGATGTTCTGATCTATCATCATAAGATTTAGAACTAGTTTCATCACCCATTATACTTACCTCATTCAATAAACATGGACTTTATTAGGATTAAATCCTTCAAATACATACACCCATACAATAAATTACCTTGTGGTCAATATAGGATGCCTTGGGTGCCATTCCAAAGAGGCCTCAAATGTGATTCCCTTCAAAAGTTGAATATTTACAGGTTCCCATTATACTCAATGTCTAGAAACGCCAATATATTGTCAATGTAACTACATTACTAACTAAAGGTTTCTTTCCTATCAATAAATATTCATCATAATTAACTTGTGTATACATGGAGATGAAACTATAAAAAAGATTAATAAATTTGGCCAAATCTACAAGGGAGACCCAGACAAGGAATCAATCCCCAAGGAGGAATCCATGTAATGAGGAACTAACATACTGTAATGTTGTTTAAATTAGGGAGTATACTACATTGATGAATCTGATGAAAGCCTCCCACATTTGTAAATATGGAATTCCAGAAATTAGAAATGAACTGTGTCACCACTAGGTGGAAGGATGACGATGAAACCTTATATAGATCATGAGAAACCAAAATGGTGAATCAAATGTAGAACTATTTTCTTCAACCATAGGGACATAAAATTTTGTACATCATTATATTTTGGTAATCTGTAGACATAACTTTTTTTATTCCATGCTTCACCAACAGAAATAGTGAAACTAACGTGAAACTATTGTCCTAAACCATGGGGACTAGTAGAATTCATCAAATAAATGGATTTCATGTCACTAAATTCAGATATTTTTTTTAGTTCACTTGAAGAAAATTGTGGAACCAACATGAAACACACCAGTTAATCGGTACTGTTGGCGATATGAATCTTAAATCGGAAACATCGTCAGTGTGGATCTATTTATACTTTAGATGACTGGATGATATAATGGATTTGGGACTCCATTTTCCAATACAGGTAATAATGTATGATTCCATATTCCTTATAGGACACACACTATAGTAAACCAGAAACCCAAATCTCGTTGGTGTCGGGGTTGGAGAAAAATTGACATAGTAATCCTACACAACAGTGTAACCTCCATGAATTCGGCCATGCCATTGTCTACTAGGAACCCAATAATGTGTTAACCTCTGATATCATAAGAATTTAGGTCATTGGCCAATCATAAACTGTAATGAGTGGGATGGGGCCATACTAACAAAGGGCACGACCATTCAAGACCTGGAGGAATCGAAACCTCATCTACATTTCATAGAGGTTCTCACTATGATGAAGACATATCCTTCCCTAATGAACTATACTAAGGTAGAAGGGATAATACCCTCCATTAGAGATGATTCCCCTGAAAAAAACAGCATCATCATTGAACTCATTGAACTCTTAGATTCCAATGTGATGGAATAATAGATAATGTATTCTTTACCCCTACTACCATATTCTATGGAAGGATAACAATAACCGATATTTTCTATGTTAGAAGCTGAGATCCATAGGATCCCTAGATCCCTCCAATGTTACTTGCAGGTAGATGATGTTTTCCCCCATCCATGGGCTAACATTGAAGCCTCATTCATCACCAATAGTATCCATCCTCTCTACCTCATCCCAAGAAATTGGTTATATTTTAGGGTCTGGGCTCACACCATCTTATGGAGAGAATCCTATTGATCCATAAATAGTTACTGCCACCCTCACACATAAGTCAGTGGTGTATAGCCAAGCCAATAAGGTTGTGATAATATGGTAAGAACTACCCCAGAGAGATGTCCAATCATGCAGTGAATGTTTGAATCATACATTTACTCTTATCCTAGTACAAAAGTATAAAAATAGTTCTATATCGATTTCACTACCCATATGTCAATGAAAACTAATTTTGGATTGGGTTGAACACGAAATATACCCTTCCTCTACACAAGAATACATATTTTAGGTTCTATATTCCAATCAGTTTACAATAGTGTTATGTCCGTCTGTAGTTTTAGACCTTGAAAACTTGGAGTCCCTCATTGATGGATAATATTTTTCTTTCACTAGAATATCTGGTTGAAATTTCAATACCTCTGGGATTATCATTTGACCTACTAGGGAAGTCATGACCACAACAACATCATTGAACAATTGTGTCAAAGGAATGTGTTCATATCTATCCTGGTGCCTCAATGCCCTGAGTCATATGGTTATATATATACACTTAAAAATGGATACATCAGGAGAACCAGATTGCTACACCATATTATTGAATACGTTTCTCCTCACATAAATATGAGAGGGTGGGTCTGGTACATCGATCTACATTTTATCCCCATCTTATGATAGTCTGTCCAATCTATCAATGGTGAATGTTACCTTATGGATACCTCCAAGGATTAGTCGTTTTTCATAGAACTTATTAATAATCAGATGAACTGCGGAACTGATGCTGTTTATCCATTTGAGGATTAGACTCAAGGGGATTCATAATATGAGGTAGACTATATGGTAGGCATCCATAATCATCATTAGAGGAAGTCACGTGGCCTTGATGATCCCGAAAATGAGGCATTGAATCCAACCAACTGGAATCTTGATAAAGGGAATAGAAAAATCATTCCATCATATCCATTTTAGGTCACTATAAAGGAAAATAATGACCCCATGTTAGTATCTTTGCTCTTGAATATTGAGGAGTAAAAAAGGTTCAGCACCAACCACATTTATGGGAAATTCCCAGATTAAGGGAATGACCTACAAGGACCTTTCTCTCCCATATTGGGGAATCCAATACTCTATGTCCAAGAACATCCACTTGATAATAGTGGTACAACATATCTCATCACAGCAACATTCATGATATATGGAAATTGACCAATGTAAGAGTCTCCAAACCCACCTTGGAAATGTGATGACCCTTTTTGGGATCTAGGTCGTGCTACTCTATGAGTTGATTAGCCTGATCCCTAAGTTTATAAGCCTATAAATTAATTGGTTTCTAGAGATCCTCACTATGATGACTTTATATCCTATACAAAAACTCCCCCTGTTTCCCAAAACAAATATAGGTGGAAATCCCACCCGAATGAAAGTCATACACGGCATGGGTAGACAAATTCATAACACCCCTAGACTTTTTTAATCCCATATTCATCCCATTAAATCATATGGGTGACCCACTCAATATTTTTTCCAAATTATTTTAAGGTTTGGACCTATGTTGGGAGCCCCAAAACAACCTGATGCCTCAAAGCATCTCGGTTTTTTTTTAGACATTTGAATTATCATCTTTTTTACAGTACAACATGCTACCAATATGGTCCATTACTGGTCCAGATGAAATTCATAGATTGTTCCTCTACACTCTCATATCCACCACACACAAGATTTTTATTATCAACCTCTTCATGTTCATATATAGGCATGATGAAAAATTCATAGACTTTATCACCTAGTGGAAATGCCTCATTTTTTTATTCAACATGCTTCTATCCTAGGAATGACAACTAAGAAAATTGATAGGGAATATTAAGGGTTAAATGGTTCATTCCCTCATCACTAAGAAATAATTAATAGTATTATTGTGGTTCTCTAAAATTTCTCACAATCTGGAGGAATCCTTGCAGCAGAATAAAACACAGTCCTACCCATTTCCTCTTACATATCTCGTGAGAAGGCCTCTGAAAGAAGAGACCTCCACCTCCATGCATTTCAGGGTTCTTGATCTATTTCAATTGAAGTTTTCTTTTATATAGGAGATTGAATTAGTACAACCATACAAAGAAAAAATTATCCTAACACAAAACCATTAGGACCCCCCCCCCCCAGGGAAGCCACCTAAATGAGAAAATTTCACTCTAGCCCCTAGTTAATGAAATGCTCCCAGAGTGGACTTCCTATATAGATGGAACCAGAACTATTCTTCTAGGTATTAATATGTCTCAATAACCATCATTTATTCCCTAGAGAAAGGTATTATATAGTTAAATAAGTGGAAGATTACCTAGGAAGCTATACTCACTGGTCAGCCTAATCATTTCACGTACCATAGGATCTATGGACACACTGTTAGATAATGCTACATGTTCAATGTTTTTCTCTTGGACTAAAGGGATTATGAATTTTTCATGTTGGGTGATGTGTTGTTGTAGGTGTAAAATTTATCTACCTACATTGACATCAATAGTTATGTCTCTAGTTAATGTAAGTAGGATTATAATCATGGGATGAAGAAATTTGATGATTGGTTGGCTTAAAAGGAAGCCTCTCATAGTCATGGTGTCATTTGTGATAGAATAGGTAGGAAAGAACCTTCTATAGTTTTCATACTCCCTCTATCGATTGCCTCTATATCTATGCCATATCCTTCTATGTCTTGGATGAATAATTTCTCATGTCCAAGGGAAATCAAAGTCCCTCATTGGTGCTAGATTCATCTCGCACACTCAATAACATCATGCACTAAAATAATGGATATGTATTCATGGTATAACAAATCCAAGCATAAAAAATGGAATATGATCAAGAGTATGAATCTATAAAAATCATAAATATTGTGGGATTCTACATAGTGCCCGATAGTTACGAATTCCATGATAACCCCTTAGGTGTCCTCGATTTGTACCAGTAGACGAAAGTATAAGGACAAGTGATCTGTAAGAATGATCCAGCTAGTTCCTCATACTGATATTTACATGACACTAATACTAGAAATAAGGATCTATGAAGAGATGAACATACAATATCCTGTCATCCTTTATCATTGGGTACACATCCATAATTGATCGTGTTAGTTGACATAGAAGATAATTCATGAATGCATTGTGGCCAACTGCGTACAACCAGATCTGGACATTGTCTTAAAAAATTCTTCCATAATTTCTTTAGATATGTTTAGTTAGTTTGCTATAAAATATTTTGAGTACTAATCAGAACATATTCATTCAGTCAACATCATCAGTTGTGGAACCTAGAAAAGAGATACCCTACACTACAAAAAATGTTTCCTAGGTGCATAAGTATGATGTTTTGAAATAGCTCACTAAAATACATGAATGCCTTTCATTCCATGAGTCCCTCCACTTATCAAAGAAATGCATGATGACCTTATATAATATTTCAAAATCCCACCCTAGTTTGTTGCGTAGGTAGCTTATGTAGTGGCCTACAATGAAGTGGATGCTGAGAAAGGGGAATTCTAATGCATCATCTAAATCAATGGAGAATATTAGTGCATCCATGTGTAAGGGAACATATTTCTACTTGACATTAATGGCCAATTTTGTGTAATGGATATCAAAATCTACCTAGTGGAAACTAGTTCCATGATCAAAATCATCCTGACCTAGACGTTCCATGACCATAGATTGATTAAAGAGGATTAGTATCCCTCTATCTTGAAAATTTATAGTTTTAATAAGATAGAGTAGTAGACACTAGGAAATGTTTTTTGTAATATCATGTTTGATGTATTGATATTGAGAATCGATTTAATGGTAGTATCTCAAGACACCACCTAAATTTTTTTTATAAGTAACCTATGGATTCATTTTCATGTATTAGTACCCTCTATATATCAGTAGTGCCTCATGTGAACCCTCAATGGTAGGGGTCAAGGTGATTTGGGTGATGAATACCCAATTAAATCCCATGAATCCCAATATCGGGATTTTGACTACTATAAGAGAGAGGGGAAGAGGGTTTTAACAGATGGGGTTGAATGAATCAATTCTCCCAATGACCTTACATTAACTTTAGTCAATCCATGGGTATACATGAATTTTTCTTTCATTCTACTGATTCCTCATTTAGAGGAAACATCAATAAATTTTGGGGGTGTTTCATTGCATTTAAGGGTTTCAACATTCCTAATAAGAATGTGTTTTCATAGATTACCTTGTACTCCTACACTATAAAGACTAAAGAGATTTTAGAAGCCCGACCCTTGTAAAGTAATGAGAGTTTTTTCTGATAAAAACCAATACATATCATGTCTAAATTTTCTGAATAGAAGGTTTGAATCAATAGATGTATACTCACCAACATTTTTTTGAAATTAATAATGGAAATTCTGATCAATTTCTTGATGGAATTGATTTAACCACTTCATCATTGATAATTTAATTAATTAAGGAACCCCACATTGATGACTCTTTGTCTACCCATGATGGAACCAGTTCATCACCTAATTCAGCAATCCGGGAAGAACCACTTCATCCCTCTGAATATCCTATATCAGATGTAAATAATGATATTTTAGTCACTTATCCAACTTTTTAATAGGGTTTCTCAACCACTATTTATGATCTAATTTAGGTGAACCACAGTACCATAGAATATCTGAGTCTGAAATTGATCAGTTCGCCATTGGTTCTTGTGGAAAAGAAGTATCTTATGGCCTTCTTGAAGAAACTTCATGATGTATTTTCCTGGATCTATGAAATGATTCTAGGGTCAAACCCTTATGTAATGGGTCAATATCTCAGCCTCCCAATGATTCATATCATGTTCAATAAGGCTACCAAAAATATTCATCACTCTCATGGTGTTATGGTCAACATTTGGGTTAATAATCTTGTCAAATCCATTTTCATCAAGGAGGTCCAATACACTAGATTGGTATCAAACATTTTCTATATCAATAATAATAATTTTGTGATGAGTGTAGATATCCATTTCCATGGCATCAACCACAATTTCCTTAATGAATAATATCCCCTTCCAATGATAATGAAATCAATCGATGCCACCACAAGGTTCTACACCACCTTCTTCATGGAACAATACATTAGCTACAAATAGATCTAGACGGTCTCTGATGATGTGGATTCAACTTCTTTAAAGGTTTATCAAGGGAAATTATATTATCAAGTGATGCATTTATCATAAACAATGAACAATACACATATTAGTGATCCATGAATCACATATTCCAGATGATCATGGAGACACTAGTGGAATGTTACGTGGATGAATTTGTGGTCCATCCCACCAGCATCTTTTTTTTTCAAAAAGATGACATGAATTGGTTTCCCAATTCATGTTGAAGGAATTTATTAAATCAAAAAAGGTTTACCAAGTAATCTCAAGGTGTAATGAATTTACACCATCCGAAAACATGAAATACAGCAAGGTACAATGGTACTTTGTAGCATAGAGCAGACAGAAATCAAGCAGGTTCAACTTTGAAGAAGATCATCCCAATCTTCAACTGTAAGTGCTTGATAGAAGACATGGAAGTTAAAATACTTTCCATGGTAAATATAATGATGTTTTACTGGTATATATTTTAAAATTTTCTTAAGTTTTTTACAGAAATTACAATGCAAGATTTAAAAAGAAAATAGGGAGAAAAGATGTTTTCAATCATCATGATTGGTTTTACAAAAGAAGGTGTCTATGGTGGCACAGTTTTTTAGTGTTTGCCAAATTTTTGGGGTTTAAATTTTGGAGTTTGTATAGTATTGAGAATATTGGATTTCCTTAAATATCTCATGAAAATATAGAAAAGGAAAGATCTTCATGGATATAGGATTCTTGATGTGTGTTTTGGAGGGGAAAAAAGAATGTTGATGGTGATCGATGTGACTATTATGAGATACACAAACGATAGAGGTAAAGAGATTTGTAATTGATCATTGTGTCAGTGAAGAGGATTGCGAGTGGACTATTATAGTGGCACACAGTTTTTGATGGAATTCTCTAAATTTATGATGATATTTTCAATATGGGAAAATTATGGAGGATATTTAAGAATAATTGAAAAAAATAATGAAATTTCATAGCTATTAAAAATGGGATTACGTGGTGACTATGTTGCGCGGATGGTTTTAGAGTCAGTGGGAATAGATTATTCATAGGCCCATATCCCCTAGTAAAGATTAGATAGACTCAATGACAATTTTAGAACGTTCGAATTACGAAGAAGCTTCATGAAAGCTGAGAGATATATGAAGGTAGAATGCTCTATGATTTGAAGGAGCTTCATGGATAGACATTGATTTTTGAGAAAGAATTGATCATCCCAAATACCTACACGGGCTCCCTGAACTTGTGAGCAATGAATACTATAGTTCTATGCAATGTTGAGATCTTCATGAAGGAGTTCTGTGAAGGAGCTCTATGATTTGAAGATTTGAGTACCGAATTTAAGTTGGAAGTGCATTATAAGTGCATCAAGATATGATTGGGGTATACGACTAAGTATCATTATGAAGTGCATATTGTTCCTACAAGCTTTTGTTGAGGAAAGAGAATAATTTTTTTAATAGATCATATTTTTTAATGTTTTTTGTAAAGAACAGAACAATTGAATTGCCATATTTATGAAAAGAGGATTCACATATTCTTGTAAATTATTTTCCAAGTAGTGAATGAGTTTAAGGGTATATCCTACTCTGTTTATTCCACATAATAGGATTTTTTTTCTAGTGGATAGTGTGGTATTGGATTGTTTTGCTACTATACCATGGATGTAGCTACTCTTGTTGAGCAGTGGAACTTATAATTCTTATGTTCTTATGCATGTGTGTTCGGTTTTTGTTTAGCCTATAAAGAACTCATTAATAGGAAGTGAAGGTTTAAAGGAAAAAAGAAACATAAAAGAAAAAGATATCACAGATTCACCCTCTCCACATCCCAGTGATACTTGGATCCTTATTGGGAAAATTTAAAGATAAACCTGAACAATATCTCATTCACGAAATAGATTCATCCCCTATGAAAAAATTAGGATATGAGGTCCTCTAATTCCACATAGCCTATATTTTTTGATTTATTATAAATATGGATGACATGTCTATGCCCTTCTCAGGTTACATAAAGAAAGGAACCAATTACAAGTGGCATTAAGAATTCTAGAATTCATTTGAGGCCATTATAAAGTACATAGAACATCCTCTGTTTTTGATTGCAACTTATTTCATAAAATACTTTGGTCCTTTATGAGACCTTCCTAGAATAGTACATCGGTTCCCTTCTCTGCAAGAAAAATAATGAGGGAAGATAAAAGAATTTTAATTATATCAATTGAATTCTCCTCAGCGTGGATATCAAATAAAACCTATCGGTAAACGCTACTTCACATTGGGTTTTTCAATTCATATGTTGAGTAATTATTTGTTGAATCATGGAATACAACTTGTGTCTTGAGTTGTCCCGCTATTGTTTATTCTGAAATTCCCCATGCTAAAGGGATGGGTGGAAGGATGGGAAATGACCCTCTAACAGTTCAATATCAGTTTCAATATGTATAATTCCCTCAAAGGCTGTGAATTGTATGGTTTCTTGGCCACCCATACAGTTCCAAAAGAACTTCCCTTGGGTTATTTCAAATGATACTTTCCTCTTAGTGGACTTCACTAATCCATATTGGAAGGTGAATTTTGATGGTTCCTCTTGGGGCCCAATTAGTGTAATTATCAATAATACTAGGTTCAAAATAGTTGGAATGGGGATCGTACTTATAAACACAACACAATCATTCCAATCCTACTCATTTTCATTGTTTAATGGTGGCACCAAAAACAGAAAAATGTATCAGGAGATCATTATTGGACTTGAGTTTTCCCTCAATATGGGTTTTTCACTCTTGAATGTGAAGGTAGAATCCAAATTTTTCATAACATAAATAAACGGTAACTACTTTGTTCGAAGGAAAGTTTCATTTCCCTTGATGGAGCTTACACGACAGTTAATGAAATAGTTCCCTTCCCGGTCTGAAATAACTCATGTCCCTCTATTATAGAATGGTTGAGTTGATGAATTGGAATGCCTGGTTATGTCTCTCCTAGAGCCTAACTTGGATTACATGTTCATTCATGAGGAACATCGTAGTGTTATCGCCATTTTTATTATAGATGATAATGATAATAAATAAGAAATCCAATTAGCTTCCGATGTTTTTTTATGAAACATGGGTTCCACCCCAATAGAGGAAAACAATGATTAGAAGACTCCAATTGTTGATTCGATCCAAAAAAAGTTATCCAATTAAATAGAGACAATATTTGGTGAATTTATCATTGTACATCATAGTTAACCCTCTAGAGTGAGTCAAACCTTGAGCAAAATTACTATAGATAAGGGTTTGATGGAATTATACTTTATTTCATATAGTAATATGTGATACCCTAAGTAATTCTAAAAGTAGTTGTTGGGTAATGTAGATACCATCAGGTAGAATTGACCCTCTCCCACAATTTTTAGATGTTGGGATACTTTTGGCCAACTACACTCAACAACATCAATGAGTTTTACAATAGGTTTCATGTGTGTCTTATCCATAACAACTTTTCATATCAATTGTGAGAGATTCCCCACACCACCAAGTATTATTGTCCCTTTTCAATATAGGGACACAATTCCAAAGGGCTATAACAGTTTGAGGCATATTTCTAGCGATGATTCATTTTGACCATAATGGAGTTATTCTCTATTTGGAAATAGTTGACTGCCCTCATAAAATTGAAAAACATATCCACGTTAGAGTCTGTGATCTATAGATCATCCATAAATTTAAAGTTACTCAAGATATTTAAACTAAAAATAGTACTGTAATTGAAGATACCAAGATGAAGAAATTTTATTCCATGTACAACACATAGTCCAACTATACTTCTCTATACATTGTGTAGAGAAATGGGAAAATTTTAGTGTTTAATTAAACCCACTCAAAAATTATATAGAAAAAGGGGGTCTAGAATAAGAATATGTTTCCATAAAATCTCTAAGATTCCCTTGGTCCTTGTCAAATTGTCACGTATAATTCCACACAAGTAACCCCATACTCCGTAGAAAATAAAATAGAGGTCATCCTTCCAAGCAAGATTCCGTTTTATCACTCTGAATAACTGTCTATGGGCAGGAGATACCATGAATAATAGAAGAACCCAAATTGCAAAGTTTGATTCCCTACAATATAATAGGATCCAATCCCTTCACAATCTAGTGAGTTACTAGAACATGATAGTGAGTGATTTCAACAAGTAGGTTTTCATATGTTCTTTCCTCTATGGTGACATGTTATTGGCCCTTTGAACATCAATTATACACAGAAACAAATCCCCCATTATTGGAGACCAATTGGTAATGACATTACATGATTCATAAGGTAGATCCCGATAGATTATAATCTTTGATCACTTTTTATGGATATCATATCACTCCTCTGACTTACACCATGTTTTTTAAGATTTACTTTTTGTGAGGATATTATGTCTATGGATCAGAAACTAAATTTTGTTTTCAAGGTTTTGAGATTTATGACCACAAAATAATATCCACCATGTGGTTCATGCAACATGACCTTAAAAATTTTGCAATGGTCCAACCATTATGACCCTAAACCCTTTTTATCCCCTATAATCTAAGATTTATTACCTTTATCTAGTAGAAGCCTTGGATTGAGCCCTACGACCATAAACTGATAGCAACTCCATTGTCCAAGAAATAATTCTCAAGAATATGTTAATCGCCTATATTATATGACATATTTCATTAAACTAATACTATCCATAGTTAGAGTTGTATGAATTTAAACTGAAAATATTGACATCCTTGTATCATGATATTAAACTAAAATAATAACCCATATAAAAATGGGATGCCCCCAATGATATATATGAGAATCTCAAAAAATTCTTTCCCTATATAAATATGATATTCCTATTAATGATAAAAAATCAAAAACTGCATAAAATTGGGATGCCTCATATGATATGAGAGAAACCAGAATCAACGGCCTCATCACAAAATGTATAACTATATCTTTATCTTGTGTCTTAAATATAATATACCCCATGAAAACCAAGGGATTCGTCAGTTCCCTTAACAAAGAGGATTATCCCTAGTTCCGATGTGGGTAATATACCATTTCAGGTTCCAAAATACATGTATATTGATTGAAATTCTAATAAGATGCATATAGATTCCTATAATTCGCATATTTAGGCCCAACTATAAACTTATCAACCCATATTTCCCATTAATCATCTCATTATTATGAACATAAATTTAGAATTGTTTCTAAAGGTGTGCTTGTGATATGTGAGTCTCCTTGGAACCATTCATGATGGATCCTATGTATTCCATGCCACTTAGATACCCTAAATACTATAATCCTCGTATTCCAAGAATCATGACTTTAAACAATTTTCCAGCTTCACAGTGGTCAAAGAATTATGACCTTAATCTATATGATGATTGTTTCTTGGACCTATTTGACCATATGTGCCTACATTCCCTCCTTTCGTGTTGGGGTCCACCTCATTTTTTCCATAAAAACCCCTCAAATAGCCACTTCCCTATTCTAAGCATCATTACATTGAATTTTTAACGATAGTCCGTGAATCATGAAAGTAAACCATTTTCTGTGTTCTAGTTTGTACAATGAATAAATGTGTGAAACTTGGTTCAAGATCTCATTAAGTGGGGTAGGGCCTCCAATTCTCATTTCACATAGGTTTTAAATTTTTTTTAAACCCAATTATTAATGAAGTCCCCTCCTAGGTTCCAATATTTACAACTCTAAACTATGTCAACTCGTTCCAGATTTGAATACTTTTCTTCATCTCAGGTGTTTTCAAAATCCTATGCATCGAAACTATGTTACAAAACTATGTGTGTCGTGATTACCATTATCATGGGGTATATAGTGATTCCTAGACATCCTATCTTTAAGGCCATCCATAGATTAAACTATAACCATCTATAACATATGGTTCTATCACATAGAAATACCTTCATAGTCTCGCTTTTTAGGTATAATCCACATTTATTTACCAGAAATGATTAGTGGGACAATATTCCCTCATATCATGATATGAGGAAGAATATAAAAGGGTAACTCTAGGTGCAAGCCCCACTAATGAATTCAATTCATGATGTAAAACTGTAGTCTTACCCATTTTAAAAACAGGTGTGCCTCTTAATTGGAGAAGATTTTCCCCATCTGAAACTTGGATTCCCTAAAAGACAAACATGGGATAAAAAAACACAAATTCCCTTAGAAAATGATAGAAAATGCTTGCTTGGCCACATATAGATTCAGGATTTTTCATATCATAATATGAGATGATTCAGTATCCCCATTCGATAGGATATCCCCTTCCAGTGTCAGTCTCATATCACACCAAATTTTATAACTATTTCTGAAATTATTTCAAATTCTTTTAGAATATGTAGTTATTCTTGGATTTGTAATACTATTCTCGACCACCGTCTATTGGAAAAAAGGAAGTTCTTTTATTGAAATAGAGTACAGTTTGTGTTTTTTTAATCCATACATGGATGATCGAGGAGTTTTCAAGGAAATGGTTCTTATAGTTCAAGATGACAACAGTTTTGAAGGTGATGTCATTTCCCATTTTTCCTTTTTTTTGTCTAAAATTTTGAAAATGGATATTTTTTTTGGAAACATATGTTGCTTGAAATATTTAAGGAGGTTTGGAAACATTCATGATAGGATTGTTCTAGGATCATTACAACAAAATATGGAAAAGACAGAAAGTGCATGAAATATATAAATAAACACAGAAGATAAGTTTTTATAGATGAAACTAGTGCACCCAATGCGATATTAAAATGGTTATTGTGTGATCTAAGATAATCCTGTGTGATTCATGAGAAACATTCATGAAGGTTCATCGAGGCCTATAAATAAGTTGCTACACACACTCAAGTGTGAGATCATTTTCCACAGAGATCAGGTTCTTCTACTGTGAAAATGTATTGAATGTAAAAGATAATTAGAGAGTGAATCTTGCACACATGTCATTCTGTTAGTCTTTAAATACTATGTGTATCTTATGGTGTAGTTGTGTGAAAGATATGTGTTGTTAGAAAAATAAGCATTGTGTGAAATCAATCTTGCATGAAAATCCCAAATCATGTGCAAAAGTGTTGTGTATGATTATACTAAAGTTTGAACATCTAGTTTTTTTAGTCAGTGTATTCAAGGGTGTAGATTCGGGACTTACATGCATGTAGAGTCTCATTGTGAATGGAGATAATTAATTTAACGAAATTATTTTGAAGATATCATCAAGTCAATAAACTGATTAAGACTTCTCCCATGTTAGTGATCTAGTGGTAGTCCATAGAAGTTATTTTTGTGATGTTATGAGTAATCCTTAAAATCATGTAAATGTATTGTTCCTAGAACATATTGTATGTGTTTGAACACTTGTACTCCCCAAATAGTGAAGATTAGTGGACATCAGTATAACAACAACCTGTCGGCATATGCTCCATGGACTATCCTTTAGCATTGAACCAAGTTAAATTGTTGTGTTATCTCATTCCATGTCATTGTTTGTTTTCTACACATTATCATCATATAGATTTAACAGGTTCCATAAAATGTGGGAACAAGAACAGTCAGATTAAAAGAAAAATTTGACACACTGATTCACCACTCCCCTCTAAAGGTCTTCCAGGGTCTTAAATATTGTATCAGAGGGTGGTGGTTGTTGGGGTTAAATCTATCATTTGATTCATTAATGAAAAATATGGTTAGTTTAAGGGGAGTACCCCTATATGGTGGAATATTCATTAAAACATGGAAGAATAAGATGTGATCTCATCTAATATCTCTTTAAATGGGCGTCCTTTTTGAAACTACACAAGGAATATGCATCATGGATCCTATAAGGCTGTCAGTGACTGATTTAGATAGAAATATTCTGGATGCAGATGCTATAGTGAAGAATACCTCACTACTTCTCTTTCTAATTAGATCTATTTTAATGTGAAGAGTTTCCACTTAACAAAGACTATGTGGGAAAAATAAAAAATATTTATTATGGAGGCAATAAGTTGAAGAAGGAAAAACTCTATTTTTTTCACAACAGGTTTGACAATCTCAATATACATCCTAATGAAAATGAAAATTCCTTCATCAATAGAATTACTGAAGTTGTAGGAGAAATTTGGAGGCATGGTGAAGAGATAAAATACATCGACATTGTGAATAATATTTTGATAAGGCACTCACCTATTTACATACCAAAAGTTTTTGGACTTGAGGAAAGGGACTTGTCTAAACTTCATATGGAGGATCTAATAATTAGTCAGTTTTCCTATGAAATGAGAGTCAATCCAGCTCATGCGAGGAAACATGTTAGCAATGACATGAAATTCAATGACATGGAATAACTAATGATTTGAGGAAATAGTTTTAATAAAGCCAATGAAAATGATGAATTACACTCCCAATTTTCCATGAATTATAAGAGAGGAAAAGTTATATTTGACAGAAATTTGCCTATTGAATGTATTCATACTAGTATAATTGGGAACATTGATTCTCAGTGCTCAATGAAGTTTGATGATGATTATGGTAAACCATGAATCTTGAAAAAAACTCAAAAAATGTTTCCTCAAAAGGAAAACATCAAATCTGTAATGAAACTATTGATAAAGTGTTTTGTATGTGAATAATTGGATGATGATAATGAATTCTTTGAGGAAGAATAACCAGAGTTTAAATTTGAAAACCAATAATCTGTGATGGATGTCGTTGAGAATTTAAAATGAAAAAAGATAAATCTATAGATCATCAGTTATGTGATGATTTTGATCTAAAGTTACAACTTAAGGATTATTCACTTCTTAATATTGACTATCTGGGAAACACATGAGAAAATTGTAGAGATGTTTTGGAAGAATCATTAGAGTATGTTGATCATAATGAAGATGAAATTTAATGAATGAAAGAAGTAATTAAATTTCTGTCAACAACCCATGAAATCAAAGAAGAAGTAGTGGAAAAATCCTAGAATTTAAGAACAAGAAAAGTTAACCAATGACCTTACCTTCAAACTGTTAGAGAGGTCTAATAATATTAATGGACTTTAAAAATAAATTTTTACTCTTCATTTTAAACTCAAAAGTGATGAAAATAAAAAAGAAGAAATGAAAAAAATAATGTTTTGGAAATTTATAGATTTTGCGTTTCTAGAGAGAGCTAAGGGTGGTTCCAATGGAGTTGAAATGATTCTGAATGATCAATGAACTGTATTCATGGGAAACAGTGGGATTAGCTCTGATGCTGATACGTCTACTACAACAAATAAAATGGGTCAAAATAAAGGAAAGTTGAATGTTGGAGATGGTGAAAAGTCACCAGAAGTTCTAAAAAGAAACCCATAATTCAAAATAAAATAATATTGGAAAACAATACATAGGAATCCAAAAATTATTGGAGGATGAATTAAATTCCCAAAGAAGAAAACATGAGGAGGAATAAAAATTATAATACATTTCCAATTATGAAATTTTAGTTCTATGGTTATATGGGAAATACCAAGTAATACTGCCATGATTCAAGGAGCTATTTGATTGGGGAAGATCTAGGAAGACAACAAAGGAGAATATATTCATATCCTACTTCATATAGAAGAAATAATTTCTATGGATATTTTTTTCATTGTTCTATCTTAGGTGATAAAGATATTTATTGTAGGAAGAGGAAAGATGTGATCAATTCATACAGAACCCAATGAATAGTCGATACTCATCAACTATATGGTGTTGATCTTACTAATAGTTTTTCTCATCTACCAAATTATTTGGAGTATAAAGGAGCTCCACACATAGAAGAGAAATTTGAATGGACATATTTATCCTTCACTCGATTAAAAATTTCATGGAATTGAAGAAATGAAATTTGAAAATTCCAACCTTGTCGAAGTATCTCTCAAAGCTACAAAGAGAAATATCACCTGGATCCTTGAGAGAAAATGTTCATCCCACATGACGAGTAATGATGACTTGTTAACATATGTTATGAAAATGGTCATTGGAATGAAAATGTTCAGTAATGATGGTGTGTTAAAGATCATAGGTAGTGGATGTTCCGAACAAGCTAATGAATTATTGAAGAAAACTGAAGATTTTTATGTGGAAATTTTGTGTCACAGCCTCTTTAGTGTGAGTCAACTATGTGACTCATAATTTATATGAAATTTCAATTAAAAAAGCATCACTATAAAGGGAAATATGGGGAATTCTATCATGAAAGTCTATTGAACATATGGAAACTTATATAAGGATGACAAAAAAGTGAACATTTTCTATCTGACAGTGTAAGAAGAAAACAACTTATGGCATAGGAGGTTGGGTATCATCATTCAACAAGTAATGAAAATTATATCTAAGATAAATATTGTCATCAATATCCCCAATCTGATTTGTTAACATGAAAAGACATGTGATTCTTGTGTTTGAGGGACATTGGTCTATAGTTATTATCATCAAATGATGAAAAGGGCATCAAATATTCTTATTATCATTCCTATAGACGTATGTGGTATGATAAATGTTGTCAAAAACATGGAGAAATGTAAATTTTCTTTTTCATTGATGGTTATAGTTGATTGGATTGTGTGGGGTTATATATTGGAAATGAAAAGTTCTAGATTTCAAGAAAACTTATGACTGAATCATTGAGAATGATAATGTAAGGAAAATCAAAGTTATATGATCTGACAATGTAAGGGAATACACATCCACATAGTTTAAAATTATATGAAGAATCATGGAATTCCACATCAGGTGGATATTGTGAGAACCCTATAGAAATAAGGATTTTTTGAGTAACAGAATTAACTAGTGAAAAATTTTCCCAGAACTATTATGATCGAAATTCATATCATGTGATGTTATGGGAAAGAGTCCATTCATGACACAGTGTATATTCAAAATAGAATAGGTCATTATCTGGGTGAAACCAAGAAAATATATGAGTTGTGGAAAATAAGGAATCCTTCATTGAATTATTTCCTTATTTTAGGAAGTAAATGTTTTATCAAAAACAAATAAGTTAATTTAGGCACATATGGTGATGTGGTAGATGAAGGAATATTCCTTATATATTCAATGAAAAGAAAAACCAACATGTGTCTTAATAAGCATCTCAAAAAATTTTGGAAAGAAGTGATGTTAACATAGTTGAATATAATACCACAAATACCATGAGGGGATCATATAATGATGGGATCAATGATACAGAATACAATATAAATGGAAGAGATTAAAATGATGGTGTATATGAATTATTGAAAAAAAAAATAGGTCATAATAAGATGTTGATTCAAAATATGAAACTATATTTTAAGACAATTCTACTAAACCTCATAAGATAAATTTAAGAGAACAAATTTATCTTTACAACATCATTATAGATTTGACAAAACCCACACACAAAAAAAAGTGAGTAATAATGCACAATCTTCATTATTAGGAGTTTTGGATCCATCCTCATTTGATGAATTTGGATAGGATTAATCATTGGTTAAATCCATGAATTAGAATTTGGATGATATCAACAAGAACCAAACATGGGATATTGTTACTCAACCTTAAAGCCACAATGTGATTGTTACGAAGTGTATTCTCAAGAATAAATTCTATGAGCATGGTAATATGAATAAAAATAAAGATTGATTGGTATGTAATGGAGATTCACATCTTGAAGGTGTAGATATTGGAGAATCATTTTCTCTGGTGGCTAGATTAGAGACAATCAGACCTTTTCTTTCTATGGAAATTCAAAAAGGATACAAATTGTATCCAATGGATGTCAAAAAATATTTCCTAAATGGAGTTCTTGAATAATTATTCTACATATAATGACCAAAGTTTTTTTTTATTTTTAATGATGAAATGAATCATTACAAATTAATGAAGGAACTCTGTGGTTTGAAGTAAGCACCACGAGCACTGTACTCTTGTCGAAATTCCTATCTGAGGAAGCTAGAATTTAAAAGAGGATGTGTCAACCAAAACCTATATTTGAGGAATTCAATGGAATACAAATTTATTCTATTACTTTATATGGATGATATTTAATTTTTTATAAGAAGGGATAGATTAGTGGAATAATTTACCATCCACAAGAAATTAGAATTTGAAATGTTTACGATTGGTGAACTCACATACCTCATAGAGATATAGGGGATTTATAAGGAAGATTACACTTTCATTTCTCAGGAAAAGTATGGATGAGATCTACTAAATAAATTTAATTTTAATGAATCCAAACCAATGTCAACTCTAATTGTGGTTGGAACAAAACTTTGAAAGCATGAGGATGATACATCTATGGATCCCACCATATAAAAATGAATCATTGGAAGCCTATTATTCATGAAAGAAACACTACTAGATATCATCTTTCAAACGTGATTATCAGACCGCTTTCAATATACTCTGAAGTTATAAGACATGGTAGAAGTGAAATGAATCATGAGGTATATTCAAGTTACTCAAAATTAGGTGTTATACTTAGTTACGAGAAGATATAATGAAGTTTCTACTTATTCTGAAGCCAAATGGGCTGGATATGTGGTTGATAGAATGAAAAAAAGTCATGGAGCATTCTGTATTCGCAAGAAATGTGTGGGATGATTTATTAAGAAAAAAGAAATTACTTCTCTTAGTACTATTGAAGCTAATTATATCTCTGCAACAATTTCATAAACTCAACTACTATGGATGAAGAAACAACTTATGTATATTTTTGATGAAGTGAAACAACCCATGGTCATTCACTTTGTTAACAAGTGCATAATTGATCTTATAAAGATTCATCTTCAACATACTCATATAAAACACTTTGAAAACCAATATCAATTTATGTAGGAAATGTTTTCACATGGCGTGATTTAAATGGATCATGTTGGAACTGATGATCATGTGGATGACATACTAACCAAGCCATTGTCATAACTAGGGTTTGAGAATCCTTACATTAACCTTGGTGTTTATCCACTATCTAGTGCATGATATGGTCATGAACATTCCCCACTCACTAGTTGAGTTAATCATTTTAATTTGTTTTTAAATGTGATGCAGTTTTATAGGGGATATACAATCTAGAGGTAGTGTCCTCTCATCTTTATCAAAAAATTGGTTTTTTGGATTTATTTATTGTAGGGGAATATATATAAATTCAATTGTACTTATCAATGGTAAAAAGGTGGAGAAAGAAATGTTTTTCTAGTTTGTGGAAATATGGTGAAAATCGAAATTAAAAATTGTTATAATGGGGGAGAGTTATGAGTTAAAAATTGTTAATATGATTTTAGAAAATGATAATGGATAAAGAAATTTTTGTTATGAGGAAACTATTATGAATTCTAAACAAGGGAACTCAATTCAAGCTTCCCCTATTGTTTTCTACATCGAGTATTTCTCACATAGACATAGAGTGTTGGCATTGTTGATTATTTCATATCAGGATTTGATAATGGCTTGTTCTCTTTCTAATTTATCTGTAGATTGCCAATAAACCCAAAGGGGGATATTTTTGAGACCAAGGATGTTCATTTCCATAAATCAAGTATTGATTGTGTTTTTTATTTTATACATTGAAGATCATAGAGTTTTCATGGAAAGGGTTCTTATAGTTCATGTTGAAAATAGTTTTTATGGTGATTTTGTTTTCCACCATTTTCCATTTTTTGTGACCAACAAATAATAAAAAAGAGAAATGTGTTTTTTTGGAAAACTACGTTTCTCACAATATTGAAGGAGGATTGGAAACCTGCATGCAAGGCTTGTTTAGTGATCATAGAATAAGAATTTTCAACAGTAAAAAAGTGCATGAAAGATATAAGTGTTCTTGAAAGAAGATATCGCATGAAAGAAACTTTCACGCCCAATGCGACGTCAAATAGAGATTCCTGAACATGAATAGAATAATGAATGAAACATCAGAAAATTGAAAAAAAAAATCATCGAGGTTTAAAAATATGTGGTCACTCTCACTCAAGAGTAAGATCATTTTTTACAATGATCAGGCTCCTCTTCTACGCAAATTACTTGCACGCAAAAGAGAATTAGATAGATAATAATGCTTGAATATAATTCCATTAGTCTTTATAAATAATGGATATATTAAGGTGTAGCTATAAAAAATAAGGGTTTCCCAAAAAATAGGTGTTATGAAAATTACATCTTCCACGACAATCCCAACTCTTATGTGCAAGGGTAGGTGGTTGTGTGCAATTGTCATTGTATGCTTCTACTAAGAATTGAACATCTGGTTTTTTGATCAGTGAATTCAAGGGAATTAATTAATGAAATTAAAGCAAGTAGAATCTCAATTTTCACAAATTTAATGACTTCAATTAAAATATATTAAATAGACATTCAATTCAATAAAATTTGTAATACTTATCACAAGGCAGTGAGCTGAGGAGGGGGTGGGGGTGGTCAACAGAAGTGTTCTAAGGGATGCAATGTGCTATCCCTGAAATATTGTAAAGTTAGGGTTCCTGGAATAGAGTGATTGTGTCTTAATAGTTCAAATAAATGAATAGTCAAGATTATTAGACTTTGGTACAACTGAAACCTTTTCGGTATTTTCTCCATGCACTAGCCCTTAGTGGTGAACCATGTAAAATTGTGGTGTCATCTACTAACATGTAATTTTTTTATTTCTGCAAATTCTAATTAAATAGGTTTAAAAGGTTCCAACCAACATAGAAACATGATCCATTAGTTTAAAGTAAAAATTCGACACACTGATTTACCCCACCACTCTTAGGGTGTTCTATTGTCTTACACTTTTATCGACTCATTATGGGTCCTTTTCATCCATCGTGTCATGATGTGGACCTAGGGTATTGGTTTTAAGATTTTATGTGTAAGAGGTTCCCTTACTCATAGATTTTACCAATGATGATCACACTTTTATGTGATGAAACCTTACTTGAGAAACATATACCCCAAGTCAAGGCTACATGACCATAAACTAGAAATTTTCCCTAATCACATATCTCTATGAATTTAAACTAGTATCAATCATGGTTCGAGTTGTGCAACGTTAAACAAAAAAGCACAATGTCCTCAGTGCACAACATTAAACTGTACCCATGGACCATCTTCAATCGGGATGAATCATATCCTATGTATGGGATGATAATAAAAATACACCCCATCTAAAATGAGTACATTGTATATGATGGGTATGGGATGTTAGGAAATGCCCCGTATACAACTGGGATGCCTCATATGACAATTAGGAGATAAAATAAACATTAACCCATATAAATCCTGGATAACTCATAATGTGATACGATATGATATACTCGATAGGGATGTTGTCTCAATATCAATTTCTAAAAGTTCCCAATTTGGATGATTGTATCACTGATAGGGGTGTCATGGTTAATCAGTTATATTTTTTCTTTTTATGTTTCCTTGAAATATCCTTCACCTCCAGTCAAATATTAAATTCCCTATGGAAATAAATTCAACCACGGATTGAAAGGAACACACGTATTTACAAGTTTAAGTGTTCAATAGGAATATCTACGTCCTTGGTTTGGTTTGAAATAATCCAAATCCCTATAATCCACTATAATTAAATCCGTCGATTACAATGAGAATGATGTACCCTTACACTCATATAGAACTACGAAAACAATTCCAATTGTGCATGTGTAACCTCTTAATGAAAATAAGGTAATATATAATTTATATAACATCTCATGTTACATGTTTTTCTATTCAATTCCACTAATTTATTAAATTGAAAACAATTCTTCAATTTCATAACAATAAGATGGTAAGATCTTCTGGGAAATTCTTATGGAAACATAGATTCATTTTCCCAGTCTAATTCTACTAATTAAAAATCGCCACGACATGATTCTTCTTAGTAAGATTATTCCTGGTATGATTCTCCCGAGTATGAAAAATATTATATTGATATAATACGATATAGGTGAATAGACACAACATCAATTCTAATTATTCTCCAGTCTGAAAAAAACAATTCAAAGTCCCCAAAATTGATTATCCAGACCAATACGATGACCAACAGAATAGGATTGACAATCTGAGTACAATTATCACTTGATTATGATAATCATTATGTATGATGATCTGCTAAACAAAAAATAGTGATATTTTCTCTTTACTTTCACTTCACCATAAAAAGTTCATCAACATAAGTGAATACAAATACTTTTTTCTCGCTCTTAAACATGGATATTATCTCTCATGAAAAGTACCTCAGTTATCTGAAATATAAATTTTAATTTTTCCCATTTTATATGTGACTGTTGAGTTTCTTTGACTGGAATACAAAAAAATGTTCTTTTAAAAATAATTGACCATAATTTCAATATCCCCAATATCATGTGTATTTTGACTTCGTCAACTCTTCTTGAAGCTTCTGAATTATTCAACAATATTTAATTCTCTTTCAGAATATCATTTCCATTTCCAGTCTAATTTTAATAACAGTGTCTGATTTTTCTATATCTCATTTATTATCAAAATAGATCTATACCAATTGTATGAATGTGTATGAAGAAATGGTTACCACTCTATATTCTGAATATACTCTTTTATTTAAATTCCATGCTTCCCTTGGTAAATTCATTCAGTAATGTCCTATTTCAAATCACATTATCTTCATTAATTAATATCTTGTCCAATTTTGAAATTACAAACATTAAACATTGATATAATAGCTATAGACCTAAATGAAATGCACAACATCCCATTATCTATTCATGTTTTATTTTTGACCCAGTTGAGATACATAAAATTCTTCTAATCTTATTCTCTTGAAAAACTAGATAAAGACATTTGAAAACAAATCTGAGTTCATCAGTCTCTACCTTCCACAATTCAATCAACCATCTATATCATCTTGATTATGGTTGTCTAGAGTATGATCATTATGGGAAAAAAACCATTCTTATGAATACGATAGATGACCAAATAATATAGATCCAGAAATACAATTGAATGTATTGAGACTTTCTATTCCTCTAGAAACATATTTCATTCCTTCATATCCCAAATTCGATTGTAATGAGTACAATTCCTTTTGAATCAAAAACATATCTTTCTTCACTTCCCCTTTGATATGATAAATCAGGGAATGATTCCTTTTCGATCGGTAATATATCTTTTACTAGTCCTTTCTTTCATCAACATTTAGTCCTAATTTTGACAACATACTTATTTTTTGTGATAATTACAAATCAAAAAATCATCAACACATTTAAAAAGGATCCATGTTTGATCTGATTACCCATAAATTACTCATTACAATCTTCTCCCATTCCAGACCCCGGACGAGTCCAATCAGAACCACTTCATAAAAAAATATTTGTCCCATTATGATGGAAAACGTGAGTCTAATTATTTTCAAAACAACCATCATTATATTTTTCACCAAATACAATGTGATTGATTTTCATTCATCAAAAACATTCCTTAAATAAAGATAAAATTTAAAAAAATACCGGCATCATCATCTTAGTCTTTAAAATCACCCCTTTAGATTTTTTTTCAACCATGTATCATAAATAACTATAATTTTTAACCTCAAGAAATGGATTATTTTTCAATAAATATAATCCTACATTAGCTAACTGATGGTAGGAAACAAGAATTGTTGATAGAAAAACCATGTTTTCCAAAAGTATTTATTATAAAAACCTTTATATTTCTTCTTCCTCAGCTCTTCTCCAACTGCATATTTTATTCATCATCCCTAGAATATAAAACAATTTCCTATCTTATAACCACACCAACAAATAGTTTTAATGGATCACACAAAAGAAATGATGAATTTAAAGCTTACCCACAACTCCCTATTTTTATTTTCAAAATTATTTATTAATGAAAATATTCACCTCCTTGATAATAAAACCCAAATGTAGGATGATAGAGGGGATAAAAACACAATCCCGAAACTTAATGATAAATAGTATGGACACCCATGTTCAACCACAATTTAGAAAATGATTCCTTTGGTAAAGCTTTTCTTAAAATGTCAGAAACTTATTCCGATGCTGAAACAAATTAATTATTCAATTAATTATTCTTGACATACTCTTTGATGAAATTATATTTGACATCAATATGTTTTGAATGAGAATATAGAACTAGATTCTAGTGAAATTGATTTTTATTTGATTATCACATCCTAAGTTCAAGGGTAACTTTACGTGAACAAGTAAATCTTCAAATTGTGTTTTCATCCACATATGTTGTGTAGTGGATTGAGTGGAAGAAACGTACTCATCTTAAACCATACTAATAGTTACAGAATTATATTCCTTTGAATTCCAAAAAACCTAATTATTTATTAGAATTAATACTCCATAGGATGTTTTGTTCCATCATCCACATTTCATACCCAATCACCATCTAAATACCCAAACAATTCGATACTATCTGAACTACCATACCTGATTATGAATTTTATTGTGCCTTTTTTGTATCATAAAATTATTTTTCCATAAATTAAATGCGATTATTTTGGAGAAATCTAATTTATTGAACATAATTTAATAATATAAATAATGTCTGGTCTTGAGGTAGTCAAATACAATAAACTTCCGATCATCTTTCGAAATTATTTCTGATAATCTTTTTTTTCCTTCTCCATGTTTAGAAATCTTTGTTTCCTCTAATATTGGTGTGGAAAGGGGTTATTATTTTTCCATGACAAACCTCTTAAGAAGTTCCATAACATACTTTTCTTGAGAAATAAAAATTTATTCTTTCCTTTGATGTATAAATAACCCAAAAAATATTTCATTTCCCCCAATATAGAAATTTAAAATTACTTTTTCATTTATTTGGAAACAATTTCAAAACTTCATTCATAATTCCTAGTAATGATAATGTCAACAACATAAAAATAACAATTAAAGAAGAAACTATACTATATATAATGTAGAGATTAATATCCACTCTTATATTCTTGAAATTCATATTCCTTAAGAATGTATCCATTTTTGAATACCATGACCTAAGATCTTAATTTATGACATTCAAAAACATTTTTCAATCATCATACATATCATTAATCTTTCCCAAAAACAATAAAACAAGGTATTTAAATATAAAGACTCCCTTCAAGATCACCATTTAGGAATATAGATTTAACATCCATTTGAATAATCTTGTAGTCTCATTGTGAAGAAATAGAAAGAATGATTTTTATTCTTTCAAGTATTTCCATGAGATTAAAGGATTCATCAACTTCAATACCCTCAATTTTTTAATACCATTTTCAAAAAAAACATTATTTGTTTCTTATCACTTGACCTTATTCATTTTGATTATTTCGAAAAACCGACATTGTTCTAATAATGTTCTTGTTTTTAGGATTTTGTACGAGTTACCAAGTATCATTATTTTCAATCTGATCCAACTCTTCATTCATGTCCTAAACCCATTATAGATACTCAAAATATTATTTCACCCCATTCAACTCCACTGTTTATTATGATGATGTATATTAAATAGAATTTGTTGTTCTTCTTGTTTGAACCTTATGATGTTGATCAGCAATTATATTCTGAGCTCCCACTTATTTCCTCATCCTAAGATAATACTTTCAAGTTTCATCCTCATCATTGGAAATAACTCATTCCAATTATTTTTCTTGATTAGGAATAAAATTGTATGTATCTAAATGAGAATTGTCTTTAAAAAATCAATCACATCTTTCTCGTCGACCAGAGTATGTTTATATTCCACTTTCTATTCAATCACATTCACATCAAATGAATCAGCAATTATTCCAGTTTATTTACTAGAAAATCTACATCATCTTCCTTATGAATTGTAGCCATGAAAAATTCCATCTTCTCATTTAATCTCAAATATTCCATGAATTCCACCTTTCTGGATTATAATACATAGACATTTGAAAACACTTAAGGGATTCAAAAATCTAGTTTTTTCATAATATAATACATATGGAGTCATATCAAGTTGAGGCTTATATAAATAATAGTTTTCGAAATATACAATAGTTCTCATGGATTGGCTCAAAATGTAATGGAAAATACCATGTTCAAATTACATAGTTCTTCCCATTTTCCACCAAACATTGATTATTTATTTTAGCGAACCTATTTTTTGTGGATTTTATAGGGATCTATTCTCATACTAAATTTCATGCTTCTCAGGATAACAATCAAATACATAAATTATGTATTCACCACCACTGACTTTTCTCAACTTCTAAAATGAATACTCACATTCTTTCTCAGGATTCCATCTGAAACATTTACACATTTTCAAAGAATAAGATGATTGTTTTATATACATAACACATGTAATGAAATTAAAATAATCAATGAATGTGACGTAGTACCTATCTCAATTTTTTATAGTTTTCTCATCGACCGGAAAATATCATAATGAATTATCACCATGTGTTGTTTTGAACAAATCTCAAAAATGTTATGCACAACATTCATAATCTTTCCATTCTGTAAAATAGTGAAACACCAAAAACTTCATCTTTGAAATTCAGGAATGTATCAAACAATATCACTTTTTATGACTTTCCCATGTTTCTTTGAAACTTTTCTTTGAGAATTTTATGCCATAATAAATTCTCTTCCACTATACTCATGTAAAAAATGTTTTGTATTTCACCAATCAGAAACAAATTTTATTTCGAATGTGGACCTCTTGTAAAATATTTATATCTTCTTCACTCTTCACAAAAAAACCAACTTTTCTAAAGATGATTTCATTACCCTCATCACAAATTTTCAAACACTTTTCATGGTTTTTTTCATCCCATAAATGTACAAGGATTTCTTTGACATCATTTTTTATTTCCCTATCATGGATTAACCAACACCTTGGATTTTAAAGGATTCATCATTGCAAAATGTAATTGTTTTTTCATTGAATAATTTATAATTAATCAAGAATTTTAAATCGCGAATCACATGAGTAGAACACCCAATATCATGAATCCTTGTTATTTCCCCTTTTTGAACCATTCAAAGTGGTTTCAACAATTATAGGTTTTACTTATTACTTTTCATTCTTCATATTAGGCTTCTATTAATTCTTATTAATTTTTTTATGTGGAGGTAACAAAAAAATTTATCCCTTTTCAAGTTGTATAAGTTGTTAAAATCTATCAAAAATGTTTTATAATGGTAGGAACCTATTTTCAATTTTTTTCCAACCTTTCTCAACCTTCTTAAACTTCTTCATTTGAGGAAATATCTCTCATCATCCACTTACTTTCATAACCTATAAAATAATAATAATGTTTTTAGTTTAACAAAACCATATTTTTTGTATGTCCAAATCCACTAGAAGACTAGGAATATCCATATAATAAGTATTTTCCTCTGAAACATCCTTATTGATTGGAAATGTGAATAGGATTCTCATCCACCTTATTATATTTATTTTCTAAGCTACCATCCTTTCTATTGTTAATCCGAGTCTTCCTTTTCTTTTAATATATTTCGAAACTAAAAATATTTGAATCTATTTTAGATATAGAATGTTTCAAAACACTTTCTTAGGGTTCATTAAGACTTATGAATTTCATTATTTCTTGGTCTTGGCTATATACATTACTTTCCTATCATTCTTCTTTTTAGAAAAAATTCTTTATTTATTCTCCACCTTTGAAGGTAACTTTTGTTGAACCTTCTTAGGATTCTAATTATTTCAAATTTCACCAACTTCATTAATAGTTTTTTTTAAACATGTACCTTTATTTTCATCTTTAGGGATCATTAATGGAAATGTTCCTACTCTTATTCTTTTTCATTCCACTTCAATTCAATATAGTCAGGATGATTTTTTATTTTTTAATAGATTTATTATAATCATTAATCACTTTAATCAGCTTCACCTTTTCATTAGAAAAACATTCTTGATTTCTTATTGTAGAACCTTCATATTCCAACTTTTTTTATTTCTTTTCAGGTCTTCTTATCATTCTCGTACTTTCAATCATATCTTCTTTAAAATTATGTTCAAGTTGTGTTTCTTCTTCATTAGAACTAATGCATATGATTTTTTGGAATCAGTATCACTAACGTCTTCTTCTTCTATTTTAGTCAATATACTTCTTCTTTTGGATTTTAATATCTTCATTTCTTTCACAGTGGATTTCTATTATTCAGTATCTCCCTATTTCTTTCAAAATCTTCATGGATTGATTTCTTCTTCATCATTATCCTCTTAATTTGTAATTTGATGTCAATTCCGAGAAAACTTCCCAAAAAATCTACATTAAAAACATTTCAGTGGAAGTTTCCTTTAGTATTTCCCTATACATAATTTAACATTTTATACTACAGGGATAAAATATTATCAATATTTTTACAAACCTCATCTTTAGAATTAGATTTTCCAGTTCTTCTCCAAAAATAATATTCTTTGACTTTTATTTCCATATAAAATTGAAAGACATTTCTCTATACCCAGTTTTTTTCATTGATTTCTCCATTCTCATTTCATAAGTAATGGGAGTTATATGAAAATATTCAAGATAAAATGTTTCAGAATCTCTATCTTCTAGTGAAGAATATTTTTCATGGGAAGGATTCTAAATACCATTTCAACAAATATAAAGTCACCCACCTTTTCAACAAGACATATGATAGTACTAATTATGTAATTTACCATTTTAAATAATTCCCCAACATATTCATGCTCACTCATCTTCAAAATTTTTATACTTAAATCTTAAGATTTGTAACTTTTTATTCTTCACTTTGGTATTACCTTCATATATGTTTTTTCAATTTATCCCATATACATTTTCATTAGAAAAATCCGTTCACTCTTATGAATTCACTTTCTAAAAGTGATGATAATATAGAATTTCTGGACCTTACCTCATTGTAAAGAATATTATTATCAAAATATGTAATAATATCTTAATAATCAATAGGAGAAAACCCATCGGTTGCTACTTCAAGAAAATCATATCTGATAGACATAAGATATGGAATCATTAAATCTTTATAGAAATGATAATTATTTCCATAAATTACCATAATACTTTTACTATTGACAAAATTAAAATCCTCTATCAATGATTAATAAGTGAAGGGAATATGTCCCTTTGATACCAGTTTAAAGTTCCCAATTAGGATTGTTGTATCGCTGAGAGGTGGATGGGTGAATAGTGATAATTTTTCTTTTATGTTTCCTTGAAACAACCTTCATAAACTTTTAAAATTTAAATTTTATACTAAAAAATCCAACCAAACATCAAAAGGAGAACATATATTTACAATTATCACTATTTAATTAGAATAGCTATGTTATTGGTATGTCTTGAAAATAATCCCATACTACACAATCCACTAGAAATCAATCATTGGATTATAATGAGTATGATGGAGCCTTAAACTCATTTGTAACTATCTAAAAAATTTTAATAGGGCATGTGAACCTTTTTAGCATAAATAATGTAATGCAAAATCTATGCAACAACTCTTGTTGAAAATTCTTATTTTCAATTCCACAAAATATCCATTTACAAACACTTCAATTTCCTACCTTGAAAAAGGTATGAACATCCTAGACTTTTTTATGGAAACTCATTCTAATTTCACCAGTTTGATTTTCCCATTTTGACACTTTTTAGTAAAATTATACTCAATATTATTATTGTTGTTACAATTCTTCTAAGTACAATTCTCCCTAGTATAAAAAATAAGACAATGATAGAATACGATATAGATGGATCATAACCACTTCAAATCTCCTTCTTACTCAGTCCATAAATCTATTTACGAACATCCCAATACTGGTTATCAAGCTCCATATGATGATCATCTAAAAACAATTGAAAAGATGAGTATAGTAATCCATTTAGCATGAAAATCACTGAGTACTATGACTAGTTGAATATAGCATTATGTTCATTACTATTTTATTTCACATCTCCATATAAATCATTTCAATTCAAGTGAATACAAAAACTTATTTCTCTCACTTAAACAAGGATATTATCTATCACAAACAATCCATTAGTCATATGAAATGTACAATTCAATTTTATCTTTTTATAGGAGACCCTAGAGTGGCTTTGGTAGGAATCCCAAAAAAATTCCAACGTAATTAAATTCATCCTAATATCAAATTCACCTAAACAATAGGGTTTTTTGGACATTTTAAACTCTTCATAAAGATTCTTTATTATTATACAATATTTACATCTCCTCCAAAGTATTATTTCAGTTTCTAGTGTGATTTCAATACACGAGTTCAATTTTCTGAATCTGATTTCTTCAAAACAATTATTTTTACCAATTGTGTGATAGTGTATAAAGAAATGGATGCCACTCTAAATTCTAAATAAAATTGTTTATTTGAATAACAAGATTCCCTTTGGGGAATGATTCTTCAATCTCTTCTTTCAAAACATAGTATCTTTTTCACTTCTTCTCAGGTCCCAGTTGGAAATATAAAACAATTTAATTCTAATATAATGTCTCTTGAACCAAATAAAATACAAATCATCTCCTTTACATATTCACATTTCCACATGATCCAGTTTACATAAAAATATTATTCTTAACTTATTCTCATTTCCCACTTGATGAATACCTTTGAAAAAAAATCATATATCATCTATCAATTCCTTTATCAATTCAATCATCCATCCATCTTAGATTGAGTATAGTTGTCCAGAGTAAAATCTTTTAGAATATGAATTTTTTCTTGTATATAAGATAGATGATTGAATTCTATAGTTCCTGACTTAGAGTTAAATTTATTGACACTTTACAATCCTCCATAAAAATATTTAAACCCATATTAGTCTAAATACAATTTTCATGGCTAGGATTTCTTTTCAGCTAACAACACCTCTTTCTTCTCTTCCACCTATATATGATAAATTAATGTACAATTCATTTTTGATCAGAAACATCTGTTTTACTCCCACATTCTTTTTTCATAATTGCATCATAAGATTAACAACTTACATATAATTTTTTAAAATTAAAAATTATAAAGGCATAGTCACATTTATCAAGACTCCACATTGGATCTAATTACCCATCAATTATTCATTACGATCTTCTCTCATTATGATCCATGGGAGAGTCCAATCAAAACCACTTCTTCAAAATAGATTCTTCTCATTACGATGGTCAATGGGAGTCCAATTCTTTTGAAAACAACCATCAATACAATTTTCACCAAATACAATGTGAGGTTATTTTGTTTCATCAAAAAAATTCCTTCACAATAAAAGAAGACACTGGAAAAACAAATGCCTTCCTCATTAACATGGCCCTAAAAGTGTCAGTCTCCTACCACACCATGTCTTAGAACTAGGTGTGTCTTGATTCCCAACATACTGGAATATATTTGGTGACATCTAAATATATCATCCTGGGACCATCACTTTTATAGACTCACATCAGGGACTTTCCCAATCTAGGAGAAGCATGATCCTCAACTACCCGCACATTCATCCACTGAATTTGAGAAAATGAAGGAATATATCACATGGATCCTAATATTAATACCATAAAAGTCCACACTTCTCCTGTAGTGTTTTTTCCATTCTATGAATTAGATAAAAATCATCTACGTTATCTAAATAGGATCCCTAAGATAATAAACTCATGCCACCTTGGAACACCTACCTTCCTGAGATCATGCCACAAAGGATCTTCAGTAGAAAAAAGAATGTATCATGTTACGAAATCTGTTGATGACTTATCCTACATTTTTACCTCATCTTTAGCAGATGTGGGTTTAGAAATTGTGTTATGAACATATTAAATAGTTTTTCTCCATCTATTAATTACCCCCCACTATCAATATCCAATTCATAGAAGACTCAATCACCCTTAGGGTAATTTTCAACCAATTCCTCCCATAATTTTTATTTTCCACTATGATCAATAAGAGATCCTCAAAACTCCTTTTTTTCTTACACTGAGTACGTATCATGAAAACTTAAGAGTCAATATGAGGTTTTCCTCAAGAAATGATGAGAATCAATATCACCCCACATTCTGACCATTGTGACCTTAAACTGTGATTTCAAGTCTAATAATCATGACTCTAAACTATTTTCCTACATCCATGGAATGTGCTGTTTAGTATTGGGCCTCATTGGCCCTCAAGTCACATATGGTATGTCACTCCGCCACACTACACATATTTGTTTGGGAGGCTCATCACTTTGTTCCATGAATTATGACACTAAACCTTTTCTTATAAGTTTAATATTATTATTCATAAACTAAAAACATTGTCCTGGCTTCACAACCTCAAATACTATTCTTGCTTCCTAGGAGATGTTTTATGCGGCATCTAGGGCCCTCCTACGCCCCTCCATTAATGTAGGGTAAAATTCCTTCAATTTCACACATGTTTCTTTCAAATACATCACCCTATAGTCCAAGATATATTACCTGAGAGAATGATACATATAACGACCCATACTTTACATACATGGTTATTACTTCAAAATTGAAGCATAATTATTACAACATATAAAAAACCATTAAAGGACCGTATAGGTATAGTGTCTTTAGAAACTGGGAAACATAAAAAATTGGTTCATAAATCATCTAAGTTGTCCCCCATTTATTTCATCATATCTAGAGTCCCTTTTTGGCATATCCAACTTAATATCCTTCTTCCTGACCTGGGAAAAATAAAACATACAAAAGGTTGATCTCAAATGCTCAGTAAGGGTAAACAAAAGAAATATCAAACATATCATATTCGTAAGAACATAACAATTTGAAAATATTATCCTGCAAAAGAGATCATAAAATGGGATAAATCATAGAAGTGAAATGTAATGTCAATAATAATAACATAAAACATGAATCTTTTTGGAATACACACATAATCGTAGAAAATCATTTCTTAGTAATAAAGACTCATTTCCAAGACTATCTTAGCAGGCAAATTTCATTTCTGAACAGAGTTCACTCCTCGTTTCACTCCTGTTTCACTAAACCGGTTTAACCTGACGTTTTAGCCATGTATATCTCATGAGATATAAATATTTACCAATGAATTGGTGGGAGATATAGGTCCCACCAATCTCATAGTGATACCATTCTTATGTGTTCCACAAGATCATAAATCATACATCATAGCATAACCCATGTAATAAAAATGGGATTCTTAATCATCATGCCATCATAACATAATCCATATAAGATAAAATGACATCATAAAAATAATTCTATCATAACAGAATAAAGATAATGTAAAAATAGGTATACAAATAGAACCCTATATCATCTTAGATGGAAAATAATTTTGATAAAACACTTGAACTCCATTCTTGGGGAAAAAATCCTTCCTACTTCAAAAACATTTTTCCCTTCATAAAATGTCATAAAATTTTTAAATAAACTTGAAAACATGTAAAGGAAGATTCATGAAAATATTGTTTTATGAAATCATAAATACCCATTCATGTCGTATAAGTTAAAAAACATTCTTCTCGTACTTTGGTCGGAAAAGCCAAAAAGTGCCTCACACTAAAACCCACAAAAGATTCCTTTCATATATTTTACTAAAAACTCATAAATGGGTAAAATTGGATTTAAAAAATTGTAGGTGGATGGAAATAATATTACATATTGAGGAAACATGGATGTGGATGATAAATATTCCCCAGTAAATTCTGAATTATAAACAATCTCGGATAAAAATGAGATTGTGTGATTTTTCCATTTCCTTAGGTCCAATATGCTTCGTATGAATCCAAAACTCCTGTAATATGGTTTAAATAATGTCAATTGACTTATTAAAAAATCATATTAATTGTTATGATATCATATATGGTCATATTTGTATCTTCTTAGTAGTAATATTTCATTGCTACTTGTTATTTGGGTGTTTATTGCTTTATGTTCATATGTGTGTTTTGTCGAATAAATTCTTATTCCTCTTTCTAGGTTATAGACGACTCATTTACAGAATGGTATTAGTGTAATATATATCATATTTATTCATTAAATTCATTTATATAATCATTATACAATTATGATCATGTAGAACAAGTCGCATCACAACGTGGAGACGATATTCTGTACGTACGCATGAGCGATGATATCGTTCCCATGACTGTGGAGTTGTATTGGAGTGTATGTATACTATTTCAGAATCAATATCAATTTACAATAATCATATATAGTCATTATTTACACTATTATACCCATCCTAGTAAGGTGGTGGTGGAAAATAGATTACACCACGGCGTGGAGACGGTATTCCGTGCGTACGCACGCGCGGTGATTTCGTTTTCCATAGGATGGATAGATGGTAAAATAGGGTTGTTTTATACTTATAATAACATATCATTATATTAGTGATACTGATTTTATTACTTAATAATGAAACAACTAAAGAATAAGACGTAGAATAAGAAATAAAGTTGAAAGAATCGGCAATGGACATTAACTCTTATTTGAAGCGCCTCTTTGAGACCTCCTCTTAGGGCACTAAAATTGGTCTTTGAAGAAGACCACAACCTATAGGATATTTCTAGGGAAGTTTGGATGTTAAATGGGCAGGGTTTGGCCGATCTTGAAGGCTCAAATTGGTGTGAGGAGGAGAGGGAGGTGGTGCCCTTTCATAAGGGAGGAGAGGGGCACACTTGGAAATATAAGAAATAATAGTTTATATTAAATCTCAACCCCACTTAAAAACTTCCAAAATGACTCATATCCAAATATTAGATGATATAGGGTTGTAATAGCATCAAAAAATAAAATTTATACATGTTAGGAATTTATTTTAAACATTATCAACTTTCTTTAACCTTATTTGTCAATTTAATTTTATTTGTGGTAACAATATTCTAAATTTTAAATTATTATAAATAATTACATATGTGTTGTGAATTTTCCATAAATTGACACTTTATGAAATTTTAGACCATATAAAATTTAAATTATAATTTTTAAATATTTTTGTGATTTTTAAACAATTTTATAGAATGTTATTTTTATAAAATAACAATAGTGTCAATTTTGACAGTATTCATTTATTTGAATTTAAATAAATTATATACAGAAGATATGTTTGAACTAAAATCTTTAATAGATTCATAAAATGTCATATGTATCTATAAAATTAGTGGGGCACATTAACTAGTTCATATAATATTTATTTTGATATTTTGAGATCATTTATTTGATATTTCAATCAATAAAATAATTTCAACATCACTATTATGTCATAATTAATGATAACTATTTAATCCCTAAAAATTATAAATAAATTCATATGATGTAGATAATTGTATTAGATTTCTGGAGACTAGTCATGTTCTAAGTTTCATTAAGTTTATCACTAAATTAAAGTTATTATACTTATAAGATTTAAGAAAGTGACATGTTGTCACATTCTTTCGTTTTAATAATAATTAAATTATTTTAATATATAAAAGTCCATTAAATGAATCCAATCCGACCATTAAATGATATGGGTCGACTTTTAGTCATTCAATATGATTTTTTCTTGAGTTAGGGTAATTTTATACTCTTTTATTTCACCTTAATTACTCGATTTACCTTTAACTATGGTAAATAAAATTTACCGTAGTTACTATTCATAATGCCCAAATATAAAAAGTAGCATATTAACATAATTTGGACCCACTGATTCCAAATATGGAATCCATTTTTTAAAATTAAAAACACATAATTTTCAGTAATTAATTTAAAATAAATCCCGTTGTAAAAAAATGGGTTTTAGAAGTTAAAACATTGCCAAAGATTGAAATGTAAAATTAATGCTAATGACATAAATTATATTAAATGGTAAAAATATATTCTATTTATACTTTAAACCCATAAAATTATATAATTTAACCATATAAATTATCTCAAGGAAAAAAGATTTTTTTAATTAAAAATCAGAGTATTTTTATTATTCATCAAAATATGAAAGTTATCAGAAAAATATCAAAAATTTATCCAAAGTAAATTTTTATATATTGATTCCAAAGAAGAATTTTATTTTTTCAAATTGAACTTATAAACATGTCAAAAACTATATTTAATGTTGGTGTGCCATCAAAAGGTGGCAGAACTGCATTTTTTTAAAAATACTTATTTTACCCAAAAAAATTATTTTGTTCTCTTACCATGTTCTAGAAAACGTGTAAAAAGAATAATAATGTTATAAAATTTAAAATGTAGTTAATACTATTCATAACGGCTAGTCCATAATAATATATCGTTGTTTAATGAAACCTGGTATTGTGTTCTACACACGCTATCAAGGAAGGTCGTGATTGTGTGTAATGCAAGCCAGGTCAGTATTGTGTGTTGTGAAAGATTCCTTTGGTGTTGCGTCTAACATAAGACATAAAAAAATATTTCTTATAAAATCTGAGGGTGTTATATTCTACCCCCATTAAAATTAATTTTTCCCTCAAAATTTGTCATTTCATTACAAACAGATGAGGATACCTCTCACTCATCATATCCTCAAGTTCCCATGTAGCTTCTTCTAACTGGTGGTTCCTCCATAAAACTTCCACCAAGCAAGTGGTCTTGTTCCTTAGGACTTTTTCGCTACGATCCAGAATCTCTATTGGTTGTTCTTCATAAGAAAGATCTTCCTCCAGTGGTACAACTTCTAAGATGAGTACATGTGAAGGATTGGGTATGTACTTTCTCAGGAGAGATACATGGAACACATCGTGAACTTGAGATAGATTCAGTGGAAGCGCCAATCGGTAAGCTACCTTCCCAACACGATCCAGAATTTCAAAAGGACCGATATATCTAGGGCTCAACATTCCCTTCTTTCCAGATCTCATTACCCTCTTCCAGGGAGATATTCGTAAGAACACTTTATCACCCACTTCAAACTATAGGTCATTTCTTCAGTTTTTGGCATAACTTTTCTGTCGACTCTGAGCTTCTCTTATTTGTTGTTGAATAGATCTGACCTTTTCTGCCATCTCATCAACAAGATCAGTTCCTAATAGATTTCTTTCCCCAACTTCATCCTAGCAAGTTGGAGTTCTATATTTATTTCCAAAGAGGGCTTCATAAGGAGCCATACAAACACTGGAGTGAAAGTTATTATTATAAGAAAATTCCTCCAAAGATAGGTGTTGATCCCAACCACCTTTGAAATCCATAGAGAAAGCTCTCAACATGTCTTCTAGAGTTTGAATTGTCCTCTCAGACTTACCGTCTGTCTGAGGATGGTATGAAATGCTGAAACTCAACTCTGTATCTAGAGCATACTGAAGACTTCGCCAGAATTTCGAGGTAAACCTCGGATCCTGATCAGATATAATGGAAAGTGGTACTCCATGCAATCTTACCACTTCCTTTACATATATCCTGGAAAGATGATCAAGAGAAAAATCTTCTCTATTACCAATGAAGTGTGCCGACTTCGTAAGACGACCAACTATAACCCAGATAGCACTATTGCCTTTGGATGTTTTAGGAATTCTAGTGAAAAAGTCCATACTGATTTTTTCCCATTTCCATTCTGGTATGGGTAATGGTTGTAACATCCCCTTAGACTATTCTCTCTCAGATTTAACTTAATGGAAACCCAAGCATCGAGAAACATATTCAGAAACATATCTTTTCATGCCATACCACCAGAAGTACTCTTTTAGGTTCCTATACATCTTTGTACTTCCAGGATGAATAGAAAATGAAGAACTATGAGCCTCATCCAGTATCTCCTTCTTTTATTCCGGGATGGGAGGAACACAAACCCAATTCTCGAACCTTATTATCCCATCACAATCAAGGTTGAATTCAGGAACATTTCTCACCTTCTTTTGTAACTCTACATCTTCTTTATGTGCCTCTATAATCTTCACGTGTATAGATGGTTGAACATTCATTTGAGAAAGATAAGATTTTTCCCCTTCCATTATAATTCCATGATTCGTCCTTTGTAAATCCATAAATATTGGATCTTTTGTGATCCTCATCATGGATAATCTTGAATGGTCTTTTCGAATTAATGCATCTTCCACCTAGTTTTCTTACCTAGGGTGATAATGAATTGAGCAGTCGTAATCGTTAATCAGCTCCAACAATCTTCTTTGGCGCATATTCAGCTCCTTTTGTGTGTAAATATACTTTATACTTTTATGATCAGTATAAATACCACACCTTTCACCATAAAGTTAATGCCTCTAAATATTTAAGGCAAAGATTACCGCAGCAAACTCCAAATCATGAGTTGGGTAATTTTTCTCATGTATTTTCAACTGTCGTGAGGTATAATCAATCACCATCTCATTTTGCATGAGAACACACCCCAGTCCCATCTTGGATGCATCACTGTAGATCACAAACCATTCTCCACTGCAAGGTAGTGTGAGCACAGGTGCACTGGCTAACCTTCTTTTTAGTTCTTTGAAATTCTCTTCACATTCCTCAGTCCAAACAAACATAACTCCTTTCTGAGTTAACTTGGTGAGTGGGTTAGATAACCTTGAAAAATCTTTCACAAAACGTCGGTAATATCCATCCAAACCAAGAAAACTTCGGATCTCAGTTACTATTGTTGGTCTCGACCGTCTTTCGATAACCTCTGTCTTTGCTGGATCCACATATATCCCCTCTTTTGAGATTATGTGACCAAAAAATGCAACTTTTTGAAGCCAAAATTAACACTTGGTAATTTTGGAATAAATCTTCTCCTTTCTCAGGATCTTCAATACAATTCTCAAGTGACCTTTATGTTCTTCCATTCTCTTTGAATAGAGAAGAATATCTTCTATAAAGACTACCACAAAATGATCAAGATAGTCTCTAAACACTCTATTAATTAGATCCATGAAGATAGTAGGGGAATTAGTAAGACCAAATGGAATCACTATAAATTCATAGTGCCTATAACTTGTACTGAAAGTCTCCTTTGTTATATACTCCCTTTCGACCCTTAATTGATGATACCCTGAACAAAGATCAATCTTGGAAAAGTATTGAGCTCCGCGTAGTTGGTCAAATAAGTCATCAATACGTGGGGGAGGATATTTGTTCTTGATAGTGATCTTGTTAAGTTCTCTATAATCAATACAATGTCTCATTGATCCATCTTTCTTCTTAACAAACAGAACAGGTTCTCCCCAAGGTGATGCACAAGGGAGTATGAATCCTTTATCAATATTCTCTTGTATTTTCTTCTTCAATTCCAACAACTCAATTGGGGCCATTCTAAAGGTGTCTTTGAAATAGGCAGAGCACCTGGTACGAGTTCTATTGAAAACTCATCTTCATGATTTGGTGGAAGACCTAGAAATTCATCCGGAAAGACATAATCAAATTCTCTTAAAATGGGAGTATTCTTAATCATGAGTTTCTCTCCAACCATTTGAGATAAATAACCTTCATTTATTGAAATAAAGACCCATAAGATGGATGAAATTTCCACTGGAAGGTTATGTTAATCATTGCATTGATAGAAGATCATATATTGATCTGGAATATGAAATGTGACTTCCCTTCTTTGGAAATTGATATGATCTCAATTTAAAGAAAGCCACTCCATGCTAATAATCACATAAAATTCCACTATTGGAAGGATCACAAGATTTGTAGGAATCACTTTCCCACAAACTTCTATCGGAGAAGAATTGTATACTTTTGATGCAACCGTTGTTCCATTAGAAGGTGTCACAGCCAACTCAACATATAATTGTTGAGGTAATACAACGATACCCATAGAAAATTCTTCAGAAATAAAAGAGTGTGTGGATATAGAATCAAATAAAACATTTGCTACTTTAGAGTGGATGGTAAGTGAACCTCTCACCACTTTGTTGTCGTACTCCACATCACCGATAGTAATTGCATGTGACTTTCCATTGTCTTTGTCCTTAAGAGTTTGTTGATGTCGATCATCATCGTCAACCGTTGGATTTGGGCATTGATTGGCATAATTACCCATCTCCTTGCACTTGAAACATTGAAGTGTAGTAGGTTCATTATGTGTATCCCTTCCTTTGTTTGCATCATTAGACATCTTCTTCCCATTATTTCGACATTCAATTGCCTGATGACCTTATTTTCCACACTTGTTACATTTTCTTGTCCCCTTAAGGAAATTTCCTCCATGTTTCTTTCCACACAGTAAGCATAAGGGAAAACTCATCTTTTTTCAGTGTGGTCTTTAGATTTTCCTTTGAATTACATTTTCATCTTCTTATCAAACCCCTGTGACTGATGGTTTACTCCAATCTCCATCTCAACCTTGAGAGAACATCGAACAATTTACTCATAGCTATTGAAGTCCCTTATGTCTAACGCCCTTTGAAGACTTGGTTTTAAGACACTAAAGAATCGATTGACCTTACTCTCAGGTTGGATAACAATTCTGGAAGGGTACCTTGCAAGTCTTGTAAACTTTTCTTCATAGATACCAATGGATTCATCATCTGGTTTCTTCAGTTCAAGAAACTCCTTCCCCATATTTTTTCCAAGAATATGAGAGAAATACTTATTGAAAAATATGTTCTTGAACTCATCCCATTCCATAGACTCAATTTCATCCCTTTGCCTCGTATTCTTATTAAGATTCCACCATTGATCAACATCACCTTCCAAACGATATACTGCTAATATGACTTTTTCATGTTCAGAACATTAAAGAACTGAAAATATCTTTTCAGTGGTACTGATCCATTGTTCATCCACTAATGGATTAGTAGACCCGCTGAATGAAGGTGAACACTGCCTCATGAAGGATTCAACAGAATGTTTCTCCTTCCTTTACTCATTTGAAATTTCTGTATGATTCATAGTTTGAGAAATTTGTGTGAGCATGGCTACACTTTTTTTCATTCCAGCTCCCATAACATTTGGTTGCTCAGGGGGACAATCAATGCATTGCTCGTCGCATTCTGCAATAACACGGTTCCTTCGGGTTCTATCCATTGACTAAAACCAAGAAGAGTAGAGTGAGAAACACTAATTATAATAGGAAAACCACATAATCAAGAATAAAATTTCACACTTATGGTCTTATCATAGGTTGTTCATGGCCATTTCTAAATCCCTAAGATTGTGTTCTAGGATTAGACATATCCTTATGTTTCTTACTAATTATTTCACATCCTAGTTTCCAAAGGTTGACTATACCTTTCCTCTAATACCAACTATAACGACCCATACTTTACATACAAGGTTATTACTTCAAAATTGAATAATAATTATTACAACATATTACAAAACCATGAAAGGACCATATAGGTATAGTTTCTTTATAAACTGGGAAACATAAACAACTGGTTCATAAATCATCTACGTTGTCTCCCATTTATTTCATCATATCTAGAGTCCCTTTTTGGCATATCCTACTTAATATCCTTCTTCCTGGCCTGGGGAAAATAAAACATACAAAAGGGTGAGCTCAAATGCTCATTAAGGGTAAACAAAATAAATATCAAACATATCATATTCATAAGAACATAAAATTTTGAAAATCTTATCCTTCAAAATAGATCATAACATGGGATAAATCATAGAAGTTAAATGTAATACCAATAATAAAAACATAAAACATGAATCTTTGTGGAATACAGACATAATCATAGAAAATCATTTCTTAGTAGTCAAGACTCATTTCCAAGACTATCTTAGCGGACAAAGTCCATTTCTAAACCGAGTTCACTCCTCATTTCAGTCCTATTTCACTGAACCGGTTTTATCTACTGTTCCATCCATGTCTATCTCATGAGATATAAATCTTTACCCAATGAATTGTAGGGAGATATAGGTCCCACCCTTCTCATAATGATATCATTATTATGTGTGCCACAAGATCATAAATCATACATCATAGCATAACCCATGTAATAAAAATGGGATTCTTAATCATCATGTCATCATAACATAATCCATATAAGATAAAAAGACATCATAAAAATAATTCCATCATAAAATAATCAAAATAATGTAAAAATATGGATAAAAACAGAACCCTATATCATCTTAGATGGAAAATAATTTTGGTAAAACACTTGAACTCCACTCTTGAGGAAAATATCCTTTCTACTTCAAAAACATTTTTCCTTTCATAACATGTCATACAATTTTTAAATAAAAATAAAAACCTGTAAAGGAAGCTTCATGGAATTATTGTTTTATGAAATCATAAATACCCATTCATGTCGTATATGTTAAAAAAACATTCTTCTCATACTTTGGTCGGAAAAGTCAAAAAGTACCTCGTACTAAAAACGACAAAAGATTCCTTTCATATCTTTTACTAAAAAGTCATGAATGGGTAAAATTGGATTTAATAAATTGTAAGTGGATGGAAATAATATTACATATTGAGGAAACATGTATGTGGATGATAAGTATTCCCTAGTAAATTCTGAAGTATAAACAATCTTGGATAAAAATGAGACTCGGATATTTTCCTCTTACCTTAGGTCTGATATGCTTCGTATGAATCCGAACCTCCTTTAATTTGGTTTAAATAATGTAAATTGAATTATTAAAGAATCATTTTAATTGTTATGATATTATATATGGTCATATTTGAATCTTTTTAGTAGTAATATTTCATTGTTACTTGTTATATGGGTGTTTATTGCTTTATGTTTGTATGTGTGTTTTGTCGAATAAATTCTTATTCCTCTTTTTTGGTTATAGAAACCTTATTTACAGAATGTTATTAGTGTAATATATATCATATTTATTCATTCAATTCATTTATGTAATCATTATGCAATGAATATCATGTAGAACAAGTCGCATCACATTGTGGAGACGGTATTTCGTACGTACGTACGAGCGATGATATCGTTCCCATGATTGTGGAACTGTATTGGAGTGTATGTATACTATTTCAGAATCAATATCACTTTACAATAATCATATATAGTAATTATTTACACCATTAGACCCATCCAAGTAAGCTGGTGGTGGAAAATATATTACACCACGGCGTGGAGACGGTATTCCGTACGTACGCACGCGCGATGATTTCCTTTTCCGTAGGATGGATAGATGGTGTAATAGAGTTATTCCATACTTATAATAACATATAATTATTTTATTGATACTGATTTTATTACTTCATAATGACACAACTAAAGAAGAATAAGTAGAAGAAGAAATAATTTTGAAAGAATCAGTAACAGACATTACCTCTTCTTTGAAGCGCCTCTTTGAGACCTCCTCTTAGGGCACTAAAATTGGTCTTTGAAGAAGACCAGGACCTCTAGGATGTTTCTAGGGAAGTGGGGAAGTGAAATTGGTAGGGTCTGGATGATCTTGAAATCTCAAATTAGTGTGAGGAGGAGAGAGAGGAGGTTCCTTTTTGTAAGGGAGGAGAGGGTCACCTTTTGAAATATATAAAATATTAGTTTATATTAAATTCCAACTCCATGTAAAAACTTCCAAAATGACTCATATCAAAATATTAGATGAGATAGGGTTGTAATATCATCAATAAATAAAATTTATACATGTTAGGAATTTATTTTAAACATTATCAACTTGATTTATTCTTATTTATCAATTTATTTTATTTGTGGTAATAATATTTTAAATTTTAAATTATTATAAATAATTTCATACGTGTTGTGAATTTTCCATAATTTGACATTTTATGACATTTTAGACTATATAAATTTTAATTAATAATTTTTAAATATTTTTGTGATTTTTAAACAATTTTATAATTTGTTATTTTTATAAAATAACAATAGTGTCAATTTTGACACTATTCATTTATTTGAATTTAAATAAACTATATAAAGAATATATGTTCGAAATTAGATCTTTAATATATTAATAAAATTTCATATATATCTATAAAATTAGTGGATCACATTAAATAGTTCATATAATATTTATTTTAATATTTTTAGGATCATTTATTTGATATTTCAATCAATAAAATAATTTCAACATCACTATTGTGTCATAATTAATGATAACTATTTGATACCTAAAAATTATAAATAAATTCATATGATGTATATAATTGTATTATATTTCTGGATACTATTCATGTTCGAAGTTTCATTAATTTTATCACTAAATTAAAATTATTATACTTATAAGATTTAAGAAAGTGACATGTTGTCACTTTCTTTGGTTTTAATAATAATTAAATTATCTTCAAGGAAAAAAGTCCATTAAATGAATCTAATATTACCCTTAGGTGATATTGGTCGACTTTTAGGAATCCAATAATATTTTCGCAGGTCTTAGGGTAATTTTATAATCTTATATTTACCCTTAATTACCAGATTTACCTTTAACTATGGTAAATAAAATTTACCGTAGTTACTATTCATAATGCCCAAATTTAAAAAGTAGCCTATTAATATAATTTGGACCCACTGATTCCAAATATGGAATACATTTTTCAAAATTCAAAACACATAAGTTGCAGTAATTAATTTAAAATTAATCTCGTTGTTAAGAAAATGGGTTTAGAAGTTAAAACATTTCCAAAGATTGAAATGTGAAATTAATGAAAATGACATTAATTATATTAAATGGTAAAAATATATTCTATTTAAAATTTAAAACCATCAAATATTCCATATAAATTATCTCAATGAAAAAAGTTGTTTTTAATTAAAAATTCGCGTATTTTTACTATTCATCAAAATATGAAAGTTATCATAAAATATCAAAAATTTATCCAAAGTAAATTTTTTTATCCTGATTCCAAAGAAGAATTTTATTTTTTAAAATTTAACATATAAATATGTCAAAAACTAAATTTAATGTGGGTGCTCCATCAAAAGGCGGCAAAGCTGCATTTTTTGAAAAATAATTATTTTACCTGAAAATTTTATTTTGTTCACTTACCATGTTCTAGAAAATGTGTACGATGAATAATAATGTAATTAAATTCAAAATGTAGTTAATACTATTCATAAAATCTAGTCCATAATAATATATCGTTGTTTAAAGAAACCTGGTATTGCGTAATACACACGCTATCAAGGAAGGTCGTGATTGCGTGTAATGCAAGGCAAGTTAGTATTGTGTGTTGTGAAAGATTCCTTTGGTGTTGCGTATAACATAAGACATAAAAAAAATATTTCTCATAAAATATCAGTGTGTTACAATACATGTCTAAAACATTATGAAGTTAGTCTATTTGAAATTACAATGAACTATATGACTATAAACATGGAGGCATGGTCCTGACATCATGACCTAAAACTGTGTGCAGCCTACCCCTTGTGTTTTATATGGCATAGGGCCTTCATTGGGACCCCATTAATGTCATTATCTACTCTATCATGCCACACTAAATAAATTAGTGTTCCTGTGGTAAAATCACTACGAACATAAACTACCTGTCAAATTCAATGAATTATGAAACTAAAATATGTAAAAGTCATCCTGGGGATCGTTTCATGTGGTGTGGGGTCCCTTGGCCCTCAGTTCACGTCAATTTCTTACTCAACCACACTACACACATCCTTTTTAGATGATATAATTATATTCTAAACTCTATTACCATAAACTAAGAGCCAATCATCTAAGAATCTTGACCTTAACTCTGTGGGACTCTCCCAAGATTCTTCTTAGTTCGGGGTCTTCAAAGAGCCCCTTTCCATCATGGCCCCTCTAGGGAGTGATCCCATCAAGCTAACCCCTCCCACATATTACCACTTCATATGTTATTTTTATTCATGTGGCTTGATATGTTAATATAACAACATATTAAAATTCAGGATCATCATCCTCACCATAATATGTTAGACTTCTTATCAAACATCCTCACTGTATGACATTAAACTGCATGTGTACCCTAAAAATCACACGGTGTAAACCTATGAGACATCTTAATTACCAACCAGATAATCCATAACCTTCAATGATGGTCACATTCTTCATCATTCATTTTCTTGGACTATCTCTCATCATGGGAGACAATGCTCACCCTGTAGGAAGATTTTGACCCATTTTCAGATCGATATGCCTACCCAATGTGCTCAATTACATGATGGAATAATTATAAGAGTATTGAAATAAATTCTAACATTCCATCACATCGTATCCATAATGTTTATATCACTTTTTTGGATCCTCATCCTCCTCCATATAATAGTGGATCACATAGAAATCCTAGTCCCATGCCACGCTAGATAACCTACCCTCCCATGGCACACCTCGAAAAGATTTCGATGGAATTTAAGCATAGTTTTCACATTTTGAACATGGTCAATGTTTGAACATATATTTCTTGTTTTGTACCCTAAAAAATGAAAATGGATTCTATTTTTAAAACATATCTCTCATTTATCCTCTTTTTTTAATCCAATACCAATGTGTTCCAAATATTGGGCATCGTATGTAATGGCTTTAATTACCATTTTTTGGGTTGAAATTAACTCCCCTTGTATTACATCATTCATTCACTAGTTCGTGTTGGAAAACAAATCGTGTTGTTCAAAGAGCCTCATTCTCGGTCCCTAACCCCTCTGGGATAAACCAATCCTTATGGTCATTCCAACAATGAAAATCCCAAGTACTGATCCATTTTATGACACTCTAATTTTAATGAGTAGTCATATATACATCTCATGTTTCTCACACAGAGCATTAACCATGTTGTTTTAGGGATTTCTCATTGGTTTTTTAATGTGTATTAATGAAGTGTGATAATAAAATTAAATAATAAATATGTACTAGCATGTAATATGTTTAGAAACAAAGAAACAATGGAATTTTGTAAGGTTTATACACACATCGGATCTTCTCTGAAGTCCCAAAAAAGTTCCCCTATGGATCCCCTTATGTGACTGAGTGCTCTAGAATAGACCATCTCTAGTATGCGGCCTCCAAATCTTTCTATAGACTCATGAGAATCACTTCCTCTAACTCATCTACTAGTTGCTTCCCATTATTCTAGATCCACACTGGGTCCTCCTCGGCCTGGTACTCACCGATCTAAGATATTAATGCCTTCTCTAGACCAGTATCCCTTTCAACCAAATACATTATTTAGATTATTAAATCATTATGGATATTGAGGAAGGATATGCACACATTCTCATGATCCTACAAATTTTTAATATCTTGATTGGACTCCTTTATATTTTATGTGATATCAATTTTCTATTTTTTCTAGGACACGTACAAACATTTTCTCCCTATACACACTCACCCTACTATATTTTTTTAGAACAACGCATGAAAATAATGATAATCCCCTCCTATGGTTCCATGTTTTTTATTCTAGAGGAAAGAGGACCTCATACGGCTCATCGTGTATGGATCCTGGTTATTGGTGATGAAATGTTGAAAACTCCTCCAAGCCCTATGTTGGAATTTTTTTTCCCTTAAGTGACATTATACAAAGAGTATTCAAGCTCCATGGGAGGTGCAGGATCATATTTGGAAAATCTACAATTATATTATCCTAAGTATCCTCCAACTAGTTCCTATCAGATTATTCATGGTCTGTTTCAAGAGGTTAGTCCTCTTCGTCTGACCCTTCCATGGAAGTGTCTTCTTATCCATCCCTCAGCTTCACCCCTCTTGAAGCATCACCAAAGAGTGTTGTAGTCTTCCCTCTCTGGACCAAGCACAGCTTGACATGATTTACTTGATCCTCATTAGAGAGAGAATATATCAAATAAGGTTACCCAAATCTCATGGCTATAACCATATACTACGGTAACACCTTTTCGATCTCTAGTTGAAGTAAGATCGTGTCATGAAATTTGATCAATAATGACCTAATGTGAAAACATGGCTCATTTGAGGGTGAAATACAAACATAAGTCAAGTGTTTGTGTGAGGCTTGGTCTTGTAACATCTATGGGGAGTTACACTATGGGACACCCATTGACGTTAATTAGCACTTCAATGGATAGCACAGGATGCCTAGTGTGGTTTGGCTAGGAGATATTTAAGAACAAACAAATACGTTCATGAAAAGACTCTATGAAAAGTGTAGAAAGGTATATATGGTTTTAGATTCTTCTTTATCTTATGGTATGGGGATCTCAATAATGTGTCACCTACGGTGACCTATTTCTCTTTACTAGATTCCAATGTTGGGATTCCTGAGTGTATTAACTTATAAATGATTTGGAGTGCTATAGGCTTTGAGCTCACCGCTTTGACCACCTTGATTTGGGATTTAGTTGTAATAACCTTGGGAATGGGTCACAAAATGTTCTATAATTCACCCAATAGAGTTCCCTCACCCCCTCAAATAGGGGCCCCATGTCAATATTTGGATTTCTCTTGTACATAAAAAATTTCATTAAGATCTTACAAACAAAATAGGGGAAAGACAGTAAGACACATGAATGTTTACTAGATTACCTTGAGAAAGTCGAGAAACTAAAAACCATATGAAGTGGAAATTTCTCCACTCTCCTAGGTAATATCCAACTCAGAACGTTGCCCATAATATTCTCTATCACAAGATATTTGTGTGTCGTCAACAATATATTACTCTCTAGTTGAGTCATCAGATGGTGTTGTCTCATCACTACTGGGTTATCCTCCGAAAATCACCCACATAAGGATTGGAGGATGATCATGTGTCCCTAACTGACAATAAAAAGAATCCATGGCCACCGGATAATAAAACCTCATATGAAAATTTACATTTGTAGTGATCTAGGTGTGACCTAACTCTGACAGCTCAATCTCATCCCTGGTCAGCATCTACCATGGCTTCTCCACTATCATGTTTATCTTCAACATTCCCCTTTCCACCCAATTCATGGGGAACTTTAAATCAATATTTTTCTCAAAGAGATACCAAATATATTTTCCCAAGGCCTCTTCGGCTCTACTGCTTATCAACTGAGAGCCTTATTCTTGCTACCACAACCACTTCTAGGGGAGGAATTCCCATCTAGAAGGTGGGTGTACAATATCACATTGTGTACCCCGAAATGTGGATCTCTCTTGAGCTTCCATAGAAACATCGATTGCCCGTCATAGAGAATCCCACCTACCTCATTGCTACTCTCAAACCTCATTGATTTTCACAATCACCCATATTCATTCATGCAAGATTACGCCTGGGTATGCTGATACATTGTTTCCAACATAATCTAGAGATAGACCTATGTTCACATTAGTTATCAATAGCATGATGGTCTTCCATGAGCTTTCTTCAATGAACATACAATATGGATGAAAAAGTACATAGTGAATTCTCTTATCATGGACCCCTACGTATACTCCCCTCTTCGACTTCCAGATGCATAAAAAGTGTTAGGACAATTACTACAGAGTGTATGGCTCACGGTAGATGTTTCAATCAATTAGTCCCATGAACACTCAACTAATAATATATTTTGGTATTTACTATTCTCCAATATTCCATTTAGTATATCCCCCATTATTCCAGCTAGGGTTGTGAACATATGATAGTTGATGTTTTTATATATTTTTTATACTAATCGTACCCCGATCTTGCTGATCTCCATTTTGTAGAACCTAACAATGATCAGTAGTGAGGATCACATATCAGTATTCGTTGTCCTAATAGAATTCAGAAACTCATAGCCTCTGAAATGTACTGAAATATACCCATTAAGGAACTTGAAGTGGTCCAAAATACTATTCGGAAGGTATTATATAGCCACATATCACAGCTTCTTGTAGAGTTTTGCACATGCTGATACCCCCATATTCATCCTATTTTCATCCTCCGTCATTGTCTCCATCACATGTGTCCTAGGGCGCTTGCCTCTTTGTGCATATTTAACCAGGTGAATCTAGCAACTGAAAAATGTGGCTTGGAATGTGGTGTAGTAGAATCACAACTTCCAGTATTCCACTATGTTGTAGAAAAAATTTTCATACTACCATTCTTATAGAATCATCCATTATGATCTTAACCTCCTCATTTTTTATTCCTATGAACACTACTTCATCAACCCCAAAAATTTCACAGCTCATTCCTTCATCAAGAACATGACTAATGAAGTCTTGAATGCAATATCCTTATGTAAGCAGATCATTATCAATATTTCTACTCAATGCCTCTAAAAGGTGATATTTCAGGAGAGGAGGTTACTACCTATAGCCCCAGATGATCCCCATTGGGAGAAACATGTTTTATTGGAATCCACTTTGTGGGATGAAACTGATGTAGCGTACATCCCATAGGGTGATTCCCACATTCCCATGGTGAAGTTGGAATGTATTGGTGTCTGAAGACCATTAGAATAGAAGCTATAATAGGATCTCCTTTTGATGGAATGTGCTAAATTGGGACCTCCAAAATGCCTAAAAACTCTAGATACATCCTAATGTCTGAAACAAGTGTGTGGAATGATAAATTCAATTCATGCGATGGAAAAATCATCCATTGAAATAATTTTCTACAAAGAGTTGTAGTTGATCAGTAGATAGTTTCTTTGGGATTCGTTTAGCATGCCATGATGTTTATTGTGATGGCCATCAAATATGAGATAATATTTAGGATTGCTACAATTTTTCCCCTCAATGCGGGGGCAAAAATGTCGATCTAGGATTAGTTTGACTGGTTGAAAATTTAAGAGAATTATATAAGTTTTATGGATAATTGTTGAAACTAAAGGATCCAAGAATGAAAATTTTTAATTGTCACACATCTTTTGGAGGGTGTGAAAAAATGTTCCCCTTGGTTGGATAAATAGTTATAAGAAAGAGTGATTTGTGTGAATGTCACAGATGAAGCATGAGATTCTAAGAAAAGAGGATAAGTTCTATTTATGAGAAAAAAACTCATCATATGATAAGTCAGAGTAATGTATAATAGGTTCCCTTACCATATTTATATTCTCCTCTAGTAGGATCCTACATAGTGAAAAAAACATAGTTTCATGGATAGAATTGAATGTTTCTCACCTATGTAGAAGCGGACCTCTCTCTTTGACATTTCCCCCAGATCCCAAATACTAATCCAATGTCATTTTTGATTCCTAGGGGCATTTTTGGGTACCGAAAAAAATCTAGGACCTCAATGGGTAATTTTTTGGATGAAAAAAATACACAAACCTCTGCGATAAACCATTCCCAGGATGAATAGAAACTCACATGCAACATTTCACAATACTGTACCAAGACATAGTTATGTGCGAAATACACCAGTGTACCGAAGGTTAGGTATAGTTCAATAGAGGCCCCTTAACTTGAATTCATTAATAAGTCACATTAATTCATTTAAGGCATGTTGTGTGTGAGAAACATTAATTGTGATCAACCCTGGAATGAATCTATCATGTTGCATACCAAACGTGATGTAAAAACTATTATTGCAATGCCAAGACCCAAGTATTGAAGGACAGAGAATCTCACAACCCATTTCAACACCTAATGAGTGGAATTCCAATAGAAGATGATTTCAACAATAAATTTAATTTCACCCATCCCTTGGGGGGATCCCAAGAAGAATAAGTGACACATTGTTGTGTACATGTACCAATTTTCCCCGGCAGTGAGAAAACATAGTGACCATGGACCATCAATGGTAAATAATTTTGGCGAAATACCCCATGTGGGCCCAAACATAACTTTCCCTATGGTAGATAGGTTCTTGAGAAACTACTCTTTAGGTTGGTCAGGTTCATGAAAATATCATATTTCGACTCACAACCCTGATTTGTGTGAAGACCCAAAACATGTGTGCAACTATTCCACATGATTCCATGAGTTTTCCTTATGCTAGATCCCACAACTCACGCAACACTATTTTTGATAATCCAAATAAAATTGTGTAAAAATATATAATGGTACCCAACCCAAAATTCCCTATGCTCATAGTGAAACCATTAACCTCACCTCATTCTCCTATGAATAAGATCTCTAATTCCCATTGATCCTAAAAATAATAACCCAGATGTCGGGCATCCTAATTATAACTTCTTCAAAATAGTCACAATGTAATTTATCATCCAGAGGTACATGATTAATGGTCACATATTCTATATACATGGAATATTTTAAAAAAATTAACTTTCCTTGGTAGGGATTCCTTAGTATTGTTTCTCCCTCAATGACATGGTCCCCCTTGATGAGTGACACCAACCACCACATATAGGTTGCAAGGACAAAATTTTCCTAGCTCCATGTACTATTATTATGATATTAATCTACATGAAAAAATCCCAAATACAAGATATATAAATGTAGATTTACTTGTGAGATGAACTCCTGACTCCCCAAGGAAGATCATCATGGGATGACGCCATCTCCCCCACTATGGGCTAAAACTCCACCCCAACGATGAATCTCCCAAATCTGGACCAATTCCATTGGTATTTACCAAACTATCCTTCACCATCAAGGGATGAGAAATCTAGAATTATTAGTTTCAATGTTCATTTCCCACATTTTATATCCGCATAATGTGATGAAACTCCCACTTATGGAATATTCCATTCGTAATCCCCCCATCATTCTCTATATAGTAATCCTCATCAATTGCTATTCTTTAATATGTAATCCCCACACCGTCACTCATTGATGCTTCATCCGTGACATGATCATCCTTATCACATGATGTTAAACTGTATGGATCATTCCTTTCACATGAACATAAAATGAGGCATCTAACTACTTGGTATTTTATCCATGTATGTTAAACAAGATACATAAGACTCACCCCAGAGGTTCAATGTTGAAAATGGTAAAACCGAGTGTGACATTAGATCACCTAGGGATGCAGTTCCAGATCCTCCTCAATATGTCATATTGATCCATCAACTAATGTGTGACATCTTCCTTCCAAGGGATACACCTATGATTCTGCATCAATAGGGTGTTCTGATCCATCACCCTAGGCGTGAAATTTTCCCTTCTAGAAAATACCTCCGGATATGCCACAATAGAGAATTATGATTCATCCAAAAAGCTGTGATATGTTCTCTAATAGGGGAACATCTCTATATCCTCCTCAATAGGGTATTCTGATCCATCCACCCAGGTGTAAAATCTTACCTACGGGGGATGATCATATGGATCTACATCAAATAGGCATTTTTGATCTATCAACCGAAGTGTGAAATCCTCCCTCCTAGGGATTCACCAATAGATCTTCATCAATAAGGGATTCATTTTCTGTCCAACCATCTTTATCATCTTCCCTCAAAGGGACACACCTATGGATATGCCTCAATTGAAAATTCTAATCCATCCAACTAAGTGTAAAATCTTCCCTTATAGGGATTCACCTTTAGATCCACCTCAATAGGGTGTCCCAATCCATACACCTAGGTATGAAATATTCTATCATAGGGACACACATTAATATATCTATCTCAATATGACATTTTAATCCATCTATACAATACTTTAAACTCATGACCTGATCTATCTCAAAAAGGCAGTACAATGTATCTCCATAGAACATAGAACTTGTGGCATGACGCATAATACATAAAAAAATATAAAAATGATACGCTTGAGGTAAAAATGCAAGGAATATATTCATCCATTATTTCATTCACCTTGTGATGAAAATATGATTCCTTGTGTTCTACACCTACGATGAATCATATGAGATGACCTACAAAAGTGAAAGATTCACAGTTTACCAATATATGAAATGTGTATACATGTGCAAAGATTCCCAATATGAGTACTCCCCTCACAGAATGTTGATATCAAATAAAATAAAAGTTAATATAATTAGTTAGTTCCCACACTAAGATAGAACCGAGAATGTCTTCCACGAAAATGATTTAATCTATAAGTAATACTTGGACTAGGAAAAAAATCCAAGGAGGATTCCATGGAAGAAGGAATAAACATCACATCATCAAGTTTATATGAATTGTCATTCATCAATGATAAGTGATTAAAAACACCAACATTTGGAATTCATGAATTTGGGGAAATGGAAATGTATTCTGTCACCATTAGGTGGAAGTTCAAGGCTAGAACCCCAAATAAATAGCCAAAAATATTATTTCCACATTAAATATCACAATTTATTAAATATAAATTTTGAAATTTTTTTGGAATCATGAGTTCATAGACCATGGGAGGACACAATGGACTACCTATGTTTATAGATCACATTTTATACATTATTAAAGAAACTTTATGGATGATGTGTTTGTAAACCCAAACTTGTGTGGGATGAGGGTTTTTGTTGTCTCTTGAATGTAATTTTCAAGGTAATTTTTGGTTATTTAAAATTACCATGATGTGGGTTCCAATTGATTAGAATCCAGTTCAAATAGTATGTTTGGAATATAATAAACACTAGATATAGGATTCCATTATACTATTATGACCATGCGCGAATTGAAGGTAATAGATTTCTAAGAAAAAAAGTCATTAGAATATTTTTACCCACAAATAAGTATGATAGTTATTTTACTAAAGGGGAAAATCATGTTATGAATATAATGAAAAAATGAGATTGTGGCTCTTAATGTGTTTTCTCAAGTGTTGGTTGAGTGATTGTCGAGTGTGATGTAGATTAAGTGATGGTAATGTATAGATTAGTGATGTAAAATTATAAGATATGACATATGTGGTTTTTTTTATTTCTAAAAGTCATTTAGGAATAGTGCATCATCATAGAGTCAATGAAAATCCTATACTTCATAAGCCATTAGTTGGATGGTTTTCAAATTTTTTATTTCATGATGGTATATATTAGGGTGTTTTCCTATAATTTTGAAAGGTGGTTCATAAAAATTAGGAATAAATTTTTTGGGGATTTATCTTCCTTCTATGTTTTCATGAAAATAGAATCTCTTGATTTTAACCAATGGATCCAATATGGGTGTAGTGTTGACATAGTTATAATCATAATTTGGACATAACAATGAAAAGTGACTATGATCGTTCAAGGATGTTGCATGAGGAGAATTATTAGCAAGGATAATGATTATTGTGGGAATTTTTTTTGTGATCCTCAATATTACATGTTATTTAAAATGGGTAAAATATAAAATTATATTCTGTATACTGGGGATGTTTTGAAAAATGGGGTTTAGATCAAATTTTTAAAAAAAAATTAAAAAATAAATATTGGGTTATTAGATATGTTCAGTGGTCTATGAGATGTTTTTTGTGGCCAGGTAACTTTCATATTTTCGTTTGGGTCAGCCAGTAGAATGTATTTTTTTTAGTGGATTAGTGTATCATGATATGTGAGGGTAATGTCGTAATTGTGTTTGATCTAGTTACTATCATTTAATAACATGGGAAGGTTATGTCACAATAAATTCTTATGTAAGAATAATTATCCTTAACAATGAGAGAGGTAATGTCATGGTATATTACATCATTTCATGATGATAATCCTTATTAATAAATCTATAAACCATATAATTTTTATTTTATATATTTTACATGGGAAATTCTGGTAATGTTGTGACCCCAAGGGTTACACCATGATGATTCATACATATTAATTTCTGAAGTGTAAAACATAAAATACAACTGTTGAATTCCTATATATTTCTTTTCATTGTTCAATATAAATGGATTTTGGTTTCAAACTAGAAGAGAGCATCATGTCATGATGATATCCCATATATGTTTTCTTGAAACCCTTGTATATACCTTTATAAAATGTTGTGTGAGGATGTATGGTCATTCCATGATATATAGGGTTCTACAATGAAGCTGAATTTAGGATAATATCATGGAATGTGTCTCTAACTATGAAACCTATCTTGGAGTTATATTTGGATGATGAAGGGTGAAGGGGGAACTGTGGATGGTCCTCATGAGTTAGTAGAATCCTGCTAATTTATGTTGTTGGTTAGGTCATGGTGTTATGGGATACACAGTAAAAGTTTTCCTTAGAGGGTGTATTATGACATTTGTAAGTGGATTCCACCACAAATACTTGGATAATATACTTTATTTACACAATAATGTGATAAATCATGACCCAACGTGAACTATTATAAAATGTGTTAGATTTATAGTTGACTTTAAAGAATTTTTTCCATTTCATGACCATAAGGCCCATTACATGAGGGTTGTCTTGCATAAGATTTACATTGTGCGCTATATTGGTTACCCTTCCATTGGGAAATAATCCAATTTATTTATGATAAGAACACAATAGTATTTTTGGAATTATAAATTGGTATCCCCATTATATAAATTTTAATTTAGATGATTATGAATTGCCGAATTACATTAATATATTCCCCTCTATTCATCTCCTTGAACATCATGAATATTTGTGGCTTGGGTGAGGTTTCTCTTTGCATTAAGGTTACTAACTCTCATTTCATAGAAAATATCATTGTTCTTCTTTATTTTCTACCAATTTCAATTGGTGGGGTCTAGGTAATTTTCAAAAATTCCATTGATGCTAGGTAAATTCAAATCAATATTATATGACCTTCACTTTACCAAGACAGACAGGAACATGAGAGGATGGATTCACTTTATATTTTCAATTTTTTTGTTTTAATGCACTATCCAATATACTTTTTTTGTTTTTTCTAAAATAAAAAATTACATGATTTATGTAATGAAATAATTTGATTGTAATAATGGTGTCATAATTGTGTGATTGACTTTGTTTGTCCCATTAGATATTTTCATGGTTTTAGAATTGTTTTTATTATAGTGAATGTCTCTAAGGAAAACATGTTGATGAAAGGGATTCATTCCATAATTATTCCCATATATTTTACATAGATTTTATAACCATGATTCTATTACCTAGTAAACTAACATTTCATTTTTCAAGGCAGAATAGCTACATCATGGTTAGATCATGGTTCGCCTAACCATGCAGCCTTTCAATGTGACATCTATGAATTTCATAAAAATAGAAAATCAACCCATTTCTATTGATTATTTTCATTATAATGTCTTCTTAATTGCTCTTAAACTCCACCCACAAAATCCTTGAATCTCTAGAGGGTTCATTGTGAGGACTTTGAACATTCTTTTTCATTAACAGAGGATCTCTTAGAGTTATGTTATAATTGTAACATGATATATCCTCATATTTTCAATCTTCACTTGACTTTTATTCACCTATTATCTGTGGAAAAATTAATATTCTTTAATATATTGGGATTTATGAGGAATTTATGATGTTTCTTAATGATATGGGAATCTATGGACATAATCACTTTGATTCAAATACTTGTTTTTGATGGTGACTATGTTTTATCCATTGGTGTGGTAGGTTTCTTCAAAAAACTTTTCTATCTCATGAAATATATAATGTTATTCTAAATTGATATTAAATGGTAAATCATTTTTTAAAATTTGTATATTCTGTTTTATGAAGTTGAACCTTGGGTGGAATTTAAAATGGTTTCTCTAGGGGGTTTCATTAAAAACTCATTTTTTCACATCAAGCATTTGAATAAAATATTCAAAGATGGATTTGACTCTAAATTTTTTTTAAAAACATTGGTGTCAAAATAAGTCATTTGTGGAAGTTGTTTTCTAAAAAAATAATTGTTTACTTGAATGTTTTATGGAAACATAGTACATTATAACACATTGGGAAACTTAGATAAGGACATATTAAAATCATAGTGAGTGTAGAACCTCTATGGGATATGTTTGTGATGATGATAGACTATGTAATGACTCTATATTGAAGGATTCATGCATATTAATTCTAATGTTTCATAAAAATCCTAATAACATATTCCCAGAGGCTATATTACATTTTTTAGTGTTTTTTATCATTTAAGTATCATGTTTTGATGATCACGTGTTCATTTTTTTTATATATGAAGGTCTTCCATTTAATTCCTCTATTTTATTATTCATATTTATTTTCATATTCATGTGAATTTTGATATGGGTTCTTTTTAAAGGGAAACTATTATATGTATTATGTAAAAAATAAACTTATATAACTTAATGGTTTTCTATTTAAAATCCATCACTAACGGTTGAATAGTGAAGGTCATTATATAAATTCTTAGAGATATTCTATTGTGAATTTTACTCATTCCATTTATATGAATTTAAGAATATTTATATCTAGTTTTTTTAGGATATAAGTAAATGGAAGGGGATTAGGTATCTCATCAGCTTCTCTAGGTTGATTTCATAATCATAGGGAGTTGGGATGGTGATGACAGATGTCCACATGAAGACTTGGATTTTGAAATTGATTGTTGTTCTTCATGATTATCATTCTGTATTGGTTTTGTATGAGACATGTTTGTACATGATTTTTTCTAATTTTTACTCAAAATTTTTTTCCTTATTTTCTTATAAATGGGAATTGTTGTGTTATCTTTTATGGTGAAATCATTCCATTGTGTTTTGGTGGATACCCATGTACTTTCATCTATCCCTTTGAGGTAAAGAATATTCTTAAGGAATTGTTGAGGAATAGGTTTAGTGATATATCATGTCAAAATGGGATGTTTTATTTAAAACATTTACGATATAAATCATTTTCCCAATGTTTTTGGTAAAATTCAGTAGGATTTTCATAACCCAATTTGTAAGGTAATAATGGAGCCTGACCAGTTCACTTATATATATGATCTTCGGTTAGAATTAGTAGTCAAGGATTTTTCATCAATAATAATCATGATTTTGAGGGTATTTATATGATCATGGTTTTGGGTTTTATTTAGATAAAAATTATATTGATTTCAATTTGTTTCTAATTTATACAACTATTTTTTATATAATATATTATCTCCTAAAATTCATAATTTTTAAGGGATTCCTTCAATGTTATTTAATATAATTTTTAGATTTGTAAATTTTTTCCTAATCCAATTGGGTTCTATATTTTCTATATAATTTGCAATGCCTCATTGAATATCTCTTCTGAATCTGGGAGAAGAAGTTGTGGGACATGTTTACATGTAAATACTAAAGTACATCATTTATTGTTGGATGTATCCATCTAGAAGATAAAAACAATCGATTGCAAGGATGTTAGAAACCATGAATTTGTAGTGGACCATGATTATCAATTTATTCATAAGAACCCACTTATCTTTCACAGTGACAAATGATCCCATGAACCCAAGGAGTGTAATGAATGAATTGAAAGAATTTTTCACTCAATAAACACTCTAGATGACTAAAAGGTGGGTTTTACAAGAATATGATTAATTTAAAATGAAGTAAATTATGGGACTCCATCATTTAATCAATGCTACTGTTGATTCTCCTTTTCATCACATAGTCTAAATGAAATGAAAAAGGAAATACCTCAAACAAAGGGGATTCATCCTTTGAATAAACATCTAAAAAATAGAAAGGGATGAACAAGGAGAAGATTTCCCATAGGTCGCGCAAGTTCCAGCATTGTTGCACAAGTATACTTCTGTGCTTACCAAATGGTCGCACAGGTGACTTGCGTGCCCTCTTTGAAAATCGCCCTGGGTCTTCTCGAGCCTATAAATACCCCCAGTGGGCCCCCCATTTCAAGAGGATTTTTCCCATAATTCTGATACAGAGCTCTGAACGCCCAAGTCTCTTCTTCAAGTATTCTATAAATTTCAAAGGTAATTATTTACCTAGAATGGAAGGTCTAAACAAGAGGAATAAGGTCTAAGTGTTAGGATTCACTAACAGTTCCGCACCTAAGTGTTCTAACCTTAAGGGAAATGGACACACTTGCACGCCTCCTTACCTACTCATTGAAACTTACGCGTCACTCTTCTGGAAGTACATCGGGATAGTTATAAAGTCTTTGGTCAAATATATCCCAAGTAAAACCCTATTGGTTAACTTTCGCCCATGTATATAGGTGTTTCGGAAGTATACATTCCCGACCAAGACTTGCACGCCCATGCAGTACTTGCACGACCTCCCAGGACTTGCGCAACCTTCTATTTTCGGGTGCCCTTTCTGTCCATTTCACCACTCTTATTCCATTCCACCTCTCCTATTCATGATTCAGTCTTCAAGACACACTTCAACGCCTTTTATGGCATGTTTTCTTGATTTAATTCCTTATCTGAAAGGAATTTCATGGAACATCTCACAAAACCTACTGATCTACACATTTTTATGTCACTAAAGTTAGAGATTTAATTCATTCAACCTAATCCTTTAAGATGAGAGAACCTTATCATGGGCCTCCTTCTCATGAGTAAGCCCCAGTCATAATTTCCCTTAACAAGGGCATCCTCTTTAGGATTAATCCCCAAGTCCTCACTAATTTGGGCCTCCTTTTTAGGAGTAATCCCCATTCCAAGTTCTCTTAATTGGGTATCCTCCTTAGGAGTAAGCCCCAACCATAATTCCCTTAATCTGGGCCTCCTTTTTTGGAGTAATCCCCAGTCTTAAATTTCTCTTAACCAATCATCATTTACTTTTGATTTGAGTTTCTTTTTCAGTAGTAAAACCCAATCATAAGTCCCCTCCTAATTTAGGCATCTTCCTTAGGAGTAAGCCCCAATTTAGAGTATTCAAACCTTCATAAAGTGCATATACGTTTATCAACCTTGTTCCTAGGTTTCTTCCCTGACTTAAATCCTACTCTTCATATATTTGGGCAGTTATACATACATAAGTCCCACCTTATTCCTTATGATTTCATCTTTCATGGAACAATTGTTTGGTTTTACCAATACCTCTTGTTTCTCACACCGAGCATGACTCACGTGAGCTTAGAGTGTAAGAGTAATTATGACATCGTTCTTTGATCCATCAATCATACATAAACATCATATTCCCTTATTTGAACTACATGGGTTTTGATTCCTTATCTAAACAAGGATACATAGGTAGCCCATCTGCGGGTGCGATCCCAACTCTAGAATAATCTATTTCCTTCTGAATGATAATAAACTTCAAGTGCCCCGCTCAGTGGATTTAAAACCAGAATGGTTATCATAATAACCAAGATAATTCTATATAATGTATTAAAGGATATCATTGACTAAGAATCTCTAAACAAATACAGATGATTCTATATCGATGAAGAACCTCGAATACATATAAAAGATTCTCTAAATTTCATACATATTTATCAATGATTGTCAGATCTAAAGGAAAGCTCATATTAATACTTGGTAATGTAATAAGGATTCACGAACATAACTTAAATCTATAAAGAGAGTCTTGGAGTAGAAAATAATTCCCCTCAAAAAGGTGTGATGAGTCTGACCTCCCATCCTCTCAACCAATTCAAATTCCTAAGCCTCATCGGTCTACAACTAATGAGTTCCTGCCTTTGGAAAGTAGGTCTAAACAGAAATGAAATCATTGGATGTTTCCGGTTCTACGAACAAACCCGTTACAAACCGATTGGAATGTTTGATCCTTAAATCGATGAGTCCATCCCCAATTCTAGAGGAAACAAAATATGGTGAACCCGACGTGAATCCTTAACCATGTTAAAATGGTAGTTTATCTACTTGTTAGGACCCTATTTTAAACTCAATGAGAAGGCCAAAAAAGCAATCAATACCATATTTTCTCATCCAAAAGATGTAGTGGCCGGACTTATCTTGATTGTGTCTGTTATATCAAACAGGCACTCTTTTCCAAGATTTTCTGCACTTCCAAAATGGCTTCTATTAAGTTCACACCAGCGAATACATCTACTATGAAAACTTCTATTGCAAATGCCACTCCTGCTACTCCTGCTGGATCATCGTCCACTCTGAGGATGACATCACCTACTCAGCGTCTTCAACACTGGGTATCAAATGCGCTGGTTAAAGAGTACCATCAGCACGGTACCATTCCAACTCTGGAGGCTAGCCGATAGGCCCTCCAAGTGAACAACTCACACCGGTCGTTTGGACAACGATGACCTGTGATTAAGAAGCAGGTGGTGAAAACCACAGTTTTCAACCGTTTCGGGTCGTTATCCCCAGAACACAATCACCACTCACTCCCATATTCTGGGGAGGTGAATGAGAAGGCCCCTCAGGGCCTTCATTCAAGGAGACGGGATTCCTTCCCGATGGCTCCCATCAACAATCGCTGCCAGACTCGTGCAGTACTGTGCCCTCAACATGATGAGGCTATCGTTTCCAGGCCTTCGGCTCAGGTTCCTCGAACCCGAGCAGGCATGACGAACCTCCAGGGGAAAAATCCGGTCAACAGTGAGCAGGTTTTCATCTCTACCAACTCCAGAGAAGTCCACCAACCTAACTTGGTGGCATGAAACGATCGGGCACATACACCCGTCCGTTTCAATATTGCTGTCCATCAGACATGTCTGGCTGCAGCACGCCAATCCCGCCAAGCAATTCTGACGGAGTACTATAGTCAGAAACATAAACCTGTTTATACGTCATCAGCTATCCACCAGGATCGTCTGACTAAATAAGATGCAGCTCATCAACCACGTTCGGCGAAATACAATCAGCAGGCACATACACCTACTAGTATTGATCAAGCCTACCAACAGTCTCGCTTGGTAGCACTCGGAGAAGTCATTCAGAAAGCTCCAGCGACAAACATGAGGCAGACTCAACTCTCTGCCCCTACACTTGAGTACTTTCAGGATTCACTGATAGGAAAAGGAGGACATGAGCAGGAGCACACAACTACTCCAAGCACGGAATAGACGTATATCCCCATTCTGGCAGCTGAAGTCACCAATCATATTCTATCAATGGTGAAAGAGTAGAAGTAAATCCCTTATCATATTCTGGATGTTTTTCAGGATATTATAACAACTTCAATAGTATCTCGGGGAAAGACACATAAATCTATCCCTACCAGTGGAGTGACACATCAAAAGTTCACTTCGGAACAGACACACAAATCTGTTCCAGTCCAAGAGGGTTGTGGGGCGTACCCCCCTATATTATACGAACAACCAATTCAGGCACATACTCCTGGTTTGAGCAGAGATAATCAGCCTAACCTGATTATTTCCCCTGAGCAGGCACATACACCTGCCAAATTGAGTAAGAAGGCGTCTAAGAAGAAGACCCACCCAGCACAGTTAAGAAATCAAGGGCCTAACAGTGATAAGGCCTTACTCTATGCTGGAGTTATTAAATCCCTCAGACAATTATCTATTTGAATTCAAGATTCAACTCTCTCAGTTCCCAATAGTGGGAACATTAATTCTGAAGGTCTTCAACATACACTTCCTCATGAAGGCTTGCTTCATGACAGATCAGTCAATCATGAAGTTTCATCTTCAAATGAGAGCTACAATAACCCTCTGTGTGGCCACAAGACTAAAGACCATGAGATCTCATCTTTTGCTATAACCCACCATGGTGGTCCTCCCCATGATGATGAATTTTTCAGCGAAAGTCCTCTCCGTAGTAGTGATGCACATTGCCCAAAAAATGCTCCAGTGGACAATGTAATACCGAGAAATACCTCTTATCTTAAGGCACTTGAAAATTTGAAACCAGTCGTGTCTGATTCTTTACCATCATCAAGTGAAATAATTTCTAAATCAAAATACAGCCTAGGGTGTTGGTCATTCTCCGAACAACCCCTGGGTAATTTATCTTCCAATTTGATCAGTGGATTCTCTACCAGTTTTGTTGAATCTGATGTAGAAACAAGAAAGCACCAGATCTAATCTAAACAGGTAGAAGACTCTTAATTGAATGATGAAGAGGAAATTCTGAACATGAGAATAAAACTAGAAAAAGGTGATGTTCTAGTCAGGTTTTGGCCTTTGGCTGACTCTCATTATGACATTCCAAAAGTGTTGACGGAAGATTGTATTCAAGATATTCGTCTCAACATATGGAAAACTCTTTGTCAGTTGAAAAAGAACATATTATCTTATGATAAATATGAAAATCATGTTAAGATAATAGAAGGGTTACAACACCAGATTGATTTGGCATCTCTCTCAGTATCTCTATATCTGAAGGCTGAAAAGCAGCAGAGATCTTTTCAGCGTTCATGCCTTGGCGCACTAAGAAAATTGTGTCAGTTAATTACCAATGCCCCATCTTGTATTCATATCAAGGGATGGGGTGTTCATTGAGCACTAAATTTTAGTGTACTCCCTAGTCAGCAAAGTCCACCAAAGATGGTCTCATGCAATGTTATTGCCAATGGCCATCCAAAGTCAACTGTCTTTGTTTGTAATCAAAGGTTTTCTCAAGAACATGACTCAACTAGTTCTTCTCAAAATCAAGTATACAGAGAAACAGTTGTTGAATTACTCCTACATCAGGCAAACGAGAATATTGAACATGCCCATCATTTGGAGAAAACACATCATCAAGTGATAGAAATGTCAGAAATCATCCAGTGTTCATATGAGCCAGTTGATAAAAGTGGATACAGGTTGATGCATCTAGCTAATTTCCGGACTAAAGTCCACCAAATCCGGAGAGATTTTAAGAAAGTCTCGGATATAGCATGTCAAGAACCACCCCATCTCTCTAGACTAGGGACTCTGTTAACCTAACCCTCATAATCAACAAATATGATTCAAGGAGTTGAGCAGAAGGAACAGCCCCAGTCCACCGGACTGGGGACTTTTTCAAATCATCAATCCCCTCCTCAGCGAAATTCGGTCTTCTCTCGATTGGGGAAGAAGCCACAGGAGGAACGAAGAGCCAAATTATTAGTAGATTCCCTCCAAATTTCAGTTTATCGGGAGGTTCTTGAAGGATCAAATCAACAAAAGGCAATGTCTCTCCAGGGACATAAAAGAAGACAATATCGCAGAAATGCTAATATACGGGATACAATGCATTATGCATCAATTAATGTCATTAATTCCTTTTTTTTCTGATCCTCCAGAACATGAGGCTCACTCAGGGGACTCAGATGAAGATTTTCATGTTCAAGAAGTTGTACACACAGACAAAAATGAAGAAGGTGTGCGTACACGAAATCAATGGCTTACCCAAAATCTAGGTGTTCCTTCAAATAACCCACATCTCCCTCTCTAAAAGGGATCCAAAAAAGGGAAGGGAAATAATTAGGTTACATATCCTTCCTCTGGAGAAGGCCAATCTCTCTCACTATAGAAAATATTTGCGCAACAAGAGGAAGAAATAAAGGAATTAAGGAAGATGAATGCAGAACTACTTCAGGGTAGTTTTCCTCCTAAGCGTGCTGGAGTCAGTTAGCCAAGGGATTTTTTTGCAGCTACTGATATGGATCAAGAATATCCTCCTCTATCAGTACACCCTCACAGGTCTAATACTATGGGTCAAGTGCAACAACAATCGGTGGTGATACCATCATTTGTAGTACCATCCACCATACCTGTCCAAGATGCAATTATTGCACCTTCCCACATCCAAGTTCAACCAAATGTTTCTCAAAAGTTAATAACTACCATTGTGTCATTAACAGCTCGGTTAGAGACTATGGAAGGGAAGCGTGCACAAGTTCAACCAGAAAAGAGAGATTACCCTGAATGGGTAGATTCAAGCCCTCCCCCATCATGTTTTGGGAACCCCGTATTCCCTATTTTCAATGGATCAGGCGATCTTGAACAACATTTGAATCATTACATGTCTTGTTGTGATCCTATGATGGGAACTCTGGAACAGCAAGAAGTAGTGAAACATAGATGCTTCATGCAAACCTTTCAAGGACTAGATTTTGATTGGTATAAATGCTTGAAATACCGGTCAATTACCATATGGGAAGATCTCCGTCAACAATTCCTTCTTCAGTTCAGCTCAAATTAGCCAAAGACAATATTTTTTCATCTTACAAACTATAAGAAAAGGGAGAATGAAAGGGTTTCAGATTTCATTGCTCGCTGGAAGGGGTTAACATATTCCCTAAGCTTAGAACTCCCTCAAGAAGAACTGTAGCCAATCTCTGTGGCAAATCTACGTGACGAATTACACACGCCATTGATCCCTATGAAATACACAGGAGGGTTTCAAGACCATATTTTAATTGCTCAGCAGATTGATGATTCCCTTATATAGACTAAGGCTAAATCTCATGTAATTCCATCAGTTCCAAGAAGAAGAATGGGTAAATCAGAGACTGCTATAGTTATGCTTAAGCAAGAACCTATACCTACTTCAACTTCAAAACCATCATCTTCCCAAAGGGCTCCACCTCCTGAGCGTCAACAAAAAAGGTCGTTTCTTTAAGATGATCAAAGAGATAAAAGATGGAAACAATTTGAGGACCTGAAGAGAAAAGTTTACTCTTTCCAAAATGAACAAGTTCCTGGATACTTCATTTCTTCTCTGGAAAATAATTTGGTTCATTTGCCAAGGCCCAAAAGGACAAACAAGGAAGGAGATGAAGACCATCCCAGTTATTTCCCCTTTCATCAAATGTTGGGGCATCCCATCCAGGAGTGTTTTGTATTCAAAGAACTCCTGCAAAAGATGGTCGACTCGGGACAAGTCAAACTAAATGGATCTTCAGCCCAGGTAGCATGTGTTACTGATACAGTTCTAGAAGAAAAAGTTGAATGGAAATAAGTTAAAAGAAAAAATGCGTAGAAATATGATGATTGGATGGTCAGGAAAACGATCAACCGAACTCATTCCATTTTGTGAACGCAATTGAAAAAACCAATTGTTTCTTCTTCTATGGATGCCACAACAAAATATTCTTCAGAGGGAAAATCCTCAAAAGGGAGGCGTAGTTTGAAGAAAGAAAAGAAATAAGAGGAAGATGAAATTGTGTCAAAGCCTAAGTTGTCTTTATCTCTGGCAGATTTCATGCCATCTACTTCGAAGCTGTGTGCACCATCCCACTAAATGGAACAACCTAAATTGGCTAGTCAGGCAGAGTCTACATCAGATGAAGATCTGATCTTTGGTTCTATTAATATGATCTACTTAATAGATCCTTATGCCAGTCACAATTTCAATCTTGATGAACCTTGGTTCCCTGTATCAAACAGAGGAATCAAAAGGGATTTATAGAGGTCTGGGATACAGAGGAATATGTGGATATCCCAGAATCCTCTATTCCAATTCTACCCCTACTAGAACTGTGTATGCAGTAGAAACTCATTGCAGAGCCCTTTAGCGGACTCAACAAGAACATGAAAAATCTTCCACAAATAACAGATTCAGTCCTGGAACGGTTATTCTAGAGGATCGGTTGGAGGTTCCACCTTCATCCTCTAAGTAGGTAAATAGACCAAATCAGTCTGATCTTCCAAGGTCAGGAGTATTTCCAACTCCTTCCCCGATACAAGATGCATCAACTTCCAAAACATCAACTTCCAAGGCACCTGCTAAACCACATGTTCCTTTTGGGAAACACAGACCTTTAGATCCAAAGTATGATGTATTGGAACACCTGGGCCAAGTACCGGTGAAGTTATCAATTTTGGATGCCTTGAGTGTATCAAAGGATCTTCAGGAGGCACTCATTGAGGCTTTGTCAAGTCCTCAGGAGTATGAAACTGAAATTTCTGCAGCTGAAGCCTACCATGTTGAAAATAATCCTATAGAATGCCATGCAGTGATATCTTTCATAGATGAAGATGTAGATGATGTCGTTCATGGACACATTATACCTTTGTATTTATCCGGCAAGGTGAATGGTGTGTACATCCGATGGGATTTCATTGATAACAGTTTATGAGTCAACCTCATCCCCATTTGTACACTTTGTCGATTGGGCCTCAAGGAATCTAATTTATCTTCTTCTACTATGATGTTACAAGGATATGATAAAAGTGAACAATAACCACTGGGTGAGATTACACTCAAAACTCAGTTTGGAGATCTTGTATCCAATTCCGATTTCATGGTTGTTGATCAAGACTCAGCCTTCATCATCCTACTTGGAAGACCCTGGCTACATAAACATGAGGCTATCCCTTTATCATACCATAAATGTCTCAAATATTGCTTGGATGGTCATTTTGGGACATTGTATGGTGATAAGGCCCCGTTCAAGACATGTGAGTCTCAATACATTGAGGCGGAATTCTATCACATGAAGGGAAAGGAGAAATACACAACAAGGGAGATTACAAAAGTTAATGCTCCATATGTTTTGGAGAAGATTCCAGTAAATCCATTTGCACATGTGATTACAGATTATGTGTTACCTATCAGCCTAATTGATAAGATAGACCCAAATAAAAATACTCTTATAGAGACTCCCATAATTTCAATTATGGCAATCAAGCCAGACAAATGAGAGAAATTGGTGATCCACCAGGCAATGATGAAAGCTCAAATGGAGATGTATTTATTTTTTCTACTGAAATCCAGCAATTCTATACTTTTCCAACTATGCCAGATGAAGTGATAGAAATGTCAGAGGTGAAAAATGATTCTGATTCTCAATCCATCATCTCCTCTTTATTACACAAGGAAGACCATTCATCATCAATCGGGTTAATAATAGAAGCTTCATCTTCAAGATGTTCAAATTTTAACATCTCTTCTGATCATGGAAATTATGCTTCATCATTTACTATGAAAGTAGAAACGGAAGAAATAACACATGTTTAAAAACAAGAGGAAGAACTCAGAGATACTCCTCTAACATTTTAATAGTTATCTCTACCACCGTGGATGAACTAAGAGAAATAAATCCGGGTACAAAAGAAGATCCACGCCCCCACTTTAATTATTGCAGCCATGTCTCTTGAAGAAAAAGAGATGTATATTTCATTTTTAAAGAAAATTTGATACATATTTTCTTGAAAATACACAGAGATGCCTGGGTTTGATCCTGATGTTGCTACTCATCATTTGGGTTTACCAGAAGAACATTGAGGATTTATGTGAGCCGCGAGAAGAACACACCCAACATATGATTCCAAAATTGAAGTTGAATTGGATAATATTATTGAAGATAACTTCTTCAGAGAAGTTCAATATCCCATGTGGTTGGATAATATTGTCCCTTTGAAGAAGAAGAAGAAGAAGAAGAATAGACAAATTAGAGTTTTCATCGATTTCATAGATCTTAATCGGCATTGCCCTAAGGATGATTTTCCAGTTCTGATTACAGAACTATTAATCGATGAAACAGCTGTTTATGAAGCAATTTTCTTCATGGATGGATATTCCGGATATAATCAAATCCGAATGGCTTTAGAAGATGAGGAATCCACAGCCTTCAGAGCCCCTCAGGGTGTTTTTTTCTACCAGGTAATGCCCTTTGGCTTAAAGAATGCAGGCGCAACATATCATCATGCCATGAATCATATCTTCAAACCCTTTTTAGGGAATTTTGTTAAATGTAATGTGGATGATTTGGTGGTCAAATACAAACAATGTTCTAATCATGTGGCTGATTTGGAAGTCATATTCCGCAATCTTCAACAACATAATGTGAAGATGAACCCCATAAAATGTGCTTTTGGAGTAACATCATGAAACTTTCTTGGCTTTGTTGTACACCATCATTGTATTGAAGTCGATCCTGAGAAGACCAAGTCAATCCTTGGTATGTCACCTCCTCGAAATTTGAATGAATTGAGAGGAATTCAAGGAAACATAGCCTATATTTGGCATTTCATCGCCAATTTCGCAGGCAAAAGTTTACCCTTCACCAAAATTATGAAGAAGGGAGTCACTTACCAATGGACTAATGAATGTCAAGAAGCATTCGATATTCTCAAGAAATACCTCTTGAGTCCACCAGTACTAATGCCACCTGTTTAAGTAAGGCCACTTATCTTCTACGTGACAGCCTTAGAGCGATCATTGGGTGCCTTTCTTGCTCAGAAAAATGATGCTGGGAATGAAAACAGTCTCTACTATATCAGTCGTACTATGATTGAAAAAGAAACCCAGTATTAAAATATTGAGAATTGCTGCCTGGCATTAATATTTGCAGTTCAGAAGTTGAGACACTACCTGAAACATCACAAGGTCCAATTGGAATCTAGCAATAACCCGCTCAAATTCTTCCTTAGTCGTCCAGTGCTTACAGGACATCTGGAAAGGTGGGAAGTTATTTTGCAGCAATTCAACATTCAGTATGTGTCTCAAAAGACAATAAAGGGCCTTGCTCTGACTGATTTCCTTGTTGAACATCCTTCATTAGAAGATACATCTTCAGATATTGAACTCCCTGATGAGAAAGTATTCTCTATTCAGGATAGTGCTCAGGTATGGGAAATGTATTTTGATGGTGCTTCCAGAAGTCCAATAGGGAAGAAAATGGAAGATTCTTAATTCAATAATGTTGGGTTAGGAGTTGTTCTTATTTCTCTAGAAAAGGCAGTGTTACCTAATTACTTCTTATTATGGGAAGGTGGTACCAATAATGAAGTAGAATACCAAGCTCTCATCGTAGGCTTGGAGTTGGCGCTTCAGGCACAAGTGAATCACTTAAAGGTGAAATGTGATTCAGACCTCGTAATCAAACAAGTCAATGGGGATTATGCAATCCGAAAAGAAGAATTGATCCCTTTGTATAAATACATCAGAGAGTTAATGACAGAATTTCCTACAGAACCGACATTTTCGTATGTCCTGCGATCAAAAAATGCTCAAGTTGATGCATTGTCTAATATCTCCACAGCTCTGGCAGATCCAAATCGGGACAAAACAACCATCAGCATTTCCCACTGTCAAACAATTTCACCTCATGTTCCAACTAGAACAGAGGAGATCAATGAAATTAGTCTCATTCCTGAACCGTATGGTCATAATACAGGATGGATGAAACCTATTAGGGAATACCATCAAAATGGAACACTTCCACCTGATAGAGTTGGGAAAGAACAAATCCAGAAATGTGTGGTCAGTTTTACTCTTTATTATAGCTTATATCACCAAGAGAAAATTACCTACAAGCATTGTTTTGATGGATTTCACTTCAGATTCATTGATGGTGAAGAGATAATGGATGTCATGAAAGAAGTGCATGCATGAGTTTGTGGTGCCGACCAGTTTGGACATAGACTGTCTGATCATATTCGAAGGCTTGGATACTTTTGGCCTTCAATGATACAAGATTGTGTTGATTTCACAAAGAAGTGTCATTCATGCCAAGTACATGCCAACTTCATTCATCAGTTCCCATAATTTCTTCATACAGCTTAATACTCGTGGCTATTTTACACATGGGGAATGGATGGGGTGGGAACTTACCCGTCAGCTACGACCAAGCAGTTTAAGTATATTCTTACTGCTACTAACTTCTTTCCCAATGGGAAGAGACAATACCTCTTATAGAAGTTATTTCTAAATGCATTTTTAGCATCATCAAGTCAAACATCATTACCATATTTGGTGTCCCTCATACCATATTTATGGACAATGGCACCAACTTCTGTTCATCTGAGGTGAATAAGTTGTATCAAGAATACAACATCAAATCCAATCATTCGTCTCAGTATCATGCAGTGGCCAATGGTTAGATATAAGACTTCAACAAGACTCTTTCAAACATACTGCAAAAGATGGTGGATAAAGATAAGAAGTCATGTCCTGATAAACTCTTTCATGCTTTATGGGCTTATCGAACCACCACCCGCACTGCAATGCGGTAAACTCCATATTCATTGGTATATGGAATGGAATCAGTCTTGCCTATTGAAGTTAAACTACCTTCGCTCAGAGTATCCATTTGTGATCAGTCATCTATAAATGAAAAATCTCAAAATCGATTGGATGAATTCGAATGGTTAGATGAGAAAATATTGTGCACCCTACACCACTTGGAAATCTACCAGAATTGAATTGCATGAGCTTTCAATAAAAATGTTCATCTTCGTTCATTCTTTCAAGGAGAACTGGTATTGGTTCTCAGAACTCCAATGATACCAGGAATGAAACCACCCAATCTTGAACCAAATTGTGAAGGACCTTATTCAATACATAAGTTCTACTCCAATAGAGCATATTCATTAATCTCAATGGATGGAGAACATATAACTACTCCAACCAATTCCATATTTCTGAAGAAGTATTTTGTATAAACACAAATTAAATGGTTACAGTCCATACATATGACCTTAAACTATTTGTATTACTTTCGTCCTACATGACCTTAAACCGTGATGTCCTAACTACATGACACTAAACTGTACAGAAGTCTCTTATGTCCAGCAAGACATTAAACTGCACCATCTATGGTCCTTGCATATGACCTTAAACTATTTTCACTTTCGTCCAACATGAAATTAAAATGTGAAAAAAAAATCCGTAATACGTCCAACATGCCGTTAAAATGTGTCCTCTTTTGTCCTTACTACGTGACATTAAACTGCACAGTCCCCCTTTTGTCCAAACATGACATTAAACTGTATTGTCCCCATCGTCCTAACTATGTGACTCTAAACTGTACATAAATACCTTAATACATCCTACATGACGTTAAACTGTATTTTTTTCCCTTCTACATGACACTAAACTATGAAGCACCAATAGTCCTAACTGCAAGACTTTAAACTGCATATTCCATTCATATGTCCTACATGAAATTAAACTGTGCATCGTTAAGGTTGTTGGTATCTCTTGTTTCTCACACCGAGTATGACTCACGTGAGATTAGAGAAAATTTCAACCATAACACCCTCTCTGGGCCACTAACCATGCATATGTCCCAACATCATTTTTTAGGTCGTTGTCCCCAAGAACAATGTGATCACTAAATCATTCTTTAGTTGAACTATGCGGACTTTGATCCTTGCCTTCCAGTCTTGGTACGTAGGAAACCTCCCGATTTTCAAGCCCAAAACCAATAATTTTACATCTGTTCACCTCCATCTCGTGCGATGTAGCTTTGTGAAATCACCCCCAGAATCAATATCTTTACATTGGTTCAACTTCATCCTTGCTATATGATGTTAAACTGTACATCATTTTTTGTCTGGTATGACAATAAACTGCAACATTATTTGATACCCTCACCTGAGAGGAAATCAATATTTACTTTGATATTTAATCATGTTTTATTCCATAGACTACTTGCATACATGGAAATGCCCAAACCTTTTATTTTGGGTCAAACCATCATTGCACTAAAGTCCCCTTTTCACCCTTCACATGTACGAACCAAATCTGGACAGAGGGTATTTCTGGAACTACATGGGCTTGATTCCCACCCTTATGGGATATGTAGGAACATTCGAGTGTCCCTCGAATCCCACCCCATGTCTTTGGGCCTAACCCCAAATTCCACTTTCAGTCCCTTGGCTGAAAAGTCCCCATGAAAACACACACTGTGTATTTCTTATAATGGTCTGAGCTCTATGATCCTAAACTAAGATGTCCAATCCTTTATTATTGCTCGACATTAAACTGTAGTTCAAGAACTAAGTATGGGCTTGATTCCCATCCTTATGGGATACGTAGTGAAGTCCAACATTTCAATTCAATACCCAGCCACAATGTGATTATGGTTAGTATTGATCTTTGTATCTCTACATACATTGGAAAATACTCATTTTTCATGTGTCACACTCCTAACCTTAAATATTTTCAGATCTCCATAACCCTTTTCTTGACTTCTGGTCACAAAATGTCAGATACCTGGGAATTATTTTGTCTGGACATGCAACATGTTCCCTTAGGTGGCCTTGCATAAACAAGTCTACATAATGGACCTGTCATCCAAAAGATGCTATTATTTCACTGTGCAGCCAATGCCCTTAGGCGGCCCTGCATAATTCAACCCTCTAATGGGTTTGTTAAATAATGGTAACTTAATTATTAGGAAAAAACTGTAGAGACCCAAAGCTTGACATACATGGACATTAGATTACTTTAGCAGAATACTTAATACATAAAAAAAACAAACACACAAGGACCGTAATGGTTTAGTGTCTTTGGAAACTTGGAATGTAATCTTCTAATCATGGTGAAAGATCTTCAACATCTCCCATAAAGATCTTACCCTTTTTTTCTTACCTAAAACCTTTCTTTATATCCTGGGGAAAAGAAAACATAAAAAGGGTGAGCTCAAATTCTCATTAAGGGTAAGCATGGATAAAATAAAACATACCATATAAATTTTAACTTAAAAACATGAACATAATGTTTAAATATCAAAATCTTGAGAAATGACATAAAACATGGAAGTACGTAAGGCATAGATCATAAAGAAACATTAAGAATGATAAACTAGCATGGGAATAAAACATGTAATTGTGGCAACCATTAAGCACATGATATGATTTCCATAGTAGCCAAGGCATTTATGCCAAGACCATGTTATTGGACAAAGTGCCTTTCTGAATCGAGTTCAATCCTCATTCCAGTCTTGTATTACTGAACCGGTTTAACATTCCATTCCAGCCATGTCTATCTCATGAGATATAAAATCTTTACCCAATGCATTGGAGGGGGATATAGGTCCCACCCATCTCATAATGAAATCATTCTTACTTGTGCCACAAAATAAACTTAAAACATTCATCATAACCCAAAGAATAAAATGGGTTTCATAAACATCATCTCATCATCTCATAATCCATATAAAACAAATGGACATTTCATCGTAAGAAAAGTGAAACCTTGTAAATCATAGATAAATTAAACTTGAAACATACACATATGAAATAATTTCATCTTAGATGGAACATGGTTTTGATAAAACACTTGAAATGAATTCTTGAGTAAAATATCATTTCTTCTTCAAAATCATTCTCTTTTCAAAAAATGCCTTGCAATTTTAAAATAAAAGTATTTTTTTGAAAATAGACATGAAATCTTTTGGAGGAAGCTTCATGAAAATAAGGCTTTATAAAACCCTAAAAATCCGTTCATTTCGTGTAAGTTAAAAAAAATTCTTCTCATACTTTTGCCGGAAAAGTCAAAATAGTTCCTTGTAACGTAAACAAAAGAAAGATTCCTTACATAACATGTAGTAAAAGTCAAAAATGGGTAAAAAGGACTTTAAACATACATGAAAACACTTTTATAAAACATGTACATGGCTGATAACAATAACCCCAGTAAATACTTACGTATAAGCAATCTCGGATAAAAATTAGATTGGAAAAGTTATCCCTTACCTTAGGTCTGATATGCTTCGTACGTATCCGAACCTCCTGTATAATGATTTAAATAATGTTATTGACTTATTACAGAATCATATTAATTGTTATGATATCATATATGGTTCACTTATGACTTTATATTACCCGTTCTTTTGTAAATTCCATGTTAAAGTGGGTTTTGGGTAAAATCGTTTCATTTGTCGTCTGTCTTTTGACTTGTAATTATTCATATGATTACTTAGATAATGATTAATTACATCCAGAATGTAAAACATGATTTATATATAATATATATTTGGAATATACATATGTATAATAGATCGATAAATGGAAATAAATACACCGTTCATGGAGACGGTAGGTCGTATGTACGCATGAACGTTGTCTTCGTTTCCTCATTGAATTGAATGGAATTAATTGGATGACATACATATATATATATAAATAAATCCAGTATCATTATTATTTAATATATTTCATTATTACTTATTATATATACTTTATAATAATTTATGAATGGTTAATTATTGAGAATGAATCTTATCGCGTCATGGAGACGGTATTCCGTACGTACGCACGGGCAATGATACCATTCCCATGATCGTGGAATTTTATTGGAGTGTTTTTATACTATTACAGAATCAATATAACCTTACAATAATCTTATATAGTTATTATTTACACCATTATACACATCCAAGTAAGGTGGTGGTGGAAAATAGATTAAACCACGGCGTGGAGACGGTATTCCGTACGTACGCACGCACGGTGATTTCATTTTCCATAGGATGGATAGATGGTGAAATAGGGTTGTTTCATACTTATAATAACATATCAGTATATGAGTGATACTGATGTTATTACTTCATAATGAAACAACCTAATAATATGAAGTGGAAGAAGAAATAATGGTGAAATAATTGGTAATGAAAATTACCTCGTCTTTGAAGCGGCTCTTTGAGACCTCCTCTTAGGGCAATAAAATTGATCTTTGAAGAAGACCAGGACCTCTAGGATGTTTCTAGGGAAGTGGATAAGATAATTGGTCATGGGTTGGCCGAGCCTGAAGGCTAAAAGTGGTGTGTGGAAGAGAGGGAGGAGGTGCCCTTTTATAAGGGAGGAGAGTGGCACCTTTGGAATTAATAAAAATATTAATTTATAATAAATCTAACCCCACATAAAAACATACAAAAATGACTCATATTATATATTAGATGATATAGGGTTGTAATATCATCAACCAATCAAATTTATACATGTTTGGATCTTATTTTAAACCTTTTCATTTTGATTTATCCTTATTTAATCTATTTAAGTTTATTTGTGGTAATAAAATTCTAATTGTTAAATTATACCAAATAATTACTTATTTGTTGTGAATTTTCAATAATTTTTTAATTTATAACATTATAGACCATATAAATTTAAATTAATAATTTTTTAATATTTTTGGGATTTTTAAACAATTTTAAAATATGTTATTTTTATAATATAACAATAGTGTCAATTTTGACACTATTCATTTATTTGAATTTAAATAAAATATATACAAAATATATGTTCGAAATAAAAGATTTAATAGATTCATAAAAGGTCATATGTTTCTATAAAATTAGTGGATCACATTAAATAGTTCATATAATATTTATTTTATTATTTTTAAAACCATTTATTTTGTTTATCTCTTAATAAAATAATTACTACAACATTTTTGTATAATTATTTAATATACTGATTTGTTTCATAAAAAATAAAAATAAAATCCTATGATGAAGATAAATCCATTACCTTTCCCAATAATACTTTTACTAGAATTTATCATCTTAAAATCACAATATTTAAATTGTTATATTTATTAAATTATGAAGGTGAAAACTTGTACATCATTTAAAATAAAATAATATAAGTGTCATAATCACTTTTATAAGGATCAAAATTGTTATATATTAGGTCATTGGATGAATAAGATTTAGATATAAACTACCAATAAGTTTTGGTCAGGTTTTTGGGCATTTTAATGGGTATTATTATTTCAATAAAAACTATATTACTTATTTTCCACTTAATAAATAATTTCTGACTCATTAATGTATCACCATTAATGGCAATTATTTAATCCCTAAAAATTCTAAATAAATTATCATGATGTAGATAATTTTATTATATTTCTGGAGACTATTCATTTTGGAAGTTTTATGATATTTATCACTAAATTAAAATTATTATACTTATAAGATTTAAGAGAGTGACATGTTGTCACTTTCTTTGGATTTAATAATAATTAAATTATTTTCATGGTCAAAAGTCCATAAAATGAATCTAATCCGACCCTTAGGTTATATGGGTCTACGTTTAGCCATCCAATAGAATTTGGACATGTGTTAGGGTAATTTTATAATATTATATTTACCCTTAATTACCCGATTTACCTTTAATTATGGTAAATAAAATTTACCGCAGTTACTATTCACAATTCCCAAAAATATAAAGTATCTTATTAACATAATTTGGACCCACTGATTCCAAATATGGAATCCATTTTTCCAAATTCAATACACAAAAGTTGCAGAAATTAAATCTAAATTAATCCTGTTGTCGAAAGAAAACAGGTTTTTCTTTAAAACATTGCAAAAGAGTTACCAGAATAATATGAAAATTTATCCAAAGTAAATTTTTTATTTATTGATTCCAAATAAGAATTTTATTTTTTCATATTGTACTTATAAACCAGTCAAAAAATATATTTAAAGTGGGTGCGCCATCAAAAGGCAGCAAAACTGCATTTTTTGAAAAATACTTATTTTACCCGGAAAATTTATTTTGTTCTTATACCTTGTTCTAGAAAATGTGTAAGATGAATAATAATGTTATAAAATTCAAAATTTAGTTAATACTATTCATAAAGGCTAGTTCATAATAATATTGTAATAATATATCGTTGTTTAGCAAACCCGATATTGCGTACAACACACACTATCGAGGAAGGTCGTGATTGCGTGTAATGCAAGCCAAGTCGGGGTTACGTGTTGTGCAAGAATCCTTCATTGTTTTGTATAACATAATCCAACCATATTTCATTTATACATTGAATATATATATATATATACTCAATGTTGCGTAGAATAACTATTATCAAAATTGTGTGTAACACGATCCCAGAATAGTGTTGCATATACTGCAAGCTAATACGGTCTTACGTATAGCGCAAGGTAATCTTGGTGTAGCATACAACACAAGCCATTAATGAAATTAATAGAATATTTTCATAAAATCTCAGGGTGTTACATTCTACCCCCCTTAAAATGAATTTCTCCCTCGAAATTCATCGGGGTTATAAATGGTTTACTACTCGAAAGTTGGTTTAATAGAAACCCACATCGTAAAAAGGAATACCAAAACATGGCTTTAAAAACCAAAGTATAAAATATAATGGTTACCCAAATTAACTCATCACTGGGTTTCCACGTAGGAGAACATAGTTGAAAATATGGATGTGGAAGAAAACTCTAACCTTCAAGTTCTGATGGAGAGTGGTAGAGAACATGGCTATGAAAAGTCCAACAATCACAAAGCTATAGATTTGTGATGATCTAAGGTACCATCTGATTCATCAGATATAAGGGAACTAGGACAACATTTTTGGTTTTCAAGATCATTTCCCTAAATTTGATGAATTAGAAGAAACATTGCATGATTTTGGTACAATATCACTATTGTTTGTGAATTGAACAATTTCCACTTCATCCCTTAAAGAAATGAAGTTGAATTTGTTATTCATGATGTGTTAGCAGATCATGTGATAGAATGATGGGTCATTCCATCTCTTGCAAATAAAAGGTTAGAAAAAGTTATAAGTCCATCTTATGGTTAGATTAATCGTATATGGTTCCAAAAATGAACTTATACTTCATATATCATACCGCTTAATAAAATAAAACTAGTTTCTACTAACCAGGGACTTCCTGTAGGCCAGTGGTAGGCGATAAAGGCCAGTTGCACTTCGGTTGTGGGTTCAATTTCCACAGCCTTGTCCGACGTGATGGGTTGTCGCCCGTCCAGCATGTTTTCCTTTTTCTAAAACTATATTAATATAACATCCCATCAATAATATCGAAAAAACTTCTATCCATAAACAATAATAACTTATGTCCAAAATAATCTATTCCAATCTTTAGGCTTATCCATAATACTGCAGTCCACTCTCATAATATAGTGAAAACGATTACCAGAGATTTAATACCATCGTTGATCCCCATATATCATAAGATATGTCTTGTTGGTCACATTCCAAACATTCGAAGACCTTAATCATGTATTCTCTTCAAAAATGAGTACCCATTGAACCTTAGTGAAAACATGAATGCAGTTAAAAGTTAACACTTTCCACATACCAAAATCCTCAAAATTATATATACTCAAACCATGATATCACTTAGTCCTTATATCAATCATGATCTCATGAATACAATCAAACATCTCATTATCTTCTTATTCCTTCATTATGCGCATATCATCTACTTTAAAAAAATATCTGAATAACCTTCCATGGTTACTGGTACCATTCAACATATACTTTCAAATACTTTTAGGAAAAACAATAGTGTAACAATCCATAGATGATTCTTTATTCCATATTACCATTAACTATACAACATAACTCTCGATAAACATACAATCATTCCACTACCTTCTAAAACAACCGACTGAGCTTCTACACTTATTTCAGCTCATATATCATTTGTAGTCTCCCCATCATCATCCACATAAATACTACCCATATGACGATGATGATTCTCTTCATGAGATTTTCCATTAGGGAATTGATTTTCATAATGCCCATACATTCGACATTTAAAACATCTAATCATTGTTGATGTTATAGAAATACAATTATCCTTCTCCATGGTGTTAACTGAACCTTTTCTTTTTCACTTATTGGCTTTGTGTGCTTCTTTTCCACACCCAAATAATCTTCCAGTTCCTTTAAAACAATCTCCCTGACGCCTCTTCCCACATGATTTACATGAGGGATATTGAACTTTCTTTCCTTTATGATCATCATGAAACTCCGTCTTTCTCTTATTATCTGAGTTGGGAAACTTACCAAAGTTGAGATTATTGATCATATTATGAGATTTATAATTAGGAATAATAACGATGTTTGGACTTCCAGATCCCGTTTCATTTGGTTTCTCATGATTAAAATCATTCCATTGTCTATCATATCCTCCATTATCGTGAATCTTCCTGTTTCCAGCCATTTTCTAAAACCCAAAAAGAATAGTGTGAGAGGCAAAAATCATGCTAGGGAAAACAACATAGTAAAGGGGGAGTTCCCTCAATATCTAACATCTTAGGTTAAATTCTAAGATCGTTACCGTAGTTCTAGGACTATATCCTATACATATACTTATCCTTAGGGACATCCCTAGACATACCTTAGAAATATCTCTAGGTATCTCACTATCATTTTCGCATCCTAGTTTCCAATGGTTGACTAAACCTTTCCTATGATACCAACTGTAGAGACCCAAAGCTTGACATACATGGACATTATATTACTTTAGAGGAATACATAATACATAACAAAAACAGAAACACAAGGACCGTAATAGTTTAGTGTCTTTGGAAACATGGAACATAATCTTCTAATCATGGTGAAAGATCTTCAACATCTCCCATAAAGATATTCCCCTTTTTTTTCTTACTTAAAACCTTTCTTTATATCCTGGGGAAAAGAAAACATAAAAAGGGTGAGATCAAATGCTCAATAAGGGTAAGCATGGATAAAATAAAACATACCATATACATTTGAACTTAAAAACATGAACATAATGTTTAAATATCAAAATCATGATAAATGACATAAAACATGGAAGTACGTAAGGCATAGATCATAAAGAAAAATTAAGAATGATAAACTAGCATGGGAATAAAACATGTAATTGTGGCAACCATTAATCACATGATATGATTTCCATAGTAGCCAGGGCATTGCTGCCAAGACCATCTTAGTGGACAAAGTCTCTTTCTGAATCGAGTTCAATCCCGGTTCCAGTCCTGTATTACTGAACCGGTTTAACTTGCCATTCCAACCATGTCTATCTCAGGAGATATAAAATCTTTACCCAATTCATTGGAGGGAGATATAGGTCCCACCCATCTCATAATGAAATCGTTCTTACTTGGGCCACAAAATAAACTTAAAACATTCATCATAACCCAAAGAATAAAATGGGTTTCATAACCATCATATCATCATCTCATAATACATATAAAACAAATGGAAATTTCATCGTAAGAAAATTGAAACCATGTAAATCATAGAGAAATTAAACTTGAAAAATACACATATGAAATAATGTCATCTTAGATGGAAAATGGTTTTGATAAAACACTTGAAATGAATTCTTGAGGAAAATATCCTTTCTTCTTCAAAATCATTCTCTTTTCAAAAAATGTCATGTAATTTTAAAATAAAAGGATTTTTTTTTGAAAATAGTCACGAAATCTTTTGGAGGAAGCTTCATGAAAATAATTCTTTATAAAACCGTAAAAATCCGTTCATTCCATATAAGTTAAAAAAACATTCTTCTCGTACTTTTTCCGGAAAAGTCAAAATAATTCCTCGTAACGTAAACAAAAGAAATATTCCTTACATACCATGTAGTAAAAGTAAAAAATGGGTAAAAATGACTTTAAACATACATGAAAACACTTTTATAAAACATGTACATGGGTGATAACAATAACCCCAGTAAATACTTACGTATAAGAAATCTCGGATAAAAGTAAGATTGGAAAAGTTATCCCTTACCTTAGGTCTGATTTTCTTTGTACGTATCCGAACCTACTGTATAATGATTTAAATAATGTTACTGACTTATTAAAGAATCATATTAATTGTTATGATATCATATATGGTTCACTTATGACTTTATATTACCCGTTCTTTTGTAAATTCCATGTTAAAGTGGGTTTTGTGTAAAATCGTTTCATTTGTCATCCGTGTTTTGACTTGTAATTATTCGTATGATTAATTAGATAATGATTACTTACATCCAGAATTTAAAACATTATTTATATATAATATATATTCAGAATATACATATATATAATAGATCTATAAATGGAAATAAATACACCATTCATGGAGACGGTAGGCCGTACGTACGCATGAACGTTGTTTTCTTTTCCTCATTGAATTGAATGGAATTAATTGGAAGACATACATATATATATACCTAAATCTAGTATCATTATTATGTCATATATTTCATGATTACTTATTATATATACTTTAATATCATTTATGAATGGTTAATCATTGAGAATGAATCTTATCGCATCGTGGAGATGGTATTCCGTACGTACGCACGAGCGATGATATCGTTACCATGATCGTGGAATTTTATTGGATTGTATGTATACTATTACAGAATAAATATCACTTTACAATAATTATATATTGTTATTATTTACACCATTATACACATCCAAGTAAGGTGGTGGTGGAAAATAGATTACACCACGGTGTGGAGACGGTATTCCGTACGTACGCACGCGCGGTGATTTAATTTTCCGTAGGATGGATAGATGGTGAAATAGGTATGTTTCATACTTATAATAACATATCAGTATATTAGTGATACTGATGTTATTTCTTCATAATGAAACAAACTAATAAGAATAAGTTTAAGAAGAAATAAAGGTGAAAGAATCTGTAATGGAAATTACCTCTTCTTTGAAGCACCTCTTTGAGACCTCCTCTTAGGGAACTAAAATTGGTCTTTGAAGAAGCCCAGGACCTCTAGGATGTTTCTAGGGAAGTGTAGAAGAGAATTGGTCAGGGTTTGGTCGATCTTGAAGGATCAAAGTGGTGTGTGGAAGAGAGGGAGGAGGTGCCCTTTTATAAGGGAGGAGAGGGGCACCTTTGGAATTCTTAAAAATATTAATTTATAATAAATCTAAACCCACTTAAAAACATTCTAAAATGACTCATATTCTAATATTATATGATATAGGGTTGTAATATCATCAAAAAATACAATTTATACATGTTTGTATCTTCTTTTAAACCTTATCATTTTGATTTATCCTTATTTAATCTATTTAAGTTTATTTGTGGTAATAAAATTATAAATGTTAAATTATAACAAATAATTACTTATTTGTTTTGAATTTTCAATAATTGTTTACTTTATAACATTATAGACCATATAAATTTAAATTTATAATTTTTAAATATTTTTGTGATTTTCAATCAATTTTATAATATGGTATTTTTATAAAATAACAATAGTGTCTATTTTGACACTATTCATTTATTTGAATTTAAATAAAATATATACAGAAGATATGTTCGAAATAAAAGCTTTAATAGATTTATAAAAGGTCATATGTATCTATAAAATTAGTGTATCACATTAAATAGATCATATAATATTTATTTTATTATTTTTAAAACCATTTATTTTGTTTATCTCTTAAGAAAATAATTACTACAACATTTTTGTATAATTATTTAATATACTGATTTGTGGCATAAAAATTAAAAATAATAACATATGTTGAAGATAAATCCATTAAATTTCACAATAATACTTTTACTATAATTTATCATCTTAAAATCACAATATTTAAATTGTTCTATTTATTAAATTATGAAGGTGACAACTTTGGCATCATTTAAAATAAAATAATATCAGTGTCATAATCACTTTTATAAGGATCAAAATGGTTATATATTAGTTCATTGGATGACTAAGGTGTAGATATACACTACCAATAAGTTTTGGTCAGGTTTTTGGGCCTTTTAATGGGTATTATTATTTCAATAAAAACTATATTACTTATTTTCCACTTAATAAATAATTTCTGCATCATTAATGTATCACCATTAATTACAATTATTTAATCCCTAAAAATTATAAATAAATTATCATGATGTAGATAATTTTATTAGATTTCTGGAGACTATTCATTTTAGAAGTTTTATTATATTCATCACTAAATTAAAATTATTATACTTATAAGATTTAAGAGAGTGACATGTTGTCACTTTCTTTGGTTTTAATAATAATTAAATTATTTTCATGGTCAAAAGTCCATAAAATGAATCTAATCCTACCCTTAGGTTATATGGGTCTACTTTTAGCCATCCAATAAAATTTTGGCATGTGTTAGGGTAATTTTATAGTATTATATTTATCCTTAATTACCCGATTTACCTTTAATTATGGTAAATAAAATTTACCGTAGTTACTATTCACAATTCCCAAAAATAAAAAGTATCTTATTAACATAATTTGGACCCGCTGATTCCAAATATGGAATCCATTTTTCCAAATTAAATACACAAAAGTTGCATAAATTAAATCAAAATTAATCCCGTTGTCGAAAGAAAACGGGTTTTTCTTTAAAACATTGCAACAGATTGGGTTGATTTAACCTATGAATTTAATGTAAAATCAATTATAATGACCTAAATTATATTAAATGGTAAAAATATATTCTATTTATACTTTAAAACCATTCAATATTATAATATAACCATATAAAGTATTGCGATGAAAAAAGTTGTTTTTAATTAAAATATAGCGTGTTTTTACTATTCATCAAAATATAAAAGTTACCAGAATAATATAAAAAATTTATCCAAAGTAAAATTTTATTTCTTGATTCCAAAGAAGAATTTTATTTTTTCAAATTTTACTTATAAACATGTCAAAAACTAGATTTAAAGTGGGTGCGCCATCAAAAGGCAGCAAAATTGCATTTTTTGAGAAATACTTATTTTACCCGAAAAATTTATTTTGTTCTTATACAATGTTCTAGAAAATGTGTACGATGAATAATAATGTTATAAAATTCAAAATTTAGTTAATAATATTCATAACGGCTAGTTAATAATAATATTCTAATAATATATCACTGTTTAGCAAACCCGGTATTGCGTACAACACACGCTATCGAGGAAGGTCGCGATTGCGTGTAATGCAAGCCAAGTCGGGGTTGCGTGTTGTGAAAGAATCCTTCATTCTTTCGTATAAAATAATCCAACCATATTTCATTTATACATTGAATATATATATATACTCAATGTTGCATAGAATAACTATTATCAGAATTGTGTGTAACACGATCCCAAAACAGTGTTGCGTATAATGCAAGCTAATACGGTGTTGCGTATAGAGCAAGGTAATCTTGGTGTAGCATACAAAACAAGCCATTAATGAAATTAAAAGAATATTTTTCATAAAATATCGGGGTGTTACAAAAACCCTCTTTTTGTCCTTAGTTTTCTTAAAGACAATATGTAGGGATCCGCAAAAATATCCATTCTTTACATATTTGTCTCATACTCTTTTTCATGATCTGAAAATATTCAAGTCTATGGTTTATATTTTTCCCTTCCCTACGTTTGGGTCAGACCTTTGTAGGAGTGAAATTCATTCAGTTCTTAAACAGTCTTGTTTGGATATATCTTCTTCATATTAAAGTACTTCTCTTCATACAACAAACTCTATGCTTTGGAAAATTTAAATATCCATAAACTTCCACTGGATTTTTAGTAGTAGAAAAGTAACATTCTTAGAGTTCTTTTTCATGACTATGTAGCACATGCCCTTAGGCAGCCTTGCATATATATTCTACATAATAGACTTTTCAGCCAAAATATGTTATTATTTGACTATACTGCCAATTCCCTTAGGTGGCCGGACATAATTTATCCCCCTAAAGGGTTTGTTAAATAATTGTAACTTCATTCTTGGGAACTACTTCTTCTAATGCCTTTTATCCCTTTTTCATATCATTCCTCATATTTAAAACTTCTTATGTTATAGTTTACATATTTTCCCTCATACTTGAATTTGGTAAAATGTCTTCAGATAAATTATCAAGGAATTGAGTCAATTTTTAATCCATTTGGTCAATGATATTTCGACCATAAACATTAGCCTTTTTATGTCCAACGTGCATGACTTGAAACTATCCACAAAAGACAAAGGAACTCTGAATAAAATTCAAGGTCCAGCTAAATAAACATACATTTTGTATGATTTAGGTAATATTGAGCAATAAAAAGATTCAACCTTTGTAGGGTTATTTATAATAATCCTAGAAAAAATAAAACTATGGTTACTACGATCATTGGATTCGGTAAAATTTAAAGCAGGTAGAAAAAGAAAATGTGTGCACAAATGATTAAAGGTGAAAAAGTACTTCATTTGATGCAAAAGTATTAGAAGGACGTCCACAGATTGGAGTCTCTTCTCTTTTCCAAAAAATTACAAGAGGCTGTCAACATAAGTCTTCACTTGATGTACAGCATATCGAGCTTCATCAGAAACCACTTAAAGCTCAAGAAATCGGCCAACTTCACTCTTTTCAGCTTGATGGAGTTCTTTCTTGGCATCTGTGATGGATTTCATACCATTTTTTTGAGCTCCCTCTAGTGAATTATTGAGTTGTTCAAGTTCCCCAGTAACATCATCTAACTGTTGCTGAAGGTTCATCTTCTGAACGACTTTAACTTTGAACTTATGATTCATCTCCTTCATCATGGCAGCATAATCAGCCTCAACTCAGGATACCGTAGCCTCAAATTCACTGATATTGACTGAAAACTTCACCCTGGTCAGATCTTCACGACACTTTTTCTCCCGCTCCTTTCTTAAGATGAGTTGTTTCACCGCGGTATGGATCTCTTGGTATCCAAAACCTCTAAGTCCTATAATGAAGAACTGGGACGACAATCGTGAAATCTTTGATGATAGCACATCAAGAGGCACTTCAGATATGATTTTCCATATGTTGTTCCATGCCTTGCGTCCTAAAAAGATGAGCACATTAAGCACCTCCGGCTCTGATTCGACATCATCATCACATGGGGTAATGTAATCTGAGATTAATGCACTTAAGGAAGTGCCTTGTTCTGCTCCTTCCCCCCTAACCCTAGTTGCTTCACCTTCTCCTACTATTTGGGTGGAAGTTGAGACTTCACCTCCAGTTCTAACCATTGAAGTTGACAGCCATGTTTGATCAATTAAAAGTATGGTTAGTTTCATAAAACAATGAAAGTTGGTTTTATATATTGAAAACTCAGTACAATCATTACCTAACAGTAGATCAACAACTTGAGAAGTCTCTTCCACATCTTTCCCAGTTTCAAAAAGATCTTCAAGATGGATCTCACGAGGGTTTATTGGGTTTAGCTCCACTTGAGATAATGTTTCTACAGTGGTAGGGTTGACATCAATGTCCACACCCTTTTCAGGCATTGGTAGTTCAGCAGCTTCTTTGGATGGAACTGCATATTAGTTTCATTCATGATTAGAAGTGTAAATTATAAGAAAATTTACCGGACGAAGGATAATACTCACACCAAAGATCTTCTAAATCATATGATAACTTAGCATGATCATAAAATTCTTCAAAAGAAATTCCAAGATTCATCATTTCATCCAATGATATTTCAGAATCCTGGTAAGTCTCACTAGTTGGAGCATTTGATGTGTCTTCTTGGAAACCCTCATTCTGCAGCCCCTAACCCTAGAAAACTTCTTTAGGAAGGATAAAAGATTCAGTTTCCATGGCCTCCAATGATCTTGCTACAGGTGTTATACCTAAAATATCACAGAATGGAAGATAGTTTATTTTTTCATTAAAAATTTAATGAGGCATTGTATAAAGCATTGTTAAATTACTAGAAGAAGGTTCTGTTGGAGTTGGTGGTCTAGAACCAAATACTTTTTAATTTATTCATTAAATTAAAACCTTATCACATCTTTATTGTTCTTCTGCATGACATGTCATGTGATAATATCTTAACGACAACTGTTGCATTAAAGGGTCGTAGCGGATCCCTGCTATGATGAGAACCCAGAAGTTCCATAACACTATTCTTGAATGAATGTTCTATGGCCGGATGATATTATTTGAGGGACACAAATAATACAGGTCATTAGGGGTGAGGCCTCATAAATATTTGAGGCACCTTCTCGTGGGGTGCACCCTTGGTAATATCCAGGAGGATATTATGAGAACAAGACTCATCAATAGGAAATCCGCATTTCATAGTGTCATTGGATGTTCCTATCTACAGACATGTGTATTGATCCTTAGATATTAAGATTATTATTAATGTGTATTACAACTCACGTAATTAGATGTATTGATGAAAACTGTGATGACACACTGTTTGCAGCGAGGTAGGATACGTTGGGTGCATCACGAGTAATACCGCATTAATAGATAATGCGAGAAAGGATTTGTCCCTTCCGTCCCATAAAAGAAGTACATATATCAGGGCCTTTGATGGAATTGATATAGCCTAAATAAATCCATGGCCATGGTAAGGTATGGGAAAGTTCAATTCCAGGATGTCAAAGAACAAATAATCAAGCAAATGGGTTGATGGCACTAGCATGCAACCCGCTTGATTGGAGATATCGAGACAAAGGGATTATATTACACGGTAAGAGTTCGTTGGAGGTGACATATCATTGCGGCATTAACATCTTTCTCTATGGGTGACATGGCATGTTTCTAGACGATAACCTTGGACTTTAGGCAGGCTCGGCCTAATTCCACTGAGAAAGAGGCCAAGAGGGTCACACACTAAGTGTGTCCATGTATCTTAGTTAAATATTAATTTAACAAGTTAAATAAATATTATTCCTGACTGTGGTTTAATAATTATTTAAGGATGTCTGATCGCATTTATTTTGACACTAGTTATTCGAGAGAATATATAGTGGACGAAATAATATATTTATTAGCGAGTAATGTAGTTACATTTATTTAAGAAATAAATAGTCATTACTCAAGGTCTAATAAATGTGGTGGAGAAAAATGGAAAATAAAAGTACATGCCGTGTATGAATTGTTACAAGACGTGTAGTTTTCCAGTTGGGATTTTGAGGATTTAATATTGTTTTATGATATTTATTATAATCAGTGTGGGCGCATGTCAAGGAATTATTAATTCGACATGGGGGTTTTCAATAAGAGTTAATGAAATAAATAAAACAAGTAACGTGTTTATTTATTGTCATAACTCTATTAACCTCAAACCTGATTATAAATATCCTCGCATCCCCAACATATTGTAGAGCCATTGTTGTGCACAACAGATTTGGAAATACTCTCAAGCCAAGAGAGAATTACCATTCCACCAAGAACGCCCTCAAGTTACGAGAGCAAGATCCCCCACCGGATCAAGGCGGTCGAAGGCGGACATTGCTAGCGAAGGTTCTTCCGTGCTAGCACTTGGAGATCCCTTTGGCGATGTCCGGAGATACTTGACACACATGTCGATCACCGCTAGAGGAATCCTACACATGGATTCTATGATGCAACAACGGATCACTGAATCGTGACCGGACACATCAACGAATAAAGAATTCTAACAAGGTAATTCTTATTCATTAATTAAATTAATTATAATAAACATATGATGATCCTCCTCAAGGGTTCCGGGACACTTCTTTTCTTTTCGTTCTTCATTCTATTCCGAAGATTCTGCGTTTTATATCGTGACAGATCTCGGATTGAACGTTGTTTAACGCTAAAATTAAAGTTGGGCTAACATATCAACGCGCTTCCGCTGCGCCTGGAACCTATAAGTGGTATCATAGGGGTCATATCATTGGTTATAATTATTTATTTTTTTCGTTGGTGATTTACGCATTTAATAATTTAGTTCTTTCAATTAATGTTTAATCATTCTGGAAATCTGAATCTCAAGATCTGTTCCTCCTCCCTCGTTTCTCGTTCACCTCACAGAAACGTATTTTTATTTTAATTTTGATTAAAATAAAATAGAGAAACTCATCCGGAGGAGCCAAATGTTTCTGGCCGTATAACACCAGAATACACAGCATGTTTTCGGAAGTACACGCCGTGTAGTCTAGGTTCAATGCATTGACTGATCTGCCAAATCAGGCCATGTATTGGATTCTTTCTATGAATTTAAGACACCATGTGTTGACCAGAAACAGGTGGCACACAGTTTTCAGAATACACGCCGTGTGGTCCAATGAACACGGCGTGTAGTCCCTTCGGGTTAGGTTTGGGTCATGTACTATGTACACGGCATGCCCGACTGGAAACCGTGTAACGCGGAAACTACATGGCATGTGTCCCACTGTACACGCCATGTACTCCGAAAATTTTTGAAGTACATTAACATGCCCAATCCCCGGGCGTGTACTTAGGATGGACGGTGAAGAAAAGTACACACCGTGTAGTCGGAACTACATGCCGTGTACTCACCCAAATTACGCAGATTTATTAAAATTTATTATTATATTATACAAACCCTTGAGACGTGTACCATGGTGCAGGCGTAAAGCAGTGGCACAACACATGATAGGTGTTTTATATATGTGTGTCTAATTTAACATCTGCGTAATAAATGGGAATTCGCCGGGTTGCCTCCAAGGTATAAGTTACGTACAAGGATAATTTTAAATGAATTTATTTGTTTAAAATTATGATGGATGAGAATCTCAAGGAAATTCAGAAAAAGGGATTTAAAATAAAAGGATTGATTAATTAATGATAATTAATTGATTCGAGCATGGTTTATCTTAAACAGGAATGATTAAAGAATTGAATTCTAGTTTTATTTATGCGTAAATATCGTTGCATGTATAGATGATCATGAGTTAGACCGAGACCTTTGTATGTGAATGGTTTCTTTTAATTTTTTTATTTAAATTAAATTTGTTGGCCTGCGAGCCATCTCCTCATTAATATGTAGGGCCTGCGCGCCCAAGGATTCTTTTATGTAAAAACCCCCTTTTACCCCTCACCTGCGTGTGAGATAAATGCATATGTAATGGATGGAGCTCCCAAGCTAGTGGAGTCAGCTCAAGTCAGGAGCCAAGGTGAAACCAATCCAAGGAGATACAAAGGTGGACAGGTGGAAATCTGTAAACACGAACCCGAAAGGTTCAAGGAGTTTCTCCCCTATGTATTGGGTTAGTTTATCAATCGCTAGATAAACTAACCAATAGAAAAGCTCGTGATCTTACCATTTATTTTATTTCTATCAGTTGCAAGGTTTATTTATTGTGGGCGTGTTGTCACGATCACACAATTAATGAATTAAACGAGCATGCAAGATGGAACTAAAATAAAACTGTCTTATACGTAAATATTATCTTAGACATGGTTAATCACTTAAGTATATCCCACATAATATTAACTAGCATGTAATCAAAGATAATAAAATGGAAATTTACTTATAAGGATAAAATCCCTTAAAATAAATATTAAGTCGGCATAGCCTTCCATAATCTTGGTTAGAATTGAACCATAGTTCAAAGTGCTTGACCACCCCTGGTTGGGGTGCTTTCAGTTATGGGGAAATTCTAATTCAAGGTTTTGGGTTTACATGACTTGGTTCGCATCGAGGGTTGACGGCCACAGCAGGACTTGGTGTGACCAAGAGGCAAAGGTTGAGGAAATCCAAAAAGGATTTCAGGATTGGGGAGTCTGCTCATCAGATCAAGGAGCTGCGAGTTAATGCAGTTGGCATTTGGAATGCCTACCTAAAACCCTTCAAGTCTCTTTACCAACCCTAGTAGTGGTAATGCGAAGGGAAATATGGATCCTTGCCACTAGAATATTCACGCAACAGAATATTCTGATGTCAATGGTGAGGGATATTGGATTTCGGTAAAATAGTGGGAGACTAATAAATATTAATTTATTTATGTGCCTCAATTTTTGTAATAAAGTACTAATCCTTAGCTCATCATGATTTGTAGAAACGACAAGAAAATAACTTCAAACATATCATTACGCACCATACTCGAAAAAGAAAACATTCTCACCGGAACCAATTTCCAAGAGTGGCAAAGGCGTTTATGCGTCGTCCTTCACCGTGAAAGGAAATTATATGTGCTGGAAGAGCCTATTATAGTGGCTCTTGGGAAAGAGGCTAGTGATGAGGAATTATCTCTCTACATGAAACACATGGATGATGCCACAGATTTCCTGTGTTTCATGCTATTGGCCATGTCTAATGAGCTCTTGAAGCAACATGAAAACATGGACGTGTATAGCATGATGTCTTAACTTAAAGATCTCTACCAAGAGAAGGAGAGACAGGAGAGGTATGAGATCTCCAATGCTTTGTTTACCAAGAAGCTTGGAGAGTCTGCGCCAGCTGGGCCTCATGTAGTCAAGCTTATTGGCTACATTGAATGCCTAGACATCTTAGGGATTAAATTTCCGGATGAGTTGCCTATAGATATCATCATATCATCACTGCCCAAGACCTTCTCTAGCTTACTTGTCAACTATAACATGAGCGGAAATGAGAAGAGTCTATCGGAGCTTATGACCTTGATTCGCCAGGTAGATTAGGGCATGGGGCGTGACACACCCATGGTCCTTATAGTGAACAAGAAAAGGAAGGACAAGGAAAAGGGGCCAAAGACTTATAAACGGTCTGAAGCCCTCGAGCACCGTCCCTCCAAGAAGGGGAAGATCCAGAGGCAGGGCAAGGAACGGTAGGCAGTGTGTTTTGTATGTGGCAAGTAGGGCCACTGGAAGAGGAACTACACCCAATAGCATGGGGACGCTAAAGGTTCATTTGTTATCGAGTGCAATCTTTCTATTTCTATATATTGGGTATTAGATACAGCTTGTGGGGCTCACTTCTGTATTCAAATGCAGGAACCAAGTAGATTTAGAAAGATCTCCAGAGGAGAGGTGGATCTTCGAGCTGCCAATGGCGCAAGGCTGGCTGCGTTGGCTATTGCAGACTACCACCTCTCATTGCCGACTAGGATGATTTTGGTTTTACATAACTTTTATTATGTGCCGAGTGTTACCAAGAACATAATTTCTGTATCTTGTTTGGATATGGATGGATTTGTTTTCAAATTTGGAAATAAGGGTTGTCTATTTTATAAGAACAATGTATGTTATGGTATGGAACATTTAAATAATGGTTTTTATGTATTGAATTACAAAAACCTAGTGTTGGAAATTGATAACGAAACAAACTCACATGACTCATACATCACCCAGGTATGGCATCACTGCCTTGCTCATGTGAATGAGAATCATTTGGCAAAACTCTGCCAAGATGGCTATTAAGAATCTTCTGAGCTAAAACCACTTGATAGATGTCACGCTTGTTTACAAGGAACAATGACCAATCCGCCTTTTGGTGGACAAGGTGAAAGGGTCGTAGAGCTTCTAAGATTGGTACACACGGATGTGTGTGGACCATTTCCAGTAGAAGCTGGAGGTGGATATTCTTACTTCATTACTTTTACTGATGATTTGAGTAGATATGGATATGTCTATTGAATGAGGTATAAGTCAGAGCCCTTAGATAAATTTAAGGAATTCAAGAATTAAGTAGCAAATCAGCTTGGTAAGAAGATAAAGAAGCTTCGATTGGATCAAGGTGGAGAATATCTGAACTAGGAGTTCATCGATCTTCTTCGGGAGTCTGGGATTCTATCTCAGCTCACTCCTCCTTATACAGCACAGTGGAATGGTGTTAGTAAAAGGAGGAACCACAACTTGTTGGACATGGTGAGGTCGATGATGAGTCATGCAGATCTTCCATTATCCTTTTGGGGATATGCATTACAAACTGCAGCATACACATTTAACCAAGTACCAACTAAGGCGGAAAATGGAATTTCATCCAAGATATGGAATGGAAGAAAACCCACTTTGTCGCACACACGTGTATGGGGATGCGAGGCATTTGTTAAGGCCTTCTTAGGAAACAAACTATCACCCCGAGGCACAAAGTGTATCTTTATAGGATATCCCAAGGAAACAAAAGGATATTACATATATAACCCTCAAGACAAGAAAGTGACTGTCACCAGACAAGCCGTCTTTCATGAGAGGGAGCACATCCTCAAGAAGGATAGTGGGAGCAAGATTGACTTCGATGAAGTTGATGCTCAAGATACACAGGAGTTGGTACAGGAACAAGTTCCACAGGTCCCCATGGAAGAGGTTCCAGAAACACAAGTACTGCGTAGCAGCTCAAGAAAGGTAAGGGAACCAGAGAGATTTGGTTTCCTAGTCACTGAGGACGGTAAATCATTATTGTTGGACAATGATGAACCTCTCTCCTACAATGAAGTAGTAGAAAGCTCAGAAGCTTCATGATGGCTAGAAGCTATGAATTTTGAGATGGATTCCATGTATCAGAACCATGTTTGGGTTCTGGTCGATGAGCCAGTTGATGTAAAGCATGTTGGATACAAATGGGTATTCAAAACAAAGCTGGACATATAAGGTCAAGTTAGCACCTATAAAGCATGTCTAGTGGCTAAAGGATTCTGAAAACGTCAAGGAATTGACTATGATGAAACCTTCTCTCCATTTTCCATGTTTAAATACATAAGAATCATACTTGCCATAGCATCTTACCATGACTACGAGATTTGGCAGATGGATGTCAAAACAGTATTCCATAACGAGAACCTTCCGGAAGATGTCTATATTACACAACCAGAAGGTTTTGTGACACCAGGTGAAGCCAAATGGGTTTACATGTTGCAGAAATCCATTTATGGATTGAATCAAGCATCCAGGGCATGGAACATTCGATTTTATGAAGCCATAAAAGAATTTGGTTTCATTAAGAATGAATGTGAGCCATGTGTTTATAAGCAGTTTAATGGGAATGTGGTCGTCATCCTAGTGGTATATGTTGATGACATATTGCTTATTGGAAACGACGTACCAGCCTTACAGTCAGTTAAGAACTCATTGAACAAGTGTTTCTCCATGAAGGACTTAGGAGAAGCAGCCTACATTCTAGGGATCAAGATCATTCGTGACAGATCCAAGAGGCTGCTTAGACTATGTCAGGGTACATACATTGACCAGATACTAAAGAGATTTATTATGGACAAATCCAAGAGGGTATTGGTTCCAGTGTCACATTTCTTACATCTTTATAAGAAAATGTGTCCCCAGATACAACAGGAGAAAGATAGGATGAGCAAGATCCCATACGCTTCGGCTATAGGATCCATTATGTATGCCATGTTATGTACCAGGCTTGATGTTGCCTATGCTCTGAGTATGGTAGGAAGATATCAAGAAGATCCAGGAGAACAACATTGGACTACTGTTAAGACTATCCTTAAGTATCTAAGAAGAACTAAGGATATGTTCTTGGTGTATGGAGGAGACGAGGATCTTGTCATCAGAGGGTATGATGATGCTAGTTTTCAAGCAGATCAGAATGATATGAAGTCGCAATCAGGATATTTTTTCTGTCTCAATGGAGGAGTTGTGAGTTGGAAGAGTTCAAAGCAGCCAGTTGTCGCTGATTCTACAGTGGAGTCCGAGTATATAGCGGCTTCTGATGCACCCAAGGAAGCCGTCTGGATTCAGAACTTTGTCCAAGAGCTTGATGTGGTGCCTAGTAGTAAATATCCCATTACGCTGTATTGTGATAAGACTGTAGCAGTGGCTCTTGCAAAAGAACCAAGGTCACATCAACGGACAAAGCACATACTCCAGAAGTATCACCTCTTGAGAGATTTCTTTCAAAGGGGTGAATTTTCCGTGAGAAGAGTGTCCAAGAAAGAGAACATGGTGGACCCCATTACTAAAGGACTATCTCAGCAGAAGCATGAATATCATGTGAGAGCTAGCGGGTTAAAGGTTGTTAGCTGTTGGCTCTAGTCCAAGTGGGAGTCTGTTGGAGTTGGTGGTCTACAACCAACTACTTTGTACTTTATTCATTAAATAAAAACCTGATCACATCTTGATTGTTCTTCTGCATGACATGTCATGTGATAATGTCCTAAGGATATCTATTGCATTAAAGGGTCGTAGCGGATCCCTGCTATGATGAGAACCCAGAAGTGACATAACACTATTCTTGAATGTACATTATATGGCCGGATGATATTATTTGAGGGACACAAATAATACATGTCATTAGGGGTGAGGACTCATAAAACATTGATGCACCTTCTCATGGTGTGCTCCTTTGGTAATATACATGAGGATATTATGAGAACGAGACCCGGTAGTAGGAAATCCACATTTCATAGTGTCATTGGATGTTCCTACCTACTGACGTGTGTATTGATCCTTAGACTTTAAGATTATTATTAATGAGTATTAAAACTCATGTACTTAGATGTATTGACAAAAATGTGATGACACGTTGTTCGCAGCAAGCTAGGATATGTTGGGTGCGTCACGAGTAATACTGCATTAATAGATAATGCGAGAAAGGATTTGTCCCTTCTGTTACATAACAGAAGTAGATATCTCAGGCCCTTTGATGGAATTGATATAGCCTAAATAAATCCATGGCCATGGTAAGGTATGAGAATGTTCAATTCTAGGAAGTCAAAGAAAGAATAATCAAGCACATGGGTTGATGGCACTAGCATGCAACCCGCTTGATTGGAGATATCGAGACAAAGGGATTATATTACACGGTAAGCGTTCATAGGAGGTGACACGTCATTACGGTGTTAACTTCTTTCTCTATGGGTGACTTGGCGTGTATCTAGATGTTAACCTTGGACTTTAGGCAGTATCAGCCTAATACCACTGAGAAAGAGGCCTAGAGGGTCACACACTAAGTGTGTCCATGTATCTCAGTTAAATATTAATTTAACAAGTTAAATAAATATTATTCCTGACTGTGGTTTAATAATTATTTATGGATTTCTGATCTCATTTATTTTGACACTAGTTATTCGAGAGAATATATTGTGGAAGAAATAATATATTTATTAGCGAGTAATGCAGTTAAATTTATTTAAGAAATAAATAGTCATTACTCAAGGTCTAATAAATGTGGTGGAGAAAAATGGAAAATAAAAGTACACGCCGTGTATTAATTATTACACACCATGTATTTTTTTCCTCTTGGGATTTTGAGGATTTAATATTGTTTTATGATATTTATTATAATCAGCATGGGTGCATGTCAAGGAATTATTAATTCGACATGGGGTTTTTCAATAAGAGTTAATGAAATAAATAAAACACGTAACGCATTTATTTATTGTCATAACTCTATTAACCTCAAACCTGATTATAAATATCCTCTCAACCCCAACATATTGTAGAGCCATTGCTGTGCACAATAGATTTGGAAATACTCTCAAGATAAGAGAGAATTCCTTTTCCACCAAGAACTCCCTCATGTTAAGAGAGCAAGATCCACCACTGGATCAAGGCGGTCGAAGGCGGTCATCGCAAGCGAAGGTTCTTCCGCGCTAGCACTAGGAGATCCCTTCGGCGACGTCCGGAGATACGTGACACACATGTGGATCACCGCTAGAGTAATCCTACACCTTGATTCTACGATGCAACGACGGATCACCGAATCGTGACCAGACACATCAACGAAGAAAGAATTCCAACTAGGTAATTCTTATGCATTAATTAAATTAATTATAATCAACATATGATGATCCTTCTCAAGGGTTTCGGGACTCTTCTTTTCTTTTCGTTCATTGTTCTATTCTGAAGATTCGGCATTTTATATCGTGATGGATCTCGGATTTAATTTTTTTAAGGCTAAAATTAAAGTTGGTCTAACATATAAACGTGCTTCCGCTGCGCCCAGAACCTATAGGTTCTTCTCTACTTGTAGCAGCTGCAGGAGCAGTACTGAGAATAGACGTTGGCTCTTCATCAGAAGCAACTAAGTCAGACTGAATTTGAATTTGTTCCACATCACCCTTAGTGGTCCTTAAAGGAGGATCAGTCCTCTCCCTCAGATGGGAAATTGAAGAATCCCCTGCAACCCCAAGGAAAATGAGCAATCTTTTCATGGTTTAAGACTCATGATTATAAGAAGGACTTACCACTACTGAGGAAGCACTTAGTTGTGGACTTCTTCCTCCGACGCTTTTGTCCCTTTGGCTCTTTGGGAGTGTCGAATGTCTCCCTTAGAGGTTCTGAATCGGAGAATGGAAATCCGCATCCAACTCCTCATCCATGTCCTACTGGCCTAGAGATATCTCACCCAATTCACGAGGAGATTTAGCAGCAGCCCCAATGGCAGTACCACTAGGGATATACTGTGGTGAAGGAACTTCAGTAGTTCCTTTCTGTTCAAGATATAGGATAAAGAATGTAATTTCCTTGAGTAACAATGCTTTGACTGAAATCGAGTTGCAAAGTAAATAAGGAATGAAAACTTAAATCTTTAGGAGCCACGTACTCATGCCACTCCACATCAGTGGCACCATGATCCATCATTTCTATCACCCTCTTTGTGATAGGGATAGAATCATCGGTGGAATGTATATAGGTCCTCAACTCTTTTACATGGGCTCTTACTTCATCAGGGTTATCCTTGAAATAAATATTTACAGGAGCCTGAAGAGTCCATATTCCATGAAGATGTAGTCCTTCAAATAGCTCTAGCCAGATAGTTTCAGTATCGCAGTATACATCCCGCCATGTCTAGATGGCCTCTGTTCGTAGATATGAAGGTGTACTAGAAGGCTGTTAAGAGGGTCCTACAACCTTGGATTTTAATTTTTTTATAGCTCCTGCACTATAAAAAGAGAATGAAAACTTGTCACTCTATAAAGTTACTAGCAATTAAATTACCTCAATAAAGTAACTCACAAAGAGTTGATGGAGTGGCCCTCTTGATTCTGACATGAGGATTATATATGGCATGTGTCCACTTTGACACATGTTGTATCTCCTGAGAATCTGATGAATCATCCTTGGTTGAAGAACTCGGTGAACTAGCTTCAGGAGTGGAAGAATCACCTGCCGCCTGAATTATTTCTTTCTCAATGGTTCTCTTCTTATTCCCCACCCAATAAATAGGTTTATTCAATATTGACTTAAGATATGATGTGATCCAGTTTTCATCATACTATATGGCCAAATTGCTTACCACTGGAGCATCTGGTAAGTCAAAAACAGCCCCAGTCCTTTCCATATCCATTAGCAACCATAGTTGTTGGGAAACCATTGGATGCTGCTCTGACCTGACGTGAACTGGAAGAGATACAACATCTGAATGCATACACTTGAATTGGTGTGAAAATCTATATGGAGCATAGGCCTCACATATAATTTCCCCATCAATTATGGTGGCCAGTACACCATCTCTGCAGGCCAGCATGTAAGACCTCTGTTCCAATCTGTCTGATCCATCGTCAACAAATTGCCCTATCGGCAGATTTCCATAGGGGAAGAAGTGGAATTACTTATGCATACCCATCCTTGGACTAATATCATAGGTATTGAGGGAAAAAGGAGAAAATCCATATAAGGCCTGAACAGACGGCTTGAAAGAACTTCCAGAATCTGTATTCCATTTTGAACAGTATATGTCCAGAAGTGAGTGGTGATCCATGCCCATAAATCCTGGAATGGTCCCACTAATCTCAATAGAGACTTACCCATATAGACATGGAGTAATATCCTATAAATATTTGCCAAAAAATGGGGTTTCCAACCCCCCCATCTTCCTCCCATCCAACTTGGCAGCAATAAAGAAGGTCCATGGCTTGATGCATCCCTTCGAATATCATATTGGAAAAATATAGGCACTGAGACATATGGTTAAAAAGCCTGCCAGACGAGTCTTCTATGGGATTTTATGACTCACTTCATACCCCCATTTCTCAAATTCTCCTACTTCTAGAGTCGGCCAGAATATGCCAAGAGCACCTCTCTTATCTGCTATAGGGCAGCTAGTAGGACGAGTACAGGTGGGCCCCTTTTCCCTCTTCTTCTTGAGAAACACATCCATCCATTCGTCTAGATGAATATCCCTTATAGAATTAGTCTTTAAAGTCATTGAGATTTTCAGCATATGATAAATCTTCAATAACTCTTGAACCAAATCCGGAGTCTTCACCGGATCATTCAAAGTTTCCTTTAGAGGGATGAATTCGTCATACATATCACCCAAAATTGGAACCCTAGAGATATTGTAGACATCCCACAAACTAATTCCTACTTATCCATGGGTAAGATGGATAGAATTAGTTTCTGGGCTCCCACGGCTATGCAACTCTGGTGCAAAATTATCATTCCTAAAAACATATGTCTGCCCAGCCCAGACGGCTTCATAAATTGTAACTCTCTTCAGATCCTTGACAAACTCTTCACAATTTTGTCGCACCCAATAATCCTACATCCAAGTAGGATTCACCCCTCCTCCAGAACGAAATTCACATCTTTCCTTCCGTCATTTGGATTGATCCATATGAGAATTTCTAATGATTGAGGGATAACAGGGTGGTTGAAGCTCAGGTTTGTGAGGATTCAGATATGGTGCACTCAGGTTATGATGCATTACATAGGCTTTTTTTACTGTTCCATCATTAGAAAATGTTCCTGCGATTGAGACATTTGCTGAAGAAAAGTTGGTATATGGCTGAAACCTGGAATGCTGGAGATAGTTCTTTGCCTCTGGAATATTGACATCTTGAAAATGACCATGTCCATACAGAGGCAGGTAGATGATGTGTAGGAAATTAAGAAGATTCTTCTTCAAGTACTTGGCTAATTCTAGGAGAGTACTTTCGCAGGTGGAATAGCAGTCATGGCCAATTATGTCCATCATATCATCAATTCTTTTGCTTTCTAGTTCATCAGTCGTTCCGATTCTCTTAGGAGCCATTGGATCTGAACATAAGACGAATAATTAACTCTTAAAGTAAGTAAATTTTTCATAAAATTTGTGAAGAAATTTGGAAAATTGGCTAAGGCATTTAGGCACGCAAGTCCCATAGTTGGCACACATGTCCAATAGTTAGAGCGCAAGTCTCCTTCGGTCGCGCAAGTATTTGGCGCGCATGTATCACCACGCAAGTCCAAATACCTTAACAGAAGAGCGATGCAAGAAACAAGAAGTGCAGATGAGAGAAAGCCGGGAGTCCACCTACGCGCCGAGAACAAAACAAAAAATAGTGAGAGCCTGGTGCTTTGCACAAAGTGAGGCCCTCTATTTATAGACGAGGCCGTACCCCTGCGCGTCGTACCCCTGCGTGCCCGAAGCCCATTTTCATGCCTTACCCTACACGCCATAATTTCCTTTTGTTTCTCATTTTCCTCAGAGTCAAATCCTCATTCCTTTTTGTATCCAACTCCTAGGGGGGACTTTTGTTGATGCTCATTTTCTTTATAGAGTCTAAACGAAATGAAAAAGGAAATATCTCAAACAAATGGGATTCATCCTTTGAATAAACATAAATAAAAGAGAGGAATAAACAAGGAGAAGATTGCCCTTATGTCTCACAAGTTCCAGCATGGTCACGCAATTATACTTTCGCGCCGCCCAAATGGTCGCGCAGGTGATTGCGCTCCCTCTTTGAAAATCGCCCAGGGTCTTCTCCATCCTGTAAATACCCCCGGTGGGCCCCCCATTTCAAGAGGAGATTTTTCCAAAATTCAGATACAGATCCTTGAACGCCAAAGTCTCTTCTTCAATTCTTCCAAAAATTTATAAGGTAATTCTTTACCTAGAATGGAAGGTATAAACAAGAGGAATAAGGTCTAAGTGTTATAATTCACTAACACTTGAAAGCCTAAGTGTTTTACCCTTAAAGGAAATGGACACACTTGCATGCCTCTTTACCTACTCATTGAAACTTGTGCGCCACTCTTCTGGAAGTACCTCAGGACAATACTAAAGGCTTTGGTCAAGGATCGCCCAAGTATTACCATACTGGTTAACCCTGACCCAAGTATGTAGGTGTTGCACAAGTATACTTGTGCAACCGAGACTTGTGTGCACATGCAGTACTTGCGCGACCTCCCAGGACTTGCACGCCATTTTATTTTCGGGAGCCCTTTCTTCCCATTTCACCTCTCTTATGCCATTCCACCTCTCCTATTCAAGATTCAGTCTTCAAGACACTCTTCAAAGCCATTTATTGCATGTTTTCTTGATTTACTTCCTTATCTGAAAGGAATTCCGTGGAACAACTCTAAAAACCTAGTGATTTACACATCTTTATGTCACTAAAGATCAAGATTTCATTCATTCAACCACATCCTTTAAGATGAGAGGACCTTAACCTAGGCCTCCTTCTCAGGAGTAAGCCACTGTCATAATTTCCCTTAACATGGGCATCCTTCTTAGGAGTAATCCCAAATTCCTCATAAATTTGGGCCTCCTTTTTAGGAGTAAGCCTCAGTCCAAGTTCTCTTAATTGGGCATCCTCCTTAAGATTAAACCCCAACAACAATTCCCTTAACTTGGGCCTCCTTTTTATGAGTAATCCCCATTCTTAAATTTCTCTAAACCGGTCTTCATTTACTTTTGATTTGTGTTTCTTTTTCAAGAGTAAAACCCAATCATAAGTCCCCTCCTAATTTGGGAATCTTCCTTAGGATTAAGCCCCAAGTTAGATTATTCAAACCTTCATAAAGTACATATACCTTTATGAACCTTTTTCCTGGGTTTCTTCCCTGAAGTAAATCCTACTCTTCATCTATTTGGGCAGTTATACATACATAAGTCCCACCTTATTTCTTATGATTGCATCTTTCATGGTACAATTTTCTGGTTTTACCAATACCTCTTGTTTGTCACACCGAGCATGACTCCCATGATCATAGAGTGTAAAAGTAATTATGACATCTTTCTTTGAGCCATCAATAATACATAAACATCATCTTCCCTTATTCGAACTACTTGGGTTCTGATTCCTTCTCTAAACAAGGATACGTAGGGAGCCCATCTGTGGGTGTGATCCCAACTCTAATATAATCTATGTCCTTCTGAATTACAATAAATTTCAAGTGCCCCGCTGAGTGGCTTTAAAACCAGCATGGTTATCATAATGACCAGGAGAATTCTATATAATGTATTAAAGGATATCATTGACTAAGAATCTCTAAACAAATACATATGATTCTCTATTGATGATGAACCTCGAATACAAATAAAAGATTCTCAAAATTTCATACATTTTTCTCATTGATTGCCATATCTAAAGGAAAGATCATTTTAATACTTGTTAATGTAATAAGGATTCATGAACATAACATAAATCTATAAAGTGAGTCCCAGAGTAGACAATAATTCCCCAAAAAATTGTGATGATTCCGACCTCCCATCCTCTCGACCAATGTGAATTCCTAAGACTCATCAGTCCACAACTAATGAGCGCCTACCTTTGGAAAGTAGGTCTAAACGGATATGGAATCATTGGATATTTCCAGTTCTACGAACAAACCCATTAAAAACCGATAGGAATGTTAAAACCTTAAATCAATGAGGTCATCCCCAATTTCAGAGGAAACGGCTACTTGAGATTATTATGAGACCTCATTAAATAATATCTTCAATAATAGGTTTTTTTATGAAATATTGAGAGTTGTGAAAACTCATGAATTTCTAGCCTCAAATCAGGGGAAAATTCAGTTATAGAGTATAAAACTTGTTTTTTAAGATAATTAACTTACCACATGTTATTATTTCTAGTGAATAAGTTAATTTATAGAGGTTTGAAATGGGATTGAGGGATGATATTCATTAGATATTGATAATCTTCTACCTATTGAACAGTGATGCGATGAATGATAATGTAACTATTTATGGGGTAAGCTCATCTATGGATAAGGGTATAGGTGGATCCTCTGTTGTATGAGTGGGACAACATATTGTGATATTTTACCAAAAAGCAAATGGAAGTAATGTTGGTAATTTTATTTTAGAAGATACTTTAGGGGATTATATGGGTTATCGCTACCTTTTTTACTTACATTATTGAAAACCTAGTCATAATAGGCATGACTATCTAGTTGTAACTAGGATTTTCCATTTTTGTATATAATCAAGTATTCTTAATAATTTTTTCATTGGTGTATCCCCGGGTAGTAGAGTTGGTTCCATTCTCACTAATGTTTCCCGTGATCATTCTAATTCCTCAAAGGGTTATGGATCACATTCTCATGTAATAGAGGATACCCTGGAAGTGAGGTAACCTCAGGGAGGGGCTAAGGTCAAATTACTTTCCACACTAGAGTGTGCACTTGTGGAATATAAATTAGATAAACTCATTGTGAGTAGTATTATTTTTAGGTCATTATCTATGGTCCTAGATTTATTTGATACATGTGGAAAACATTATTTTAAATTATATATGATTATTGATGTGTTTATATTATTCATTGATAATATTTCATTTATAATGGATCTTTTGACACCATTTGGATGAAGGAAATAGATAGGTTTTAAGTGTCTAGAGATCTGGGTTATGATTGTTGAATTCTGGGTCTTATAGGATTTCATAGTTTTGGATCTTGATATCTTTGACCTCATAATTTGCACGAAATGAATGGTTAATTTTAAAAACTAAATAGATTGTAATCATATCTAGATTATGTTTTTATCTTCTGAAAAGGTTAATAATGTTTTTTAGGGTGAGTGGGATACAAGATTTAGGAAAATGGAGCTTGTAGTTCCTAAGTATGGAATGATTTCATCGAAATTGTAGGTGACTTTATTAATGAAATTGAATAGATTTTTGATGGTCAGTTTAATACCATTGTGAATGAATACCAAAATGGGTTTTTTGATGATTTTTATGGATTACCACTCAAGATAATGGATTTTGATTATAAATGATCTACCCATGTGTATGATTTACATGTCCAAGATATATTATCATATGAATCTTGTTGGGTTAATGGAGCTTAGATTTGAACATTAGTATTTTTTAATAATGATGCACCTATATAAGCATGTAAACTTAGGATTCATTGGATATGTTCTCAAATAAGGCTGATAGAATCCTACAAAAATGTGTTGATTACCGAAAACCAAATCATTTTACTATTAAATATAAGTATCTATACGAAAATATTGATGATATGTTTGAACAAATCAGTGAAGCTCGATGGAATTATTATATTTTTATTTATTTGGTGTACCATAAACTAATATTATGAGAGTAGGGTACTTAATAATACATCATTCAGGATCACTTATGGGATTTAGTATTAGTTGGTTTTTCATTTGGTATTACTATACCTCCAATATGGATTATAGATTTGATGAATCAGAAGATTCATCTGTTCTTGGACTCTTTCATTGTTATATTTATGGATGATATTTTTTTTATTTTCCAATATAAAGAAATAAAACAAGGATACTTGAGATATTTTTAACATATCTATGAAAAATATCATCTGTATAGAATCTTAGATAAATATGAGTTTTGGATCCAATATGTTATTTTTATAGGCCACTTATGTATGATCTTGAACATCATGGATGTATAGAATTGTAAATATTATGGTTTTAATATCTTGTTTTAGGCTTAAGAGATGTTTCAAAAAGGTATCATAATACATGGTGGGGTACTGGGGGTTTACGACATGAATGGAAGGGAAAATGGTCTAACATGTATAAGGCACATAGTTGCTGCATGGTTAAGTAAACTGTGTGGCCTTCCTAGGAAAATCGTGCAACCTTAGATAGAGTCATTATGCATGGTTTTAAAATGGTTACTCAAATTATGGAGATCTACCTAGGTAATAATTAAACCTCACTCCCCTTGTATAGTGTATTGTGAAAGGTTTGTGCACAGTTTCTCAAACCATGTGGGTAAAGTGTGTGGCCCGCTAAAAGTTGGAAAATTTACAGTTTTTCCATTACGGAATGTTTAGATCCCAAGACAATTTCTAAAACATTTATTTCCTTTTAAAACCTAATGATGAACCAAATTGAACCAATATTACCAAGGTTGGTTCACTTATTCTATTCTATTTGGAGCATTGTTGGTTATGAATCGAAGAATTGGGTGAGTCTAATCCCTCACTTATCTCTCGTTTGAAGAGTAGGGATTTTATCCTGAGTTATCTACTTACAAAGGCCTAGAACCCAATTTTTTCAATAGAATAAATATTTATGATTCATGGGGTGATCTAATATGGATCTAAGGCTTTGATTAGAATTTTTTTTATCTTTAAAATCTAGTTTTGTGGTCTATAAGTTAAATCTCATAGTCATTGACTAGTTTTGTGCTTATTTGGTTTCGTTCTTGGGTTTTCTCTTATTTTGTTTTTGATTACATTAATTATACTTTCTATAATGGGTGTCTCAATGATATTTTCAACCCCTCATGATCCTAAAAGGATGCATGGAGTATGATTTGACCAATTTAGGGTCACCCATGAGGTGTAGGGTTATTCCAAAACCTAGAAATTTGTAAGGTTATGTGTATAGTTATCATGTGATGACATAAAGCACATGATGAGTGTGTCAATATATTATATTGAGTGTAAATATGATTAATTATAGATGCCTCTATACTTTAATAATTAATTAAGGGTTGTTTGAATATTTTTAATGGTTTATTAGGTTATGAAATGGAAAAGGGTAGTTTGTTGATGGCCTAAGGCTTATTAATGATAAGTTCATTAATTGGGATGATTCAGATTGTGTTAACTAAAATATGAATTATGATATAAATGACTAGTAGGGTTATTTCATATAGATATGGTGTAATTTTTAAGTGGTTAAGGGATTGGGAATTGAGGAATCTATCAAATGGGATTTCATAAGGGAATTAATGAATATGCTAAAGTAGTTATCATATGGGATTGATTGAATATGGTAAATGGGTTAATGTATGGGAATTATTTAATATTCATATAGATTTAGGCCTAATAAAGGGAAATATACTAAATTTCTTATATAATTTAAACAAAAATTGTTTGAATGGGTTATGGCATGATATAAATTCCCATGTTAATTCTTATGTTTTGTGATTGTAATGTGTTTTGTTTGGGTATGGTTGGGATATGGAAGGATTGTGGTTAAGTCATAAATAAGTATGTCATCATGGATTGGTAGTTTGGGGTATTGACATGAGGTTTATTTATAAGGTCTATGTTTGGATGATGCTTTATACTCCACCACAAAATGTATGGGTTAGGGAAGGGGATATATGATCTATTCCCATAAAAGTTGCATTCCTCCCAGACTGAGGCTTTGAGGTGAGGATAGTTTGTTGATGTGATTTTTTTATCCTTACTGATATTGGAACTTGTATTATTATCTTATAAACAAAGATTTATTCTATTATACCCTTGAGTAAATTAAATATATTCCAAACCCATGAAACACGGTATGAAAATGGAGTAAGTAAAGGATATGGAATATGTTATAAATAACATAAAAATGATAAAAATGGTTTAATTAATGATTATTAACTTATGGAATCCGAGATATCCCTGTACTTTTTCACTAATTTATTGCATCCATTAACTATTTTTTTAGATTGTAGATTTTGAAGACACAATTGGTGGTAGCCTACTGAGTTGTACTCACACCCTTCTCCGGACACCGTTGGGTAGTCGAGAAGATCTCACGATCATAGGTCCGGACAAGGGAAATGACCCTATGCAATGAAGTTGAGTTTGACATGAGAAATGAATGATTAAGAATATGAAATTGGATTGAGGACACATTTAGGAGATCACTGTCCTTACATTTATTTTTTGTTCACGTGGAACTTCTTAGCATGAATTGACATATTTTTAATATTGGATATGGTTTGTAACCGATTTAGGAAGTGATTGGTCATCCATTTTTATTGATTATTTCATATTTAATCTATTATTTATATTGTTATATAATGTTTATTACTCAATTAAATATGTTATTGTCTTCCCACAAGGATTGTTAGACCCTCAACACTACTCAGAAACAAATTTCGTATAAGGAGTCATGTTTGATGTCATCTGATGACTCATCATGTGGAACCAGTTAGTGGCTCTTAGGTAGTGGATGTTAAAACGTGGTATTAGTTGACTTACTTACATTTTCTATAATATTTTAGAATTGTAAAAAAGATATTAGGAAGTGTGAAGCCTTACCATTGAGATTGTTTTTTGGAGTAGCTAACCCATGTATGTGGTAAAACCCAAGTCACCCAGGGTAGGAATTGATGTTCATGGTATGTTTTGTTATAGTTGAATTATATTTCAATATTGGTTGATGCATGGTTTTAGTGATGTTACTATTTTATGATATTTTTCTCATGGATGTAATGGAATGAGGATATGCATTCATGCATCATTTTATGCACCTATCAACATAGGATTAAATCATCATATTAGTAACACACAGGATGGGTTTGTGGGATAAGGAAGGTGGAATTAATTTTACATTATTGAGAAATTTATGGAAAATTTTGTATAATAAGTATGATGAAAATGGGTAAAAAGGGAAGGAATATAAACAAATTGTTATAGAATTGTGCATAATGAAAGGTGTAAAGGAGTAAAAATGTGGGTTCTATCAGGATATGAAATGGGAAATATTCTTGATTGGAAAGATTCATGTTGAATGTATGTAAATGGTTTTAAAGAGTTTTTAGTAAATTATTGTTTCTTTGTAAATTAGTTTACGCCATGTTGACCATTGCCTGCAGTATGTATGGTAGAGGCTAGGGTTATATGTGTGATGATTATTATTGGATACTATATGTAGAGTTGGTTATTTATGGTTAATAGTGTAAGATATTCTCCATACATGTTTTAATCCTCTTGATCATTCTTTGAAGTGTCCATTAGGTAAATTTTTTGTGATTTATACTCTTGAAAAAGGTAGGGTCCTTCGAAATGTAATTTGAATGGGGAGATTAAAATGTGAATGCTTGAGTTAAAAATTTGGGAGGTGAATTATGAAAATGAAGTGTAGTGACGGATCTTTTGGGTGTACCTGGTAATGTTTATTCCTTGTGTTATATATTTTACCCTTTATTTGGGTGGTTTCGGGTAGTGAGAGTGTCCTAATATGATACCTTGGACTTGCATTATGAGTCCTTACTTGGTTGTGACATGAAATGGGAGTTGTTCTTAGGGAACCCTCACTAGAGTTGTGGCCTTTGGGTCCTGAGGAATTTTTTTGTAATGCATTTGTGGAAAATAACATGCATCATGACCATAAATAGTACACGTTGGACATTAAGAATCGTACCCAGTTTTTGGTGACCTTGTTAGTAGAGGCCCTGGGATTTTTGTTTTGAATCATAGATAGTGTGCTTGGATCATTTTTATGATGTATCTGTATGATTAACTTTGGTTTATAACATAAAGTAAACGGTCTTTTGGTGTGGTAGCCATAGTTTTTAATGGAATGGTGGTGAGAGTGTAATTCAAAAACCATGATTTTCTCATTACATTAATTTCATGGTTTGGAGAGAGAAGAAATGGTTTTTTATTTCCGTGACTCCAGTTTAGGGAGTGGTGTCTTCTAACCATCAAGGTGACCTTTGAGAGAGGTTGAATGGGGATTCTAGTATTCATGGGTATTTCTCACATGGTTTGATATTCTATACATTAATAGTTATTTATGGAGAGTGTTCCCTAGTATTGGATTGGACTATATGGCTAAGTGGGATGTTTAATGGTTTCCTCATGCGACTTGAGTTGTGGTTACTAGTAGATAGTTTTGGTAAATCAAGGGTGACTAAATCATGGTTAGATTAGTTTTTTGTAAGTGATGATAAATTTTGGTGTGGTTAAGTGGTTCAACAATTTTTGTTAATGGTTTCATGGTTTTCTGATATTTTTAGGATACCTTGGTGTAGCTAGGGATGATGGACCAAGAGGAATGGTCATGTGACTCAGTGAGTGTTGGTCTTGGATCTGGTGATGAATATGTTGTTTGAACTAAATAAAATTTTATTCGTAGACATAGAAAGATGAGACAACTTGAGGGATCTACTATATTATATATGTTACAATGTGTTGGAAATACATGCTCTTGACTATGAAGTGAAAAATTGTGACTTGGGATAAGCATTTTTCCTCCTCTGTGAAACCATGGTGGCAAGATTTTCAAATGATGGACCATTAGTTCAATTGGTGTGTTGGCCCATTGAGTGTGGTTGTGAACCTACATGGTCATATTTTTGGAACCCAAGTGATGTTGTGGAAGTAATTTTAAAAGAAAAAATATGGTTCAGAGAGGCTTCGAGGATGGTCGTGGAGCGGTGGTGAGTCTTGGTTGGCAACCACACATGAGTAGTGGTGGTTAAGTACTGATTAGAGGTGTATGGAAGTGTAGAATTAAATACTTGGTAGGTCATTTTTCACATAATGAGAGTATACATAATTAATATATATTTTGGGGGTGGTGTACTTCAACAACATCTTGGTGTACCTCAACTAGTGATGATCATGCCCAACGTCATGACATCATTCCATGAATCCCAAGGATCTATGGATTTATTCCAAGAGTTTCGAAGTTGTTTTGGTAGTATGAGGGACAAGAGGGAGTTTACGCTTGTGTGGTGTGGTATAAATGGTTATGGATGGGGTATTTACACTATCTATGGTTTTCAGGTGAGGTTCTTAGGGTGTAATGGGTGTCGATAAAAGCCATGGTTATCGTTCACGAAAGCTGGGAATGAGAATTTTTTGATGCTGAATTTCATGTCATGGGAGGAGATTGATATAAATTTCGTACTAGTGAGTTTTTTGTTGTGATATAGTGTGTGATTTTTTGGTTGGAATTACTCTTGTAAAGTGATTGAAACGACACTCCTAAGGTGGGGAGTGACAAGTTAGTCTAGGATGTGGGAAAAAGAACATTGAGTTGGGGTAGTTGAAATAGTATTCCTATGAGGAACCAATGAGGTGCACATTGGCCTATTATAGAGTTTTGATGTTCCGTGATTATGTTGTATGACTGAGCCAAGAAAAGGATTTGGGATCATGTTATTTCTAAATGAAAATATATGATGATTGCGTTAAAGCCGATGAAGTGGGTAAGACATGATAATGGTTTGTAGCAAGAGAGGTTAGGTTTTATAATTCCAAAAAAAAATTGGATTTGCCTCGGGTAAGTGTCATTTGGTGTTATAGTTATTCCATAACGTTTTATGAAACCTTTTCGATGTGATTTGGTGACATGATAATGGTGCAGCTAAGCGTTCGAGTATGAGTCAGCTAGGGACAAATTGACTCGGTGGTGATTGAGTGACATTTGTGGAGAGTTGTAGATCCCCATCATTAGATTTTTTGGGGTGAGAAATACATTTCAAATTTTGGAAGGGGTTTTAGTGAGAAACTAAAATTATTTATTTATTTTATGAAGGATAGACGTTCCTGCAGTAGGAATGTTGATGGGGGAGTAGAGCCCGATGATAGTTGGAGGGAAGTGATGTTGTGATAGAAGAATTCAATCGAGAGTTAGGGAATAACCATGGTTAGTATACTGGATGATTTTTGTAGGATTAAATTAAGTACGTTCCTTGGGGATGTGAAAAGGGTAAGCATTCAAGTAGTTGAAGATGGTTGTTCTGGGTCAATCTAGTCAGGGGTGGTCTTACATGATTTGTTTAAAGGGAATGAGTGTGTCGAGTGATGCCCACCTATGGCATGATTTTTGTTGTAGAAAGTTATATTCATTGATGATGTTTTTCTCGAGTGAGTTCAAGTTATCTTAGTCATTGAATAGATGATGTACAAAATTCCTCTCTGGCAGTTTCAAAAAAATGGTTAGATTCCAGTAATGGGTGAAGTCTATTTGGATTTTTGGGCATGGTGAGTAGGGAAAACATCTGGTATGATGTGAATGTAAACATGAGATTCTGTTATTCTGTGCTCAATATTGGGGGGGGGGTGGGTTCCAAACAATATAGAAGGGTAGAGACAAACATAATGGGAAAGTGTTATATTTCTTATGTAATTGTAGTTTTAGGTTGGATTAACTCAATTGATCATCATTCATGTAAGTTTTCCCCAATGGTGAGCCTCATCTCGGGTTGATCGATTGTGTTACCCATGGTGTATGGTTATTTTTGGGATGTACAGACATGAAATAGGACCATCAGGACTCGAGTGATGTAATTAATTTTGTCAAGAAATTTTGATGGAAATATCTTGTGTCTCCTTCAAGTGATATCATTTTTTTGCCACTTTTAGTGGTTTTGAAACTGATTAAAATAGAACCATGTGATTTTGGTCATGAGTTTCCAAGAGGATTGGACAGATATGGTGTTGATTAGGACTTACATGATTCTATGATGTTATTTGTGATGTTTCTTTATGATAATAAAATAGGATTTTTTTTCCTAATGTTACTAAGGGATTTCTAGTGGTTCATATATGGTTGAGGTTGAGGCGCCCTTTGAGGAGTATTAATTAATGTTGTTGGTAGTGGTGAAAAAATTATATGGGTGGAGACAATAGTTTGGTTCAAATTTTGTGGTAACATTTCAATTTTTAATGGTAATATTGGAAAAGGGGAATATATATGTGATCATAGTGGTATGATTTCTTTGTTTGATTATGGATAGTTTGGAGTGTTGTTGGGTGAAAATCTATGATTTGGGTGAGTCTAATCCCTCTCAATTCACTCTATTACAGATTAGGTCTTGTATCTTGGGTTATCTAATTCTGAATCCCTATATCTCTATTTCTCCAATGTAATCAAGGGTGGGTTGTCAAAGGGCACTTGAATTTGAAACTAAGGTTATGATAAGAGTTTGTTCATCGTAAAATTTGAGGTAGGTGTCCAACAAGATATATCCTAAAGTGGAAATGTTTATTTGTGCCTACTTTGTTTCATTCATAGTTTTTCTATTGTGGTGTTCTTGGTTCCATTAGTGATATTTAGTAAAATGGGTATCTAAATGATAATTTCAACCCCTCATGATCCCCATGGGATGCATGGAGGATGATTTGACCATGTTTCGGCACCCAAGGGTTGCGCCAACATTCCTGAAACAAGAAATTGGTAAAGATAAGGGTACAATTGTCATATGATAACCTAGATCCCCTTACGTGCATGTAAAAATATTAAATTGATAGTAAAGGGGTGTTTTTATTGGGGTTTATATTCCTGGATAATAGAATAATGGGTTATTCGGTGTTTGTTAATGGGTTATTAGGCTATGGAATGAAAAGGGTTGTTGGTTAATGGTTAAAGGATTATGAATGATAAGTCTATTAATTATGGTTGATTGATGCTGTGTTAAATGAATTCTAGATTTTTTTTATAAATTCCTCAGAGGGTTAGTGCATATGGAAATGATGATCTTGTTAAATGGTTAATGTTATAAGAATTGAGGATTGTGTCAAATGAGATTTCATAAGGGAATTAATGAATATGTTATATGAGTTAATAGACGGGATTTGATGAATACAGTAAATAGGATAATGTATGGGAATTATTTAATATTCTTATTGAGTTTGGAATGAGAAAATGAAATGGACTCAAAGGTTTATTTAATGTAAATTGTATTGGTATATATGGGATAAGGGATGAAATAAATTCCCATATTGATTATTATGGTTTGTGATTGTTTTGAGATTTGAATGGTTATGGTAGTGATATGGTATGTTTTTTTTGGATAAATAGAAATGTGGACATAGCTTGGTAGTGTATGGTATTAAAATGAGGTTTGACACCCACAGGTTGAGTAAAACTGAGGTTCTATACTCCAACCCAAAATGAACGGGTTGGGGAAGGGTTGGAGGATCTATTCCCATAACAGTTGGGTTCAACTCGGACTGAGGCTTCGAGGTGAGGATATTGTATCAATGTGATTTGTTTATCCATAAGGATACATAGAATTCAATTATTCTCTTACAATGATTTATTTCCCTATACCCTTGTATAAATGAAGTATATGTGAAACCCATGGAATATGTGATGAAAATTTATTTAGTAAAAAAGATCTCATAAATGACGATAATGGTAAAAATTATAGGAATTGTCAATGTTGAGATTATTGGCTAATGAAATATGAGTTTTTTCTATTTTATTATCATTTATTTATTTCATAAATTCACTATATATTTAGACTAGATAATTTTTAGATAACTTTGTTGGTCGCCTACTGAGTTGTACTCACACCCTACTAAGTCTGCACTTAGGTACCCTATCAGATCTCATGGGTTCTAGTCAGGACAAGGGAAGGGTCCCTAGGAAAGAAAATTATGTTGGGCTTGATACATGAATGATTGTGTATCCAAACTAGGATCCAGGAACTGTTTAGAAGTTCTTATGTAGTCCTACCATTGGGTTTTCTTCACCTATAATTGCTTTGAATGATATGAAAATTTTCACTATTTTCTATAGTTTGTACATTGTTTGGAAAGTGATTGGTCATGAAAGTTTATTTATTATTTCATATTTTTAGACAATTTATTTTCTTATCTACTATTAATTACTCTAGTAAAGAAGGTATAGTCTCTCTACATGGCCTATTAGACCATCACCGCTAGTCAGTAACATCTTGCATATGAGGAGGTGTGCTTAAGGTCAATTGAAAACTCAGCTTGGGGAATCGGTTAGTGGCTCCCAGGTTGGGGAAGTTACATGTTATATGTGAGAAGTGATTCTTAGTGGATCCCGAAATTATTTATTTAGTGATTTCAAGGGAGGAAAAAAATGTATCTAAGATTTTGAGTTTCATAGGTGTGATTAATTATTATATTTCTTTGTCTAGGATTTCATGAATCGTAGATATCTTATGATAGAGTTAACCCAAAGGGTGTTATGTTTTAATATAATGATATGTATTTAAGAAAATTTATGAACCACTGATGAGGTTTTAATCGGATATAGTTTTGATTATTCTCAAACGTGGTTTTTGTTATGATTTTTTCTCGGGGGGTTTAGGTACGAGGTTTTTATGTGTGATGATTCATGGAATGTAGGTGGTGGAAAATGGTTCTATCTTTAACTACATTTTTGTGAGAATAATTATCCAACTCATGATCTCAATTTCGATGTAGTAACGCAATCTATCTATAATTTCATTCAATATCTATTAAATGTGTTTTTAATTTCTATTAATAATATAAGATTCTAATGTATATTTTTACCAAGATACACCTAAACTTATGATAGACACATATGTTTTAGTATCTTAAATATTTTGATTTTTGTATTTCATACATCAATGAAAAGTGGAATATGATTATTGATGAATTGAGCAAGATGTTGCAGAATCAAGAAATGATGAAATTACTAAAATTGTTGTCTTTGATGATTCTATTTATATAGATGATTTCTAATGTAGATGATGATAATGGTATGGTTTTCTTATCTTATTTGGAAAATAATTATTCATATGATGATCAGTTGCATCTTGGGAAAGAAACCTAAAATTGTTTTAAGCATTTTAGAAAAATTATTATTTTTTGGGAGATCTCTTGTGACTGGTGTTAGTTTCCTAATGGTATTTTATATTTTAATGGAATATTGGTAATATTGATATCTCTGTAGTGATAGTTAATGGTTGGTGAACCTCGATCTAGTTATCCCATATGATATATGACTACCATGATGTATCATGGTTTGATATGTCTTTATTGGTGTCATTGTATGAGGTGGTTTATTGTGAATTTCATATAAAAATGACTTACCTACTCAATGTTTAATGTAGATCACCAATGAATTAATGGTTTATTGAATCCGTTACCAATTTTGGTATTAAAATGGGATGATATATCCATAAACATCATTACTGTCTTACTAAAGAATCCTAATTGGAAGGATAAAATTTTTATAATCATTTATTATCATAAAAAATATATTATTTACAAAATTTTAATGAGAATGAAATGGTGGAAGCTATTAGGAACCTAAATGTCTAAGTGATCGTCAAGATATATGAATTTCATTATTGTTTTTATATAGAGATCCAAATATTATATAATGGATTTTTACATTCTTTCAGGAGTATATGGGTACCCATTTTATATTAATATCATCATATCACGCTTAAATGGATGGTAAAACATCGTAAAAAATTAGTTTCTTGATGATATTATTCAGGTGCTCATGTATGATTTACATTTTTCATGGGAAAATCATGTACCAATAATAAACATCACATAGAAATTTTTTTATCAATATTTGATTAAAATTGTTCCTATTGATAATTTGTATTGGTGACCTAAAAAATTATTATAGTGCTATGAATTATTGGGATAATGGTCATTGGTTTGAATGAGTCTTATTCAAGAGGTAATGAAAATGTAACAGTTGATCTGAAAGGGGATTGTGGTATCTCATATTGATTAAAATCATTCCAAACCATCATCATCTCCCATTGATGTTTTTTATTGGTGAACAAGTTTTTCTCATGATTTTAGGTCATTTGTGACATCATCATTTGTTTAATAAGGGTAATTTTTCATTTAGTTTTGTTGGTTATTTTGTGATCATAAAATAAATTATAAATGTTTCTTTTCTATTGGAATTCCATTCGATCATAACATATATTTACACTATGTTTCATGTTGTGTAATTGAGGAAGTATTATCTAGACCCTTACCATATGATTGAATTGGATGGTGTTAATCATGGGCCTGGAAGATGAGGGGTTGATTATCCAGTTCAGATTGTCAATTTTCATGATAAGGGACTACATGGAAATACAATTCCATTGGTCTCTATATTGTAGCAGTGTGGCCTAGGTCTCCATTAGATGTATGATTATGAACCACTGATAATACCATAGTGGAGTTATCTTTTTCTGAGTTTATAATCATGAGATATTTTTTTGGATGAAAATTTTCATGGTTTAAAGGATTGTGGAACCCTATCGGTTATAGTTATAATTAACTTTCGGGTTAAATTATAAAAATTTTAGGTATTATTTTCTTCTCGGAGTTATGGGATGAGAATTTTGGTATTTGAAAGAAACATGGTTGGTGCATGGTCCACACATGTCTAGAATTAACCTTATAGTAACATTAAGTATATCCCTTTTCTTTCGATTTATAATTATTAGGATTTGAGCATAGTCTGTTTAACTGTGTAAATTTTCAAGAAGAATATACTGATGAAATGGTTTTTGACAGTCTAAATCCAAATTTTTTTAATAGTTTATCTTACTTTGTGTATATTCATAGGTTACCATGAATGTCACTTTTCAAGGGATAGTAGCTACCCCATGGTCAGTGAATAGTTTTTAAATTTTGTGTCCTAATCGTGTCACCCATTCATGTTTTGAAAAAAAAAATTAACCTCATAACATTAGACATTTATAACTTTAATCTCCGCATAATTCATTATATGCTCAACCCAAACTCTAATTTATTAAATAGAATTTTCACCCCTTGTTTCATTGGTCATTCATTTTCCCTATTAGTGGATCTCTCTTAGAAATGAATCTTTTTCCAACTAATCTATCATCCAATTTGAAGATCTTCTCTCGATCTATCTTCCCCCAGTTTCATCAGAACATTATTTTGATGTGATTTCAATATATATAGGGTTTCATTGATAATTTATTATGTTTCATAATGATATATGTTTGTTAAGACCTAGTATCTTTGATTATAATCGTTCCTTCCAAAGGAGACAAGATTATGCCCATTGGAATGTGAAGTATCTCTATCTAGTGGTTCAGTGTGATTATTTACTTTAATTTCATTAAAATTCTAAGAGTTTGATGTTTGAATGTCATTAATTTAATATTTTTATGGGATATAAAAAGGAATTGATATTCAGTGACATGAAAAAATGGTCTTAATGGGGTTTTCATTAAAAATAGTCTTATTCGCATCAAGTGTTTAATGAAATTCCATGAATATGATTTTGAATATAGAATGAGTTTTTTATAATTTGTGTAGTAATTCTTAACATGGGAAAATTGTTTTAATAAATGTTTGACCGTGGTCCAATTGAGTGGTTCAAGCAAACGTAGGACATGTTAACACTTTGGTAACCTTTGTTAAGGAAATAAGTATATTTTTTTTAGTGTGGAAACACTAGGGGTTATGGTTGCGATATAGATAGATTGTGAAAAGAATCTATATTTAATGACTAATGTTTTTTCATATATTGTTCCTCGTATTTCCTAGTTACATATTATCATATTTTAGAATCAATTTATGTTTCAAGATCTATATTATTTATGTATTGGTTTTTGATACTCAAATGTTTATTTATTGAGATATGATTTTTTTTGTTTACCTCTATATTATTCATGTTTATTTCTATATTCTTATGGATTTGGATATGGGGTTTTTAATGGAAAACTAAATGTGGTTTTATGTAATTTTTTTTAATAAAATGGATTTATGAAACATTTTTTTAAAGATAGAAATAATGGATTCATAAAGATATCTATTTTATAGATTCAGGGTTGTATCCTACTCAGTATTTTTGTCACAACCTACATATGAATTTGGTTGTATACATATTTGGTTTTGCAAGATACATGTAAAAGTAATGGTGTCCAGTAGCCTCTATTATTCAATTATTTTATTTCATCATCCTAGTGAGTTGGGTAGGGAGTGAAAAATGGTCAGAAAGAGATATATCTTTTTTCATTGTTTGTTATACTTTTTGGTTGGACTTTTACCTAGGTTTTATATGTCTCATGTTTTTAAATCCTTTTATATATGTTGTAATACGAATTTTTAGCGATTTTATTAATACATGGGACATGTTCTATTATTATTTAGGGTTAAATTATTCCCTAGGATTGTTTAGTTTTTGGTTCTTATTACCCACCCATGGAGATCAATAATGTGTTTCAAGCATGGTTTTCGACTAGCTAGGGTGATGTGTCAGGTTGAACATGATTGGTTCCTAATAGGAAAGAATATTGGGTGGGTTTTTGAGTAATTTTTACCCTTTTCATGAGGTATTGTTATCATTAGGTCATTTAATGAGGCTTTCCATGGACATTTTTGAAGGAATTAATAATTTAATTAATATTAGGTTTATGTGTAAATTAATTATTAATGATCATTTGCTTTTTAATGGGTTATTAATTAAGTATGGCCTCTTGGTAAAAAATGACAGCTAGTTGAGCTTGGCTGAAATTGGAAGTAGATAATCACTTAAAGGGAATAAGTCTAATTGTTTTAGGTGGTCCTTGAACATATATATTAGTCTAGGATTTGTTTTATATACCATGTTATATTTGGACTCAATAAATCTGTGTGTCCTAAATGGAATAATAAAATAATTATTTCTTTGACATCTCCATTTAAAGAGAATAAGGGATGTTTCTTGATCCAAGATGGTCCATAAAATAATAGTTTTTATGAATTTTCCAATGATGTTCAAGGTATTAACCAAAAATAATCATTATATGATATGATAACCCTTTACGGGTAAAAATTTATTAATTTAGTATTGTAGACGTTTTGATATGTTCCCTTATCCCCTTTAAGTGAAGGGGTGTGACAGATCAAGAATGTTTGGAATTGGGATAGACTATATATAATCATGGAATTCCTTAATTCCTCTTAGCTATATGATTTTATAATGTGTAGATTGTTTCTATTCCTTATAATCTGTCTATATATTTATGTGGGAATACCATTAAAGAGTATTTATATACATGTTTGGTGTGAGAGTATTGGCCAAGCATTACATTGGATGTTAGATAGATGTTGTTATATTCCCCTATGTTGGTATTATTTAATGGTGCTTATGTGATTGGTTTTTCTACAATGTGATCTGGTTATAGTGAGGGATATTATTCTTTTATGAAAATGTCCTTTATACTAGAGGATGAATATTAAATTGAAAAAATATGGCGGTAATCCAAAACTAGGTTTTATTTAGGGAACCATATAGTGTTCCCCATTGTTATGTTGACTTTTTAGAGAATTAGAATGTGTGGATATAACATTTATACAAGTATGAATCAAGAGATGGGGTGGATTTTGATCATGAGAGGGTGAATCATGAGTTTTATACTTGGTTCAGGAAAGTTTACTATCTATTTAATGATGTTGATATATTGTTTTCTTGGTGGTTCACTTACCCAACTGAATGATTCTCCAATTTTTTTATAATTTTGCAAGCTGTTTATCTCTCCAATCATTTTGACATATTTTTATATCTTTGAAGGATAATTATGCACCCAGTGATAATTATGTATGATAATATATAAATAATGTGTTCTTCCCCTTGATGGTATATTATGTTTTATGGGGGTTACTACCCTTGAAAATATATTATGATATGTGGTGTGACAACTACTCTCCCCTATGATATATGATATTATATGAGGTGTTAGATATTTAATATGATGATTTATAAGTATATAATTGTTGTGAACTATCACCCCTATTGATATATGAGGTTTTTGAGGTGTATTCTATTCCACAGGATGATCTACGATGGTATATAGGGTCGGATATATACCCCCAAAGATATATACTGGTATATAGGGAAAGAATTATTCCCCCAATGATATATGATGGTATAAAGGTTGAGTGTTAATATTCAAAATTATACTTGGTGTATGATGTTATAAGGGGTGATATATATACTCCCCCAATGATATATTATGGAATACGAGGTTGGCGTTATTCCCCATGAAGCAATATGATGGTGTATGGGGGATCTCTTATTTTTTGGATATATTGATGGTATATGGGGTGTGCATGATTCCATGTGATTATTGATGATGGTATATGGGGATAATTATAATCCCTTCCCCCTGAGGACACATGATGGTTTACAAGGTAGGAAGCTTTCGCCCCTATAATATATGAAATATGATGGCTTGCTAGGAAATCACTAATCCCCATGATGATGTATGATAAATAATGGTTTTTATGGTAGATGATACTTTAATAGATTATATATGTTATATATGATAGTATAATGGGTGGAAAATTATTACCCATGGTTAATTATGTATCATTATTGATGAATCCTCAACACTAGAAGAATAATTTTTATTGACCCATGGGAAATGTAAATTGAAAATATGTTAATAATAATAATTTTTTAAATAGTTGTTTATTTAGTAATTATGAGTATATATGATAGTACAATTAAAAAAAGTTAATAGTTTGGTAAGGGAAACATTTTTTAGAGGATTATTGAGTTATACCCACATGATATTTAAGTGTCCTTGGCTCAGTACTACCCAACCAAACCTTATGTCCATGGGTATGGGTAGGGAAGATGATTTTATTTGGACGGTCAAGCTAGAATGTTTTCAAATTTTTAAGATATGGGAGTGAGTAAGGACTTAAGTCTATATTAAGGTTTCATTTTTTTACTTTTGGTTTGGGTAGAGTATGGTCCCCCAGAAACATATATTTTTGATGTTTTCATAACTCATTTTACATGTTTTATATTTAATTTTTTTATATAACATTATAACTATTAATATACAGATGAATTTTATTGTGGTGTTTCACTTATTCTATTATATATTTTAGTGGATAGTTTTTAATATTAAATATTCCATTCATACAGTTATATGGGGATATAGTCTCTTAATCTTATCACAATAGACCCACACTACATTTTAGAATACTGTATTAAACAAGGAGGAAATCTTAAGGCCATGCAATACACTAATCCTTCTACTAAGATGAGAGCTTGGTGGGGATGTAACAATTAATAAAATTGAAGGCAGATGTTGGTTTCCATTAAATGATAAAGTGTTGTATTTATTATATGAAATTAATTATGTCCATCTGGGTTAAAAAGATATGTCTTCAATTATTGAACTGTCTTATAAATAATTTCAATATGTTTTGATTGAAGGGGATAAACCTGGTGAATAAAATGACAAAAGAATGTTAATGAGAAGATAAGATATTTTTTTTTAAAAGTTTTCTATAATGTAATTTGGGTTCTTCCATTGATCATGTTGCATTTTATGAATTCATATGACAAAGATATGCAATGGAAGAATGTGAATAAATGGATTTGTTAAGTAATTTCTATTAATCATATAGTAAAATTAGATTCATTTATTATTGATGTTGTTCAGAGATACACTACCTACAATAAAAAAGTAGTATAATGATTTATAAAATTTTAAAAATGGGTTAAAGGTTGAAGATTATACTAGTTTTATTTGTTCGTAATTCTATATTTTTTCGTGAAGAATTAGTTTATAAGTTTGTTTCATCTAATAGGAATGAGAAACAGGTTAGCTAAGACATAGTTCAATGAGTATGGATATAGAAATATTTGATTTCCCTGTAAATAATATGATTATTTTTTAATATAGAATAATAAATATAGTTTTGTTTTTTGGAAATGATCCATTTATTATTTATTATACTAGAATATCATGACATTATGTTAAAATATCACATCAATTTTATTAATGATTGAGAGTTAAAGTAACTCAAGATGTCTAAGTTCATTTATGTACTAAAAAGGTGTTATTATATGTTACAAGAGATTTGGGTTTATTATGATATGTACAAAAATTTTCAATGATATAGTTTTTTTATTTGAGTACAATTCACATGGATGATAATTTTTAAAGGATGTTTGAGTTGATCTGATATTGGTTATATAAGAAGAATCTCATATGTAAGAAAAACATAGATATTTCCATCAGAATATAATATATTATACATAGTAAAAAAAATAATGGAAATTCATAATATCATTAACATAAAAAATTGGTAACATACTAGTATAGTTTACAGTTAGATGTGTTATAGTAAGTGTTTGACAGTGGAAAAGCTACACTGTGATATGTACCATTTCCTTAGTGATATGAAATATCATTTAGAAAACATGTGAGAGTAACTCTATGTTCACAATATGTAACAACATAACAACCCATACTGAATTAAATTATAATCTAATGGAACATAATATTTACTCTAAAGGATCACATATTATGAAGGAGTAGTTTTTAAGACAATAAAATGTAAATATAATATTTCATAGAGTATGTAAGATGGAATATGTATCATGTAGAATTAAATATGTTGAACTGTAAGAGTATCCTGAGGATTTAAAAGTATACACAAGATTAATAAATTGGATACATAACATTATATGGTTGTTCCCATGTGAAACAGAAGATTAAAATAAAATTATGTTTTATTATTCATTACTGTATACATATCATGATTCTATATGGGTTATTCCATTCTTGAATCCAATATTGGTTCCAATATTTTAAGAATTAGATTTCTCTATGATATGTATTTTCAAAAACAACAATATAATTATTTTGATACGAGAGTTCATATATAAAAATGTAGATAAAGGTTTTTAAAAATCATTAATGGATGAAAGAAGTTGAAATTTTGTTTAATTCATTGATAATATCATAACATATATATAAATATTTTTTAACTAGTTTTAATGTTGTTATCCTTCGTCTATATTCAAAGTGGTATGCATAAGAAGATTTTTTTAAATATCATAGGGCATTATGGTAGTAGTATTTTCACATAAGATATAACTAGTTGATTAAGAGTTATTTTTCAATTTAATAATCACGATATTGAATTAAATATAGTTTTTATACTTGATTTATGTAATTTCATCCTTGTGGTATTACTAACATTATAAGTAAGAACAATTTTTGGGGAAATAAAATAAGAATATGGATATATCGATGATTTACTACTTCTAAAAATCCATAGTGTCGATGAAATGATGGATATGCCAACATACTTATTCTATGTATCTTCAAAAGATGAAGAATCTGGGAGAGATTGTTAGAGAAACCAACATAGAAACTAGTGAATATTGTAATATCATCGATGTGTTAAAGGGAATATAAATATTTGTATGAAAAAACAACTCCTATTGATAATATTAGGGGTTTGATTTCATAAAAAATTCATAGAATAAAAAATTAGGATATTTCTGCTACGGAGGACAAAAAATAAACCTACTCAATCAAATATGGACTTGTTCTTACAATACTGATCATTCTTCAAGAATATTTCTTTTATGTTATTTTAAGTCAAGTAGGATATTATTTGAATTAGTTTGTTAGAACAACACTATGAGTATCTGAATATACCCTTTCTCATATATTATTCATCATAATGAAATATATTCCATGTGTTTTTGGGATTATAACCACTATACACATAGTACTATTTTACACAATGTGAGATGACCGTGTAAATATCTATGAATTGTGGTATTTTTTCAATTCATTCTATAATGAAAAATAATTGTGATAAAGGAGTTTGAGATTCATTAACAAATGTTGGAGAAAAGTTGAATGGAAAATATGTTTTAATTGGGAAATAGTTAGGCACCATGCCCCCCCCCCTCAATTTTTCAACATTAATCCAATGGGTGTAATAGAATAATTTCAACATGATGATATGATTTCATATATGAGGAAATTATGTTACATGTTCCCAATTTCATAATGGATAATCCAAATATTTGTTATCTATTTACATATAGTTATCATAAATGCTCTTTTTGTGTGAGGAAATAATGATTTCGAAAATGTAATGATTTGGTGGGTGGGCCTGATATTCAGAATATCGATAATGCTTTAGTTAATTTTTTATATCTCATGATAATGTTATATGTGTATATGATATGGTAATATTTTTCTAGTATGGTATATATGAAAAATATTTAGTTTTCAGGTTTCACTATACTACGATGTCTACAAAATGTTCCCTCACTCACGACTATGATGTTTATTTATTATTGTTGTGGCACATTTTGATTATTTCAACATTTCCATTCCATGTTATATTATTTTGACTCATTTTTCTTTTGGGATCCTATATTTCACTCGACTAGCTTATGGAATTAAATATTTTTATTCCATTATACTATTTTGTGACTTTTTATTATACTATGTAATGATCTAATTTCATGGATAATGATCTATTTTTATCTCACAATGATTGTTGTTCACCCGTTTTCATTTTCTTCAACTTAATTGTATCAATAACTCACCATTTAATTTATATAATTTTCTAAGTGATCATATCTATTAAAAAGGGTCCAGTAAAAAAACAGGAGGTTTGAAATGATAGAATAAATTAATTTTTTATAATATTATTTTTTAATATATAATAATATCCCAAATAAACGAAATACATGATTCTCATAGTTTTAAAATGTAATATATTTCCATGTTATGTGTAAAAATTAATTTTTGTGTTGCACCAGATATAGAAGTGTGTGTCTAGGGGAATCTCATTTATAAATAATATAAAACAACCATTTATATTCATCAAGTTATAGAAGATATATTTTTTACAAATTATAATTTATAGGACACAACTTTTAATATATTCAATACTCATGTTAGTTTTACTCAACTTTCTACCCAAAAATTTATGTTAGTGATGTTTTTTTCCCAAATAATTTTTATTATGTCTGAAAAATATTAAATAGTAATACCATAGGTTCGAAGAAATGATAAAACATAAAATTTTGTAGATTAGTGGTTTCCATTTATAATAAAACATTTGTCGTACCAAATAACAAACATTTCAAGAGAATGTGTTTATTATCCTAGTGCCCTATGTCCTAGAAAAAATATCAAATATTCTTCAAGATGGTCCAGTCAATAATGTTTTTTATATAAAGTAATATATATTGATTTTTTAGAGGAAATATATCCAACTATGTAATTAGACATATATTTCCTTCAAATATGCTTGAATTTTATCTATATTATTCCTTACTTATATAATCATGGTAAATATATTTTTTTATAAATATTGTTTTTTAGATAAATTAAGTCATCATTCTATGCCTATTGTAAGGTCTATGATAGATATTTTTTCATTATTCATAATCCTATCAAAGTAAAGACTATCCTCATTAGATTTTTGATGAGGATAATAATTTAATGAGTTTCGTTAATGGGATTCCGTAGCCTTTTTATTAAATATGTAATTTTTAATAGATATTTTTGTAAAAGATAATGATATCTCCCAACAATAATTGTAATGACCCGTAAAATTCAAGGGAAATTTTTTCTTAATTTTATTTGGGATTTTAGAAGAACGCGGTTTCTGAAGGCACTTGATTCTGAGGCCCGGTGTGCCCGGAATTTCTATCCGAAGTTTAGCTCGGGTACGTTCAGTGAACGAACGAGCGGGTTTTCCTAACTTTTGAACCAGTGCTCGGAATCAAATTCTGAGGTCACCGATGGATTCGCAGCGCCGATAATTGCTTAGGAACACATTTTTTGGAGTTGCGTTTTCACGAGAGATGTTGTTAAAAATTGTGGAAGGTAAAATAAAATTGAGAATCAATTTTTATTTTTCTCTAAGTGGTTAAAACCTTTGAGTGGAAGATGGGGGAAACCACCCAACTTCCCAAGTGTGGTTATGAGGGTGTTGGGGCCCACACGAACCCCACCCCTTCATCTTCCCTAACCTTCCATAGCCCTCCATTTATTAAGTCAAGTTTATTTAATTAATTGAGTGGATTAATTCAACTTTTGAATTTAAAACTTAAGTCATGTTAATAAAATAAGTGAAGTACTTATTTTATTTGGTTGAATCATGTTGTGTGAGTCTTTGGGAGAAATGGAAAAGCCTTGAAGTTCTTCTTGCTCGACGATGAACGCGAAGAACGCGAAGAACCCCGACTTCTGACAAAGGTCGACAAGAACGCCGGATCCTCGGAGATCGACGACGAGATGCTGACGAATCATTTCTCCGTGACGCGACTCTCTCCTTCCGCAACTTCTTCTTCCGCGACGGTTATTTCCACGACTAACCCTCGCTCAACTAATTCGATGAGGTAGGGGTTTATTTTATTTGTTTTTTTGTGATTACTTTCGTCACTTTCTTCCTTCAAATTTGAACCACCTGTTATCGCAATAACGGGAGGAGGTCGGACCACACAAACACGGCCGACCCTCCTCCCCCTTGTTGGTTGATTTTTGTTGCGGCTCGTTTAAGGCGGCGCGGTGCCAAAACACCGCGCGGGAAATGTTAAAGGAAGGGCGGAGAAGCACGGCGCTGTCGCTCCGTGCCAAAGAACCTCGAAGGAACCTCGAAGACACTACGGCCGCAGCGGGGCCACGGCGGAGCAAGGACCGGCAGACGGATCTGGGCCGCCGGCGGCAGAGCAAGGGGACCGGCCTATGCGGGTCCCATGGCTGCAGTCGCCGGCTGGCCGGTCAGGGGAAAATCCGGGGGTCCATAACCCCCAGTTGGCCAGCAAAGTGTCCCCCACAGGGGGCCGTGGTTACAACAAGCAGGGGGCAGCGTCACCCCCCCCCCCCCCGCGCCTCAACGCTCGGCCGTTTCGGCCGAGCCTCCTGGCCAGCGCGCCAACACGCTGGGCCGCCAGGGCAGGCCGGGCCGCACCAGCCGGGCCGCGCCAGCCGGGCCGGGCCGCGCCCAAGCAGGCCGGACCCGGGTCGGGTCGACCATGTTCGGGCCGACCTAGGGGGTACCAAGAAGGGTCGAACCGGGCCCGAACCCCCTAATACCGAACCTCTCATAGTCTTTTTCCCATAACATGGGTTGCAGACCTACGATCGATGTACCTCCATCTACGATGTAATCCTTGGATCGAGATGGACGTTTCGTTATATTGCACTCATTGTTTTGGAGGACTTTGGGTTCGGCCGGGTTGGTTCGTACATGAAACTAACCGGGCCCTCGGAGCGGAAACGCTTATAACATGAGCTCCGGACGTCCGATTGACATGCCATCGACTTTGATGAATTCCTCTTAGTGAGATGGACCTTTTGGCTTATTCTGCTCTGGGTTTGGATGCAGTTGGAGTATGGTTGGGTTGGTTTTGACTTAAAAACCAACCGGGCCGCTGGGACTAAAAGGCTAATAACTCTCAGACCGGGCGTTCGATTGACGCGTCGTTTATGACGTTGAGTTCTTGTTGACGATACGGAACTTTTGGATACATCAACTCCAGACTTCGTGTCAGTTGATGTATCAGCCCCTCGGATCATGGAGAAGACCCTCCCGAATGAACTCGCTGTGTGTGGGAACCCTAGAGCTGGCTGTGACTACGACGACGACGATGACTGTACAGAAATCCTCCGTGGATTCGACGGTGACGACTACAGCACTCAGCGATCCTACGTGGATCAGTCCTACCGATCTTGTCTGGGTCAGATCCTGTGTGGGAATGCGCTTAGCGGTCCTGTGTGGGCCAGCGCCTAGAGATCATGTGTGGGTCTGATCCTGTGTGGTTCATTACGGGGTTTATTTACCTATCGATCCTTTGTGGGTCATTTCAGGGGTTAGTACCTATCGATCCCGTGTGGGTCCAATGACTTAGATGAATCAGTAACTATATCTGATCATCTCTATCGTCTTACGAAGAAGTATACCCGTGTGAGCTGAATCTTGACTTTGAATCCTTATCTTCGATAAGATTGACTTGATATCCTTTGTGGATTACGTTATGATTTCCTGAGTGGATTGGGTTGTGATTTCCTGTGTGGACTGGGTTGTACTTGAGCTCGGATGTTGGAGTCGAACGAGAATTGAAGACTTAGGTATATGTATGGGCATATACCTAAGTAATGTCGGATGTTACTTCGTGATTGTATCTTTCCTTTGTGGATTATCCTTTGTGGATTTTGGGAGAGCTTTGGGGGTCTTGGGGTCCCTACTAAGTAGCTTATACTCACCCCTACACAGGCTATGCCCGCACTACGTTGTGTTGGTTGCAGACGACAGACAGCACTGATCGTGGTAGAGGCACGAGGAGCAGGTCGGTACTCGGAGGTGTACCACTGGGCGGGGCGTACTCGGAGCAGACGACTGGACCTGAGGAGCTGTGGAGGCTATCTATACCCACCCTTCAGGTGGGACTACCAGTGGATGGCTCGATGCTGCGGCTTTACTTTTCAGTTGATGTACTCTCTTTAAGTTGTACTTTACTTTCAGTTTGGGTTTGTATTTTGGCCCACTTACTTTACCACACTTTCTATTGTACCCATTTTTTACTTAGTGTTTACTTCTCCTTTCTTGCTCTGTGATGTTTTTTTACTTTAAAAAGGCAATGCCTTCCCTTTTTACCAGGAATTACGCCTTGGTCCTAGTCACCAACCCCTGGCCTATAGAAGGCGGGCTTGGGATTGTCACGGCACGAGCCCCGAGGATGGGTTGTGACAAATTGGTATCAAAGGAGTTCGGTTCTATTGCAGAACATTAGACTCTGATATTTCTTCTATGTGAAGCAATAGTGTTAAGGGTATTGGGTGTGGTTATTAGTTCAGGGAGTCCAGTGTTGGTGCGGTGGCCGACATATCCTTACACCAGGACCCTAACTTCTGATTTCCGACTTAATGAACGAAAGCATTGATTGCATGTGTATTTTAAGTTTTCTTTGTGATTACTTTGTGTTAGCTCACCAGGTATACTATTTGACCGTGGTGCACATGTTTCTTTTCAGGATGTCCCCACGACGACAGCCATCTAGGGTTCCAAGCGTTGTACGTGACGACAGACCACCGAGCGATGAGGCCTCGGTACAGGGCCCTTTGACAGCAGAGGTACCGGTGGTACCTCTCCCCGCCGATCCACCGATGCTACCAGCCCCATCCGCTGACGATGCACGTCGCCTTAGTGCACTGCATGAGTTTCAGCATCAGCGATCTCCCAGGTTCCGCAGGGAGACGGACCCTCAGGCAGCCGAGGATTGGCTGGAGGCAGTTGTACGAGCTTTCAGGTTAGTGAGCACACCAGCATACATCATGGTGATCCTCACAACGAGCCTCCTTCACGCGGTAGTAGGCAGATGGTGGATCTTGATGCTCCAGGTGCACGACGAGGCATCTCTCCTCTGGATGGACTTTGAGAGTCTCTTTCGCTTGGAGTTTGTCCCAGCCACCCTCCACATGGTGCGCATCCAGGAACTACTACAGCTGTGGAAGGGCAGCTTAACGGTTGCCCAGTATTCGGCGAGATTTACCGATCTCTCACGCTACTCGACGGACATGGTACGGGACCCATTCTTTTGGGCCCGGACCTTCGAGCAAGGATTGAGACAGAAGATCAGGGTATCACTGATCTCCCTCAGTATTACGACACAGGTAGGGGTACTGGAGCGATCCCTTCTCATTGAGAGCTTTCGTGCTGAGCCCAAATCAGCAGCGAGGCCTACCGCAGGGCGGCACGTAGCAGAGTATTCTGCAGCCGGCAGTAGACAGATGTCGCAAAGGTCCAAGAGGACCAGACCCTCAGGCAGACGACCTCAGGATACTGGCTCGGAGGTGTGGGGCACATGCAACAAAACCAATCTTACGAGTGGAAGAGAGTGTTATGCATGCGGCGGGTAGAGCCACTTGGCTCATGACTGCCCGACCCGCCATGCAGAGGGGTAGCATACGGTTGAGGAACCACCTAGGAAGAGGCAGAGGTTCTACCGTGGCAGTCCGCAGGGAGAAGGCAGACGAGGCAGAGGAGCTGCCCGAGCAGCAGGTGGTGGTCGACGGTTTGAGGCTCTACCACCACCACCACCAGGAGGTCCACCCCGACCACAGGGGAGAGCACAACTTTAGGCAGTTGAAGCTTATGATCATGGAGCTCCAGAAGCGGGTGGACAAGTGTGGGACTAGCTCCAGGCATAGAGGCCCTTGACCATAATGCATCTAGCCTCTTTGTTTGTGTTGCCTTGTGTCCTTGTACTTTGAGTTGAAGTAATAAAATACACTTTCAATGGTGACATTTTCTTTCTTGTCTTTTTTATGTTAATACTAAGAGATACCGGTTAAAAACTATTGACTTGACCCTCACTTATGATATTCTTAATGGAGGAGACCCAGTGACTACACACTGATGCTGACAGTGTGACTCAACCCTTGGTGGAGAGAGTAACAGTTGGATATCTTGGTAGCAGTGTCGAGGCCTTACGATGTCATCCATGGCATGAATTAACTAATCATGATGGGATTGACTATATTAGGTGAGGAATGTGGTTCATCTAGGGGATGAGAGCAGATTTCCCTTTTCGGAAAAGGATAAATCTTTGTAGCTTTGCAGAATGTTAAGAAAGAAGGGGAAACCCTTCATGTGGTCAAACAGATGTCAACAGAGCTTCCAAGAGCTGAGACAGAGATTGACGAGCGCTCCTATCTTGAGGCTACCAGAGGAGGGAGTCGGGTATGTAGTTTACTACGATGCATTAGGGACTGGACTCGGATGTGTCCTGATACAGGAGTAGGCCGTGATCGCCTATGTATCACGTCAGTTGAGGCAGAATGAGCAGAACTACGCTACCCATGAATTGGAGTTAGCAGCAGTGGTCCTCGCTCTGAATATGTGGCGATATTATCTGATGGGTGAGCGCTTTACAGCCTTTTCTAACCATCAGAGTCTCAGGTACATCTTCTCATAGAAGGACCTAAACCTGAGACAACGACGATGGCTCGAGTTCCTCCAGGACTATGAATTTGAGATAGTCCATACTCCTAGAAATGGGAACGTAGTAGCTGATGCTCTCAGAAGGAGGACGGGCATTTAGCTATTTGGGGAGGCGACAGAGTATCTAGCCGCTTTGCAGATATCCTTCATGGATAGAGATGGAGAAGCCTTCCATCAATCACTCACAGTCACTCCTCCACTACAGCAGCGGTTCAGAGAGGCACAGCGTGGGGATGCCGACTGTGAGATGCAGCGTGCATAGATATCCTCACGACAGGCACCTGATGGATTATTTTTTGTAGGATAGCACGACTTCCTTTTCAAAGGACGTACCTTGGTACCAGTTTCTTTACGGGAGGAGGTGCTGAGAGAGTTTCACACTTCCCCTTTGGTGGTACATCCTAGTGTGGCGAAGACATACTAGGATCTCAGACGACAGCACTGGTGGCCGGGCATGAAGAATGTTGTGGCAGAGTTCGTTTCTTGATGCCTCACCTGCCAGCAGGTAAAGGGAGAGCACCAGGTACCAGTAGGCTTGGTGCAGCCCTTGGAGGTTTTGGAGTGGAAGTGGGATGGCATATCTATGGATGTTGTGACTGGACATCCACGCACTTCCAGAGGTCACGACTCCATTTGGATGATTGTCGACCGACTCACCAAGTCGGATCACTTATTACCCATCAGAGATCATGGATCAGTGGAATGATTGGGACGTCTCTACATTAAATAGATTGTACGGATTTATGGTGTGCCATCATCCATCATCTCCGATCGAGATGATCGCTTTACTTCCCGGATTTGGAAGGGGTTGTAGGAGGCATTCAGGACACAGCTACATCTGAGCACCGCCTTTCAACCTTAGACAGATGGTCAGACGGAGAGGACCATTCAGACTCTCGAGGACATGCTCCGCGCATGTGTCCTCGACTTTGGTCACAGCTGGGAGGACCACATATTCTTGGTTGAGTTCGCGTACAACAACAACTACCACTCCACCATCGGGATGGAACCATACGAGGCATTGTACGACCGACCTTGTAGATCTCCTCTGTGCTGGACAGACCCTGGGGAGTCAGCACTTGTGGGACCGGAGATGGTCCAGGCCACGACGGAGAAGGTCCAGGTTATCCAGGAGAGAATGAGGACAGCTTAGAGCTGGTAGAAGTCTTATGCTAACATGAGGCGGAGGCCACTAGATTTTGAGGATGGCGACCACGTCTTCTTCCAGGTCTCACCTCGACGTGGATTACAGAGATTTGGCTGAGGCAGCAAGTTGTCTCCATGATTCAACGGACCATTCCAAGTCCTTAGCAGGATTGGCGAGGTGGCTTATCGCCTGGCTCTACCACCTCAGTTGCACCGAGTGCACGACGTCTTCCACGTATCTCAGATAATGAGATACATGCACAACCCGATGCATATCATTGACCATGGGGAGCTGGACATAGATGATGGGGCGACTTTTGCGGAGGTCCTAGTGGATATTGAGGATCGACATGAGCAGGTCCTACGTGGATGGTCGATTCCTCTAGTGCGCATCAGATGGCAGCACGTGAACCTCCAAGAGTGTACTTGGGAGCGGGAGGCTCAGATGTGTGCATAATACCCACATTTGTTCCCCTAGTTTTTTATGTATCTTTACATGGACGTAAATCCCTGAGGTGGGATTAATGTAAAGACCTGTAAAATTCATCGGAAAGTTTTTCTTAATTTTATTTGGGATTTTACAAGAATGTGTTTCTGATGGAACTTGATTCCAAGGCCCAGTGTGCCCGGAACTTATATCCGAATTTTAGCTCGGGTACGTTTAGTGAACGAACGAGTGGGTTTTCCTAACTTTTGAACCGGTGCTCCGAATCGAATTCTGAGGGCACCAATGGATTCGCAGCACCGTTAATTGCTTAGGAACAACTTTTCTGGAGTTTCATTTTCATAGGAGAAGTTGTTAAAAATTGTGGAAGGTAAAATAAAATTGAGCATCAATTTTTATTTTTCTCTAAGTGGTTAAAACCTTTGAGTGGAAGTTGGGGAAAACCACCCAACATTCCAAGTGTGGTTATGAGGGCATTGGGGCCCACACTAATCCCACCCCTTCATCTTCCCTAACCTTCCATAACCCTCCATTTATTAAGTCAAGTTGAGTTAATTAATTGAGTGGATTAATTCAACATTTGAATTTCAAACTTAAGTCATGTTAATAAAATAAGTGAAGTACTTATTTTATTTGGTTGAATCATGTTGGGTGAGTCTTTGGGAGAAAAGGAAAAGCTCTTGAAGTTCTTCTTCCTTGACGAAGAACGCGAAGAACGCCGACCTCCGACGAAGGTCGAGAAGAACGTCAGATCCTCGGAGATCGACGACGCGACGCCGACGAATCATTTCTCCATGACGCAACTCTCTCATTCTGCGACGTCTTCTTTCTTGATGGTTATTTCCATGACGAACCCCCACTCAACGTATTCGACGAGGTATGAGTTTATTTTATTTGTTTGTTCGTGATTACTTTCATTGCTTTCTTCCTTCCAATTTGAACCGCCTTTTTTCGCAATAACGGGAGGAGGTCGGACCGCACAAACACGACCAACACTCCTCCCCCTTGTTGGATGATTTTTGATACAGCTCGTGTAAGGCGGCATGGTGCCAATGCACCGCGCGGGAAATCTTAAAGGAAGGGCGGAGAAGCGCAGCGCCGTCGCGCCGTGCTGTTGGAAACAAACTAATCAGCGGCGCCATCGCTCCGCGCCAAAGAACCTCGAAGGAACCTCGAAGACACCGCGGATGGAGCGGGGCCGCGGCAGAGGGCCGCGGCACCGTCGCACAGAACCGGACGGAGCAGGCCGCGGCGGAGCATGGACCGGTGGTAGTGTCCGGGCCGCCGGCTTTGGAGCAAGGGGACCGGTATGTGCCGGTCCCTCGGCGGCAGCAGCCGGCCGACCGGAGTGGGCCGACCGGTAAGGGGGAAATCCGGGGGTCCGTAATACCCGGTTGGCCAGCAAAGTGGCCCCCACATGGGGTCGCGGTTACAACAAGCGGGGGGAAGCCCCCCCCCCCCCACGCCACAACGCTCGTCCGTTTCGGCCGAGCCTCCTGGCCAGCGCGCCAGCGCACTGGGCCTCCAGGCCAGGTCGCGCCCAGGCCGCGACACACCGCGCCAGCCGGCCCACGCCGCGCCAATAGGGTCGGGCCACGCCCAATTAGGCTGGACCCGAACCAGGGTCGGGTCGACCCAGTTTGGGCCGACCCAGGGGGTACCAGGCCGGGTCGGACCGGGCCCGAACCCCCTAATACCGAACCTCTCACGGTCTTTTGCCCATAACCGGGGCTGCAGACCTTCGATCGACGCACCACCAACTGTGATGAAATCCTTGGATCGAGAAGGATATTTCGGTATATCACACGCAAGGCTTCGAAGAACATTGCGTTTGACCGGGTTGGTTCGTACACGAAATCAACCAGGCCCTCGGAGTGGAAACGCTTATAACTTGAGCTCCGGAAGTCTGATTGATGTTCCGTCAACTTTGATGAATTAATCTTAGTTAGACGGACCTTTTGGCTTACTCCGCTCAAGGTTTGGACGCAGTTGGAGTATTGTCGGGTTGGTTTTGACTTAAAAAACAACCGGGCCCCTAGGACAAAAAATCCAATAACTCTCAGACCGTGCGTCCGATTGACGCGCCGTCTGTGACGTTGAGTTCCTGTTGACGATACGTAAATTTTGGATACATCAAATCTGAACTTCGTGTCAGTTGATGTATCTACCCCTCAGATCATGGAGCAGACCCTCCCGAACGAGCTTGCTGTGTGCGGGAACCCTAGAGCTGGCTGCGACTCCGAGGACGACGACGACTGTACAGAAATCCTCCATGGATTCGACGTCGACGACTACAACACTCAGCGATCCTACGTGGATCAGTGCTACCAATCCTATGTGGGTCAGATCCTATGTGGGTCAGTGCTCAGCGGTCCTGTGTGCGCTAGTGCCTACAAATCCTATGTGGGTCCGATCATGTGTGGGTCATTGTGGGGGTTAGTTACCTATCGATCCTTTGTGGGTCATTGTGGGGGTTAGTACCTATCGATCCGGTTTGGGTCCAACAGCTTAGATGAATCAGTAACTATATTTGATCATCTCCATCATCTTACAAAGAAGTATAACTGTGTGAGTTAAATCTTGACTTTCAATCCTTATCTTCGATAAGATTGACTTGATATCATGTGTCGATTACGTTATACTTTCATGTGTGGATTGGGTTGTTATTTCCTGAGTGGAATGGGTTTTACTAGAGCTCGGATGTTGGAGCCGAATGAGAATTGAAGACTTAGGTATATGTATGGGCATATACCTAAGTAATGTCGGATGTTACTTCGTGATTGTATCTTTCCATTGTGGATTATACTTTTTTGATTCTGGGAGACCTTCGGGGGTCTCGGGGTCCATACTGAGTAGCTTATACTCACCACTGCACGGGCTATGCCCGCACTATGTTGTGTTTGTTGCAGACGAAGGATAGCGCTGATCGTGGTAGAGGCATGAGGAGCAGGTCGGTACTCGGAGGTGGACCACTAGGCGGGGCGTACTTGGAGCGGACAGTTGGTCCCAAGAAGGTGTGGAGGCTATCTGTACCCACGCTTCAGTTGGGACTACCAGTGGACGGCTCGACGCTGCGGCTTTACTTTTCAGTTGTTGTACTCTCTTTCAGTTGTACTTTACTTTCAGTTTGGTTTTGTATTCTGGCCCACTTACTTTACCACACTTTCTATTGTACCCAGTTTTTACTTAGTGTTTACTTCTTCTTGCTTACTCTGTGGTGTTTGTTTACTTTACAAAGGCAATGAATTCCCTTTTTATCGGGAATTACGCTATGGTGCTAGTCGCCAGCCCCTGGCCTATGGAAGGCGGGCTTGGGGTAGTCACGACACGGGCCTCGAGGACGGGTTGTGACAATAATCACTTTTCATATTAGATTCAAATGATGAATTAACATTTTCACTATAGGTATATGAGGATTTGGGAACCTTGTTACCATTTTCATGCCCAATTTCTAGGCGTTCTGTCATTTTTTCATATCGTGATAGCAATAGTGTTCGATGTAAACTAGTTTTTCAATTATAACAAAAAAAATTCTTTCTTCCACATATTTTTATTCACATATTGGTTATTAAATACTTTTATTACCATGTATTTTTAATTTTTTTTTGTTCCTATTCTTTTAAGTATCCCTTCTATTCATTTTGTGAGTTGCGAAAATAGATCATCACAAATTTTCATATTACTCTCATCAAATGGATTTATAGTTCTATTTTTCCTAGAATCTTCTCCTTATATTTGTACAATTCTTCCCTATACTCTATTTTGAGTCAGACCTCTTATTTTGTCAATATTATAGAAAGAAAATAAACATTTAGATCCATTATATTCTCAATTCCATTAATCTATGTTACACTTGGCTCATATTTTTTAGGTAGCATATCTGTATAACTTTCGACCTTCTTAATTTCTATACAATGATACTCTCCTATAGTCATAAATCATTTACTATATATATAAAAATATAACACATATTGTATAAACACTCCCCTATTAAGATAATAAAACATTAATATTCTACCCAGATATTATTTATTTTTTTAAATAAAATTAATTTACTAAATATTTTATCTATATCTCTCTCCATATTATATTGGTAGTTTTACAATATCAAACATGCCTGTAAATATTTATTGATATTAGACAAAAAAACATTTTCTAAACATCATGATCTTACTTGAACATGGTTGTCACTTCAAAATTTAAATAACCTTATTAGTCTCATTGCTTTTTTATATATTAAACACATGATGAAATGATGTATCCCGATATTAATAATGGGAAAAAACATTTACAGAAAAAATTAAACATTCTATTTATCATAGAACTAATTTTGATTCCAATTAATTTTTTCTAGTGTGCCATCCAAATTTAGTGATGACATATAATTTTTAGATAGAAACATTAATGTTATGTAAAGTTAGACACTCTCTCTGATAAAAAATTAATATTAGAAATAACACATCTTCAAAAGAGGTTAATTATAGTGTTTGATATATTTATTTTGAGCTCCTCAAAAAATTATTATTTTGAAATAATTTTATAATGAAAAAAATTTCAAGATAATTTTGTATATAGTAGTCAATAATTTAAGATGGAAGAAGATTGAGCTAAAAAAGAAAATTATGAAAATTTACCAAATGATAGAAATGATTAAATTGAATTTAAAAATTATAATGAATGAAATATATAATATATTTAAAGTAAAAGTAAAATATTTAAATAAATATTAATGTGAATTAGACGGTAATATTGACTTCTAATGAGGTCTGTGATTATAAATATAAAGACTCTTATTTTCAACTAGTTAGATAC